>JAMPIV010003725.1:0-230000 GCA_024509875.1 Oreohelix idahoensis | reverse complement strand
GAGCTCATTCCGGTCTCCAACATACCAATGGCTCGTTGGCGGTCGTTTTCAGATAGTCGTGGCATTTCAAGCACATGTACTGGGGGTTTTGTCTCAACGGCCTTTTTATACCGAGTATACTGCCACAACGCGTACACATTTTCAGGGTCATAGCTGTTGAGAATCGTGTTGCACGTGTAACTTTCATCGTTTTCATGTAGTCTGTACACACACCCATGGGTTGAATCTTGCACTTTCCATTCCAGCAGCCATTCGCTCTCTACCGCATGGCAAACACGGGGAAAATCCATTCCCACACTTTTTTTTGCCAGCTTCTCGGCATCAGTATATATAATAGTGGTGCGTTTTTAATGTGCTTCAGTATATATATATATATATATATATACTGTTCAAAAAAAGAAATATATATATATATATGAGGGAGCCGCGCTGGTGTAATGGCTTCATCGTTGTACTGGCGACCAGGTGTTCATGGTTCAAACCCGGGCGTCGGCGTTTGAAGAAATGTTTACGGCCGGAAATTTGACTGAATAACCTGAACGGCTTCTGTGATAAACCCTCGGTGGATGGGAAGGAGCGAAGCTCCTGACCGGGTTGGAAGGAAAGTCCTCAGTTTCCCCAGCCTCGCAATGATATGTCATTGGGCCGAAGGGCTGAAAGCCCAAGTGCCGCTGGTTAAGAAAAAAAAAAAAAAATATATATATATATATATATGCTTAATTTGTTTTGTAACTCCACTTGCTTAGTATCACAATGGCCTAGCTGATGTAATTTGAAGTGATAAAGTACAGTCTTCTTGCAGCTCAGATTTGTTGGCTTTTTTAAAGAGCGTCAACCAAAAGATATTAATGCATTTGGGCCGGCAATATGTTACAGCACATCCGGGAAAATCTTTCGCCAGACAGGCAGTATCTGATAACTTTGCTGCTTAAATGGCTCAACGTGATTGAGAAAGGCAGTATTACGGTAGAGTGTGATTTCAAGGTGGATCGGACAAGTGACAGGCTATCTGGTGTGTAGAGAGGAAATGCCAACCATCAAATAATTGATTTC
The DNA here is from genome assembly GCA_024509875.1 of Oreohelix idahoensis. Lineage (NCBI taxonomy): Eukaryota > Metazoa > Mollusca > Gastropoda > Stylommatophora > Oreohelicidae > Oreohelix > Oreohelix idahoensis. Next base: position 228,947 of record JAMPIV010003725.1, on the reverse strand, counting down.
TATGATGCTTAAGGCTATAAGAAATGGTTCCTAGAGGAAACCATTCAGACAACCGGGAACGAACAACACCAGTGATGACTTTACATTCTGTGGATCATGGTTGCATGCTACAACGTTTTGAGGTACGATGCAATCCCTTCCTACAAATGGTTCTCGGTCAGGTACTATGAGTAGTCCAGAAAAGAGTAGACAACTGGTTTTTCGTTGTTACTTATGCAATGAAACCGGTCACTTCCGGAAAGATTGTCCAAAGAGAAAGGTGAACAATACTAATGCGGCATGTATCATTGAAACAAATAAAAAGGAAAATTGTGGATGTTGCAGGCCGCTGTTTAATTAAATTCTCCCTTTTACAAAAAAAAATATGCTGGAACACACTAACGAGATGGGAACGACCATCTCGAAGCACTGCAAGAAAACACTCTGTCACGAAATTACAGCTGCTCAAAACAGCTCAGTAAAAATAATTCAGGCGCGAAGTAACCGCGTGAGACCACAGCTCAGCTCAACCGTCTCTTCCCCAAAAACCTATTAAGATTGAAAATATTTTCTGGCCATGGATTGCAGGCCATTATATACATTCATATTTCCGATGATGGATTTTGAAGTTCGATAGATTATTAAAGGGAATGTTCTTTCTCCCAGGAGATGTATTTATTCAGGCCTTGGTGTATATTGATTCAGACTATATTATTAAAAACTGTGAGGTATACAGTCCCTTTCTTGTATGGATATTTTTGCATGATGTTTATGATTATGAGCTGCTGTGCTCTGGAGCCTTTGTGCTTGGGATTTTTGTACCAGTAACTGAGTCGTACGAATTTTCTTACTGATGTCTGAGGATTTACTATGGGCTGTTATATATGATTATATACCTTTGGATTTTGCCCGCTGTTATGGACTTATCTACATGTTGCTTTATGATGTGCTATGAAGTGTCGTCCCATGATGTCTACGTTACCGTATTGTCAATAAAACTGTACAACGTTAAAACTAGTTTCAAGATCTAGCGTTACTGTAGTGTAGGTGATTTGCACTGAAAGTACCCATGACATTTGCGTATGTTTATACACATTTACACACCTGTCGGCCAGCTGCAGTCGGTCGGTTCTGGCTTGTTGTTAGTTTGTTTCACGCCCATGTTTGGGAGACGTAACCTTTTCTATTACATTCCTATGAAAATTTTTTTGAATAGACGCCATCAAACAACACATGATTGTAACTATTTGCCGGCATTCGAGATGTAAACATAACATTTCTTATTGGAGCTTGGCCTAATAGTGAACTGTGACAATTTACCTCGTTGAGAAAACAACCAGACCTGCCAGAGTTAACTATAGAATCATAATTTATTTATTGGACTGGACTTGTTTGGGACACTTGAGGACTTAAAAGTCCAGGAAAACATTATAATTCAAAGCCTAAAATCCCACCCCCTGCAGACCCAAGTAGAGCAGTCCCAACTAAGATGGTTTGGCCATGTCTGCAGAATAGGAGAAGATCGGCTACCACGACAAGCATGGGAAACAAAGAGCCATTGATCCAGACCCCCAGGACGACCGGTTGTCCGCTGGGAGGACAACATTAGACAATCTTTGAAGGACCGAGGACTAGAATGGAACCAGGCCAGGAGAAAGACAGCCGATATGATTGTCTGGCGCTCTCTCTTCCAAACCTCTATACCTCACGGTAGAAGGGGAACGACTAAGTAAGTAAGGTATCAAAGGATAAGTAATGTTTCAAAAGATGACAGTGTATTTAAATTATTAACTTATAAAAAGTCAGGATTGGATCTTAAAATAGTATTAATAAAAAAAGCTTTGCCACTGTGGTGTTACTAAAGTCTGTAGCTATTATTAAAATCACTGAAGTGTCGTCATTGACATTTTGACTGCTCACGTAAGTCACCTGAACTGGTTTTACTCATACTCAACTTTGGATTGAGCACTGGTCTTGATATGTTTGACAGAATGCACTGCATCATTGAATGTCTTTACTTTAGCCCAACCAATCACCGAGGGGGCTAAGGCTATGGTACAGATACAACCATTGGGCTCCTAGGAGATTCCAGGCAGCTGGACTGAACTGACTGCTAGACTTCAGGTTTGAAGACTCGAATATAACATGTAACAAGGAGTAATATGTGATTAGACTGTGTCATGGAGCTCACATATTCCTATTGTAAATGACATGAGCGTGTCTCAGATGAATGCATGTTTGATCGACGATTTATGGCTCAGTATTGATTCAGAAATAGCGAGACAAGACAAGTGTCTACTGTGAAACATTATTTCAAATAATATAAAATACGAATAAATCAAATTAATATGATTACGTGGGTATGATGCAACCTTGCCTTGTACATATAAATGCCAAGTCAAGGATGAACTTGCTTGTAGGTTATTTTATCCCAGGCAAGGACTACAATGGTTATATTAGTTCTGACAAGGACTTGTTACGTTGACCCTGACAAGGACTGTTGGGGTTATGTTGCTGGTTTCCGTCTTCAGCACACATACCCGTAAATACAAATATTAGGTTTGATTCACTTAATTCAGTGTAGGACTGTATTTGGTGAAACAATTCTGCACGGTATACAGATAGAGTAGTATTAACCTCAACAGCAATCTTCATCTTCAGTCTCTCACTCTGGCTTGTCGAGTGTTAGTGTGTAGCTTTTGAACCTATCGCTGCTTCTTTATTTAGGTTAAGAGCGTCCGTATCAGAGAACTTAGTTGATTGGTTCGTTTTTGGTGCTTGAAATTTCCATCCTTCCGAGTGAACTGTGCATTTTCCCTACAAACTTCTCCTCTTCACAACTAAACACTTCTGTCCAACACTTTCTCATATGCCTCCTTTTATATCCCCGATTAGGAGCTTCCGTTGTAAATAATATAAATTGAAATTGGTTAGGATATATATTTGTGATAAAATATTAAAGTCTTTCGTCTTGATAGTATTTGATGAAATGACTAAGTCCAAATTCTATTTCCTTCTTAACTACTTACTCCGTCTAATAAACCTTCGAAATTCACATTCCTAGATGTATCATCTGAGAAAACAAATCAGTCCTAACACTTTGCAATAATGCATTTTCTAGTAGCAAATTAAATTCTTTCCAACAGTTAAGACTTTCGATATCGACATATTTTCCGCGCTCAATCTAGGATAAAGGGACCAAATATAATGGCCAATCAAAACGCTCCTTTTCTAGTGTCTATATAGAACCCTTGTTTATGTTAAGCAGAAAAGGCCAATTTTGTGTTTTTGATAGGAAAGAGTTATTTTATTTCTTAAAGCATAGCGATAAATAAAAATAAATACATAGCTATTATAACATCTGATATATCACTTAATAAATAGGTACAAAGCCGGCCTCATAAAAGTAAGTTATTTAAAGAGAAGAAATGGTTTTAGTGATATTTTTACATCAGGGTAGCACCCGATTTAATTACTTAAAAATTACTTAGATTGAAATGTTATGAAACAGCTAAAGAATATACATATAGAACGATAAAGATAAATTGGCCGTTTAATTATCACATTAAATAATTAAAATCGGTCCAATAATAACTGAAATATAAAATATTAAAAATTAGTCACATAGTACGGGCAGGCTAGAAAACCCTTGGAGTAGGATTCTTAAAATATTTTGGGACCTTTCGTCTGATTGGTCGGATGCAGCTCTATATATAGAACTGGGGCCTCATGTCGCGAGAGGTTCCTTAATTTGTGAAGAATATGACAACAAGGTGTATCAGGTGATACTAGGATAGTTGCCAGAGAAGAGTCTGGTCTTAAAAGAAATACCCCATTCTCAGAAAAGAGCAATGGTGTATAGAGTTCATAGGTATAAAGTCAAGCTGTAAAGAATTTCTGGCCGACATAGTAATATTCAGTACCAGAATTCTATGGTACCACTCTCGAAGTTATACCTATGGGCTGTTATAGTGTCTAGGGGAATTAATTAAATTCAAAGTAAACGAAATTCAAAGCTGACATAAAGTAATAAAACCAGTGACTAAAATTTCTTAATTTTATTTATGTACAGACATCTGTTTAGTTTTGTTTGTGTAAACACAAACCCTAAAAATAAAAAAACACACTGATGATGTTGCATGTATCTACACCAAATAAAAGTCAATCACTAAAAATAAAGTCTTTTCCTAGTTGTTATGGCTCCCGTGTTATGAAAAGTCTTAGTGCAACTAATCCTCTCTAACCAAGGTTAATGATGGTACTTGAGTTTATCTTCAGTATTATGGGAGTAGGTTATACATTCTTTTGGAGCGGAAGAGGAACTGAAGAAAGACGAGAAGCAGGGGTAGGATTTGCAATCAAAACAGCAATTGTCAGCAAGTTAGCGGGGCTACCAAAGGGAATAAATGACCGACTGATGACGGTCAAGATCCCCTTGTTCTTTGGAAGAAAACATGACACCATCATTAGCGCGTATGCACCAACTATGACAAACCAGGATGACGTCAAGGATAAGTTTTACGAAGAACTACATGCAGTCATTGCATCAGTTCCTAAAGCAGATAAGCTCATCATTCTTGGTGACTTTAATGCAAGAGTAGGCTCAGATAACATCTCCTGGATTGGCACTATTGGAAGGTACGGCGTGGGTCGCTGTAACAGCAATGGACTTCTTCTCCTCCAGACTTGTGCAGAACATGACCTCCTTGTCACCAACACCATTTTTCGACTTCCTACCCGCAACAGGACCTCCTGGATGCACCCTCGCTCAAAGCATTGGCACTTAATTGACTATGTAATTGTTAGGAAGAAGGACAGGCAAGATGTCCGGGTGACCAAGTCCATGTATGGTACCGAATGTTGGACTGATCATCGCCTCATTGTATCTAAACTTAACATTCGTATCCAACCAGCCAGGCGCCCTCTGGGGAAGAAAACTCAAAAAAGGCTGGATGTCACCAAACTAAAGAAGACAAAAATCAAACAGTCATTTACTGACACCTTAGAAGACCGTCTCAAATCTATCTCGCTAGACGGCCAAAGTAAGGAAACAAATTGGGCAGCCCTAAGTGAGCAGATCTACAACACTGCTACAGAGGTCCTGGGTCCTTCCATCAAGAAACAAAATGACTGGTTTGATGAGAACTCAGATGATATAAACCAGATGTTGGCTGAGAAACACCATCTCCATAAAGCATATTTAAATGATCCAAAATCTACATCCAAGAAAGACGCTTTCAACAACATGCGTAGAATCGTCCAACATATACTACGCCGGATGCGGGATTCATGACTGAGTAATAAAGCAGATGAGCTGCATGGCTTTGCTGACAGCCATGACTTGAAAATTTTTTACCTTGCACTCAAAGCGGTCTATGGTTCAACATCATCAGGATCATTTCCCCTCCTTAATGTAGATGGAAAAACACTAATTACAGACAAGGAAAAAATGCTCCAACGCTGGGCTGAACATTTTAATAATATTCTGAACCAGCCATCATCTATTAACGACGAAGCCATCATCCGCCTGCCTAAAATTCCTATAAATGAAGCATTAGATGATGAACCAACTCTGGAGGAAACTAAGAAAGCGATTCGTCAACTGTCTAGTGGAAAGGCCCCCGGCTCCGATTCAATTCCTGTTGAGGTTTATAAAGATGGCGGTGCAGTTTTGATAGAGAAACTTCACATGATCTTCCAGCAAATGTGGCAGAGTGAAACCATCCCACACAACCTCAAAGATGCGTCAATTATACATCTATATAAACGTAAAGGTAATCGCCAAGACTGTAACAATCATCGAGGCATCTCTCTTTTATCAATCGCTGGGAAGATATTCGCCAGAATCCTTTTGAATCGCCTTACGGCTCATCTTGACAAAGGTCTTTTACCTGAAAGTCAGTGTGGATTCCGGAAAGAACGTGGAACCACATATATGGTGTTCGCTGCAAGACAGCTACAAGAAAAATGTCAAGAACAGCACTGTGACCTGTACACAGCTGATAAGGGTGGATTTAGGCTGACTACTGGCCACTAAAATGATAGACCACAAATCTGGCCACTATGGACGTTAGAGGTATCAATTCGAAGTCGTTGATAATCAGCAGCCCAGCAGAGTACCACCCCTATAGACACCAGGGATATAATAGGTTGCAGTGTGAGGTGTCTTGTCTGGTCTGTTGTTGGTTGCTGTGAGTGTGGGTGATGTGGTTCACAAGTTCACAACATATGTAGCATGACATGGAAAGTCATATAAAGGTGTAACTGCTATTGACGTTTCCAATGTTTATTATCTGACGCCACAAGACAGGTAACTGTACATCCATTTCACAATAAACCATAGTCATGACAATTCACGAAAATCAGCATAAGTTATGTTCATCAATGCATCTGGCATATACTCAAAATGATATGGCGCCAAGGGGATTATACTGTTGGCTCCAATATTACAAAAGTGCATCAATACTCCTCTCACTGATCAGATGTGCTAAATGAGTATAATCATAAGTCGCACGAGGATGGTGTTCCAGGAGTATAGGTCAAGCTGACCTTTACAGGCATTCCTAAGTCTAACCTCGACGTAGGTGCAATCGCTGACATAGCGACGTTCATAGAACATAGAACTGTCCTTCGGGCTAAGTATGACCCGTGTACATATTAATCTCAGGTATGAAGATACCTGGGGCGTGATTTCTAGTAGAAGAACCTCCATTTCTGTAATTCGTAAGTGAGCAGAGATCGACCATTGTCAACATAAAGTTAGATTACAGATTTGAAACATAAATGAGGTATTACCTTGTTTCGAAATCAACACCACAAAAACACACGCCTCCAGGCGTTTGAATCATCAAAGGAAGGACCTTGTAAGCTAAACTAACTCACAATTCGGCTCCTAATTCCCTATCAAATAATCACAGAGACGCAAGAAGCGTTCTCTCTGCTTCACAACTTTTCATCGACTCCCCCGACAGGAAAGCTTCCCAAGCACACCTAACGTCCGGACATGCGCAGAACGCAAACACCTAAGTAAGAATCAAACGAGACGATGTAGAGAACATTCCAGATAACGATTTGTAATAAATCGCGTCTTATATGGACAGGAATAAAAACCTCAACACTGATTTCAATCATTCCAAGAAACAGTTGACCGATACTACCATATAAGGAGAATGACCACACATCGTTCTCAAAAAATGGACCGACGTGTCCCGTCACAAGAGAAGGTAACCATCATTGAAAAATGGTAATCACAGTCAAACTAGGGTTATCCAGCTTTGACCGAAAAAATTAAAGTGTACAATTCAGACAAGCTAATTATACAATGTCTTTAGAAAATGATTATACAATGTCTTCGGAAAAAATCTGTGTGTAACAACAGCTTTCATCGACTTGACAAAGGCGTTTGACACGGTCAGTAGAGAGGGTCTATGCTAGATCATGGCAAAATATGGCTGCCCAAAGAAATTTATCACAATAGTGCAACAACTGCATGATGGAATGCAGGCTAGAGTTCTGGAAAACGGTGAGCTATCAGAGCCTTTCCCCGTCTCAAATGGAGTTAAACAAGGGTGCGTACTTGCACCGTCTCTGTTCAGTATCATGTTTTCTGCTATGCTGACTGATGCTTTTAGAGACGGGGACACAGGAATCGACATTAGTTATCGTATTGATGGAAAATTGTTTAACCTTAGGAGGCTTCAAGCAAAAACCAAGGTCAAATCACACACCATCAGAGATCTTCTGTCTGCTGATGATTGTGCCCTCAATGCTGGCTCAGAGGCTGATCTGCAGCATAGTGGGGATAGATTCTCCGAAGCCTGCGCCAACTTTGGGCTTACCATCAACACGAAGAAAACAGAAATCATGTACCAACCAGCTCCTGGCATAGTTTATACTTAGCCAATCATCAAGGTTAATGGTGAGAAACTAAATGTTGTGAACAGATTCACATACCTTGGTAGCACACTATCCCAGAACATTGTCATTGATGATGAGGTGAACACCAGGATCTCGAAAGCCAGCAGCACATTTCGCAGACTATACACCAACGTTTGGTATTGAAGTGGCATTAGTCTACAGACAAAGCTGAAGGTGTACAGAGCTGCGGTGCTTCCAGTGCTGCTATATGCAAGTGAAACATGGACTGTATACAGGCGCCACGTAAAAAAGCTAAACCACTTCCATACAGTCTGTCTCAGGAAGATAATAAACATCAAATGGCAAGACAAGATCCCGGCTACCGCCGTTCTTGACAGAGCTGGTATCCCTAGTATTGATACTATTCTGATGCAGTCACAGATTCGCTGGGCCGGTCATGTAGTCCGCATGCCAGACCATCGACTGCCAAAGATACTCTTTTATGGTGAGATTCAGAAGGGTAAACGCTCCCATGGTGGCCAAAAGAAGCGCTTCAAAGACACGTTAAAGACGTCATTGAAAACCTTTGACATAAACCCAGACACATGGGAAGCTGCTGCGCAAGACCGAACTGCTTGGCGCACATCTCTTCGTAAAGGTGCAGCGGCATGCGAATCATCCAGAAGAGCAGCAGCGGAACAGCGGAGACAGGCTAGAAAGGACCGTGTAATAAAACCTTCACAGTCCCCACTCTTCAAATGATGTAGGTACGGGGTGCTTGTTCAAATCACACAACACCAATGTTCACTTTCCTAAAATCATGTCCATAATTGACATAGATTCATTCAGTGACAAATAGGTTTATGCAATAATATAATACAGCACTACAACACACACACTTTCCTAACATGTCCATAATTGACATCACTAAAACTGCATAGGCCTTATGGTGAGTGTTGAATACATTAATTTACAATCGTTCCTCTTTTACTAGTTCCTGATAGTATTGTCTAATCCAGCAATCAGAAAAGGCTTTAAAAGTTTCTTAAACTAACAACCTTCATTTCGTCCAGCCATAGCTTTAATCCCAATGGGCTGATCACCCGTTGGCTTGTCACACCGATTACGGAAACAACGGCAGATGGATCTATTTGTTGTTGCCCTAAAGACGCCGCTAGGCGTGATGGGAAACTACAACAGAGAAAATCAATCTGATGTTGCCCTTAAGACGCCACAAGGCGTGATGGCCTCTGACTGCTTGGTCGGTCTTTGGCTAAGGACGGAAGAAGAAAGAAGAAGATAGCTTTAATGTCGAACATAATTTATACAGCACAAAGCAGCTTTCCTTCTACGAATCACACAAATAGATTTACACACAAAATCACTTCTATTACCTACTAATAATTAATATTATACATATTATGACTTAATTCTCTTACCCACAATCTCAGATTCAACAGGCTTTTAATAAACCCAAGCAGTCTGCTTCACTGGCAAATGGCGAAGGAGCTGGGGTAGAATCTGATTCTGTCCTCTGCTGAATTTGGTTCTGGCAGTTCAAGAGAAATCTCCCAGATTTGTTTCCCTTTTTATTACAGGTAGCGGGCAAATGGAAGACAAGCGATTCCATTGGCTGGCTGGGTCAGTTTATCTTTACAAAAATTTCTGTAAAACCACCACTTTCTGCCCGATCTGTCGATCCTACAAAACTCCGATAATTTATTCTTCCGGTGTTTCCCAACCGATTCCTTCCATCCAGGACTTGTTTAAACCGGCCAATTGGGCGCTACCATTCTGACAAGCTAACCTTTTTCTGCCGCCCTGGTAGCGTTTGCAATCACAGTTGAAACCGGGGAAAACAGTCTTCGCTCTAAGTTATTACTGCATGTAATCACTCATAACTCCTGTGTCCAAGCTTCTACAACTTAAATCCATGTATCAAATGAAAGTTTAAGATTCCTGTTATTTCATTGTGCTCACTGTTGCGAGGGACATACCTTATCTTTTGACCTGAAGTCACAAATACATATTCACGAACACAGATTCCATCCAGCTATCCTGCAGCCTACGGTTCACGAGACCGGTTTACAGCTCGTGCAGCGATTGGCCGAAAACATTTGTTGACATATTCTGATATAGGTAGGCAAGGTAGGCTCTCGTTAATTGCCCTTAGATATTGGTTCAGGACTACGCCACAACTCAGTAAGTCCGCCACTATTATTTAAAGATTATACCAAGCTGTAAGAAATCTCGCGGGCTGTACATGAAAAGTCTTTTGCCATTCTGACCTGACAGCAGATCTAGAATCCGTTTGACGGCCTGTTCAACTTGTGCATTGTGTGCCTGATAGTTTTTTTCTCACTATTATGAAGTAATCACCAGCTTTTGTTGAGGAAGTCTTTGGGTGACTAGAGTTCTACCTAAAACAAGAGCTACGCCCTGCTTTCAAGCCTAGAGCTACCGTTTGGGTGGTCCTGGCGTTGTGAGGGAAAATCTACGTCGAAAGTTAAGTGGAATGTGCATTCCACTGCACAGCAACTCCAGATACTCACCACAGTTAAAACTTTACAACTACTAATACCCTTAAATGATGAAGTCAAGGACAATATATAATAGAGTGACTCCAAAAGTCTAGGGACAGTGAATATAACATCAAGATAAACAGAAAGTGAAATTAGTTTAGTCCCTTGAACAGTATTCATTATGGAAGAGATTTTCCAGTTTATTTATTTTGAGTTGTAAATATTATTTCATTGCTTTTGCGTATTCCTGCCCTGAAAAAATATTACGGTGCAGGAAAAATAAATTGTAAATAATTTCATTCAGTCTTGCTTGATAATTTTATTAAAGTTTAAGTCTGTATTGAAATTTATTACATGTTATAATTTAAATTACCCCTAGATTGTGTAGGATATCTTTAAGTCATACATCTAAACCTCTCGCGACAGATGTCCTACATGAAATGGTTGTCTATAATTTTGCATTGTTGCATATCTCTTGAGTTTCATTTCTACTTTGGCTATCAGAAGGTAGTGATCTGATGCCACATCTGCTCCTCTATATACCTTCACATCCTGCAATGATGATCTAAACTTCTTGTTTATGCATATTTGTTTAATCTGATTTGCTGTTCTACGGTCTGGTGATATCCATGTTGCCTTGTGTATTCTCTTACGTCGAAACATGCTTCCTCCTATAGCGAGTTGATTTGAAGCACAGGCGTTTGAGAATAGTTCTACATTTTCATTCATTATTCCTAGCCCATGTTTTCCCATGACTTCTTTAAAGCCGGTGTTGACTGTACGTATCTTTGCATTCATGTCACCCATCAAAATTGTGATGTCTCTTCTTTTTACTTTTTCCATAATTTCCTGGGGAGTTCTTGTGATAAACGAGCGGAAAGCCTTATCGCCAAATTTTTCCTTCATATTTTTTATTTCATTTTCTCAGACATTGTGCTCTTTTATCCCACATTTGCAATTTCATCGTTTATGATTACTCGAATCTGGTATCTAAAGAACCACATTTGTTCTTTCCTCGGTAGTCATTTGATTCAGTTTCCCCACCTTGTTAAACACATCTGGGTTTATCCTAATCTTGTGAAACCCCAGCTTGGACTTAATAAAACATTTTTTGATACCTAGTCCCTGTGTAAATAATCGTCCAACATGCCACCTTGGACTATTGTTTAGACGCACGGCTGATACCACTTGGTACTTTATTCATTGCGAGTTGTAGTGCAAACAATCGACGGTCATCGCACTCGATACAATGCCCACGCATTACAATGGACGCCAGGAGCGAGATATCAAAGACCCGTGCAGCGGAATACACACTTTGTTTCCAGATAGAGCCATCACAATAAAGGAACTCATTAGCAAGCATACGGAGAGCTGTCTTACAAAGAGTGACATAAATTTATATGTGGGCGACATAGGACAGCGAGTTTTTTTTACAGTTAGCGGACCAGTGAGTTTTTCTGGCTAACCAGTCAGCAAATACCGGGCGGTCTGACCAAGACTGAGAGGCCATGCAAACGAAAGGGGGTAGCAAATTGCCAAACCCACTGTTAGACTGACAGTAGACATAAGAGATCGTTGGTCTGGGTTGCAAGATGCACGCCTGATAATTGGTTGAGGGGAGGAGTTAGATTATCTCGGACACATTGGCTAAACCAGCGATATATTCTACTGCACAGCTCGTTAGAGAACAGTGCAGTTTTCAACATTGTGGTGTAAAGAGAAATCCCTAAACGCCTAGCCTAAATTCACGTTAAAGGTCTGAGATAGATGGGATGGTGGAATAAGAAGAAAGGGACACATGAAAGTGTGTCAGGAAAACGCAATACTCAAGAGGGTATTTGTTCTCTTCTTTTGTGACACTAGTCGATATTACCAACTGCGAGTACTATCTCTGGATAAGTACCTGAAGTCGATGCTATACATCATCATCAGACAGGTCTTAGAGACTCAGGACCAGCTTAGTAGATACTCCATGACACTTCTTGGAACGTGCTACAACTTTCAAACTTGACCACGGACGAGTGTGAATCAGACATCCATCTACACAGAACCAAACATCAACTGGCGCTGAAAAGACAAACGCATTGGCAGCTAAGTAGAAACATAAAAGCTTCCAAGTGAACTATCCTATTTTTAACGCCATAACATCACACAGTGATGATAACGTTTTCTATAAGGAATTATTCATTTTTATAACTGTTAAAACATAATTGATTATTAAATTTGTTACTTGTATAAAGATAAATCTAAAGTTAATTTAAGTATTTTGAATGTACAACAGCTGTATGTCAAAGACAATTTCTTAAATACACTTAAACAGAGCTATATAATAATAATAAAAGGAATTTCGCTGAATTAACTCAGCTGGGGGCTTGATCGAGCTAACGAATTATAAGATAACCCTAACCTACACACACGTTGACGGCAGATACTAGAGTTAACAGTTACTCAGCCTCATTAATCGTTGTTCTCGCTTTCTGAATATTTTGTGGTTATTACCTTGAGGTAGAAGCATCATTATCCTTCTATCTACAATTCTGCCAAGAAAAATCTTTTGTGAAGATAGACATCTTTGAAGATCCACATTAGTTACTCTTGAGTTTTGGCCCCTGTTGAACGACTACTACAGAGCTAAGGGGAGGCAACCCGTGATACTGTCTAAGGAACATACGGATAACTTTTGAAATCCCCAGCTGCATAGTATCAATCATACAAAGACTTCATACTAACTTTACATGTAGTGTTGGGCAGAGCAACTTGACTTTTCAGGTGAAGACAGGAGTACGACAGAGATGTCCGTTATCAACCACTTTTTTAACGATCATAGACTGGGTGGTGCGTCAGACAAAAGAGCGCAGTCCAAGAGGAATAAGATGGACAAGGTTTTCTACACTGGAAGATCTGGAATTTGTAGAGGGCATTGCACTACTCACACATTTACATCTACACATCAAAGTAAAACATACAGATAGAATAAATATAGCCAGCAGGTGGGTCTCAACATCAATCTAGAGAAGAATGAGGTCATGATAATCAATGTGGGCAATCCTGAGCCATCAAGAATAAAGAATCAGTAGCTGTAGACGACAGACACATTTATTTACCTAGGATGCATAGTAACACCAGACGGTGGACCAAACAAAGACATCAACAACAGAATGAATAAAGCGAGAACAGCCTTTGCTAGTCTCAACAACATCTGGTAGTCTTCCCAGTACAGCACAAACACCAAATTAAGTTTACATGAGAGATGTGTACTTTCTGTGCTTCTTTATAGTGCGGAATGCTGGAGAGTAACAGAGAAGGCAATGTCGAATTGTTGTGTTCCGCACAATGCCTAAGGAAAATTACTCGAATCTTTCTGCCGAATAACATCTCCAACCAATAAATGCTTACTCGTAGAAACCAAGAGAACATGTACCCCATCATAGCTAGCAGACGCTGGAGTGGGTTGGCCACGTCCTCAGAAGAGACCTTGATGCCACCAAAAGAACAGTTGTGCAATGGACCCCTGAAGGAAAGCGAAAGAGAGGCCGACCTAAAACAATGGGGCAGAGAGCAGTTGAGGCCGAGATGCAAAGTTGAACCAGAGCTTGGGAACTCCACGAAGGATGGCCGCCGATCGAGAACAGTGGAAGTAGTTTGTTTGTTTGCTACAAGACGCCACCAGATGTCAAGGCCACTAACTGCTTTGACAGTCGGCAGCAAACGATCAAAGTAGAAGTAGATTCTTTATTTTGGTGATAGCTTTAATTTCATTTCAATAGAAATGAAATCCAGTAGGATCTGATTAAATAGCTTGAAGATCTAGAGTTTGCAGACGACTTGGCACTTCTGTCCCATAACCATAATCAAATTCAAGACAAAATGAAAATACTCGATGATTGTGAGAATAAATGCAAGAAATGGTAACACAGTTGAACTTGAAGAAACACCACCAAAAGATGTAGAATCGTACACATATCTTGGCAGTAATATAGGCAAAGTTGGAGGGACAGACAGTGGTATAAAAATAATAATACAAACAGCAAGAGGAGCTTTCATTACATTGGGACACATATGGAGAACAAGAGAAATCAAGTCCAACACGACAATAAGAATCTTAAATGTCACGTCAGTTCATTGTATGGCTCTGAAACATGGAGAACAACAAAAACAACAAGCAAAAAGCTACAGACTTTTATAAACGGGTGCGTAGAATAGAAGGACTGAAATGGTATGACAAAATCACAAATGTGGAATTGATGACATGAACCCGACAAGTGCCAGTGGAACAAGAGTTGAGAAGAAGATGCTGACGATGGATAGGACACACATTGAGGAAACCTGTTGATAGCATTACAAGGCAGCCCTTTTTCTGGAGGAGTCGGAGGGCTCGAGTTTTATAGGTACTGGGTTCGATTCCCAGCTGTGGGAATATCATTTATGGAAAATATTTTTCATAACCTAATGGTCCTAAACACCCGTGTGTTACCGGGGCCCGAAAGGGGAGCAAAGAATAGTAACACTGTCCCCTGCCAAGCATGTCGTAGAAAGCGACTAAGGAGGGTTGGGCATGGGGCCGGTTACCCCATCCTGTAAAAAATTTAAACCACAAAAAACTTCAACAAATATGGACAAGTCAAATAAAGAAAATAAAACACAGCCATCCAAGACAGGGGAAGGTCCTCTCGCGGGGAGGCGTATGATGCAACACAGAGAAAGCCGAAAGGAGTCTGTGTTGCTGACTAACCTTCTTTCTTCTAGGAGAACTTCCAGATTTAGCACCTGGAATGTTCGGACATTAAACGAACAAGGGAAAGTGGCGCAAGTGGCAGCAGAAATGAGGGAATACAAAATCGAGGTTTTGGGAATGTGTGAAACAAAGTGGAAGGGGGTAGACAGGAAGAAACTCATCACAGGTGAATTGGTGCTGTCCTCAGGACATGAAGACGAAAGTTCATACCACAGTGAAGGGGTAGCTCTTATGTTATCTAAAGAAGCACAGAAAGCACTCATTGAATGGGAAGCTGTTGGACCCAGAATAATAACAGCTACTTTCAAAACAGCTAAAAAGAAAATTCATGTAAATGTCATCCAATGTTATGCACCAACTAATGACAAAGAAGAGTCTGTGAAAGAAGCATTTTATACTAAACTACAAGGAGCCGCGCTAGCGTAGTGGTTACAACACCGCTCTGGCGACCGGGTGATACAGGATCAAACCCGGGCGACGGCATTTGAGGATTTTTCGTCGACCGGGATTTGGACTGGATTAACTCGAGACCTGGCGAGGACATTTGAAGGAGTGTCGTCGACCAGGGACTGGCGGCTCCTGAGCCGACCCAGCTGCAATGGGTACCTCCGAAATCGGAGAGTATTTGCCTGAATGGCGAGGGACACCTGTCTCTGTACAAGAAATAAAGGGATACTCACGTAAAATCAATGTCAGGTTAGACATAAATAATAACCTGAGAAAAAAAAAAAAAAAAAAAAAAAAAAAAAAAAGAAAAAAAAAAAAAAAAAAAAAAACTAAACTACAGGAAATTATGGATAAAGTAAAAAGAAGAGACATCACAATTTTGATGGGTGACATGAATGCAAAGATAGGTACAGTCAACACCGGATTTGAAGAAGTCATGGGAAAACATGGGCTAGGAGTAATGAATGAAAATGGAGAACTATTCGCAAACTTCTGTGCTTCAAATCAACTGGCTATAGGAGGAAGCATGTTTCCACATAAGAGAATACACAAGGCAACATGGATATCACCAGATCATAGAACAGAAAATCAGATTGATCATATATGCATAAACAAGAAGTTTAGATCATCATTGCAGGATGTAAAGGTATACAGAGGAGCAGATGTGGCATCAGATCACCATCTTCTGATAGCCAAAATAAAAATGAAACTCAAGAGATATGCAACAATGCAAAATTATAGACAACAGTATAATGTAGGACAGCTAAGAAATCAAGAAACAAGAGACAAATTTGCGGTCACAGTATCCAACAAATTCCAAGTGCTCCAACAGCTGGAAGATGTAGAGAATACAGAAGACTATTGGCAGCAGGTCAAAACTGTATGGAAGGAGACATGTGAAGAAATACTGGGGAAAAGGGAAAGACAACAAAAAGCATGGATAACAACAGAAACCATCAATAAGATAAAAGACAGAAAAAACAAGAAAGCAGAGTTAAACACAAGCAAACCAGAAGTTCCAAAGCCAAGGCTCAAGAAGTGTACACAGAAGCAAACAAAGAAGTAAAAAGAAGTATCAAAAGAGACAAGAGGAAGTATATTGAGGAGTTGGCAAGAGAGGCAGAAGATGCTGCAGCCAAAGGAAATATGAGAGAACTGTATAGCAGCACAAAGAAGCTAACAGGGAAATACAAGCAAACAAGTTGCCTCATAAAAGACAAGAATGGGAAACTGCTCAGCAATATACAAGAGCAAATGAAGAGGTGGACAGAATATTTTGGGGACCTTCTCAATAGACCAGCTCCACAAAACCCGCCGGACATCCAGCCAGCAGAAGAAGAGCTACAAATTAACGGTGAAAGACCAACGAAGGAAGAAATAAAGAAAGCCATAAAGCTTCTAAGAGATGGAAAAGCGTCTGGACCTGATGGCATTCCAGCAGAGGCCATCAAAGCAGATATCGACACGGCTACAGAGATGTTATATAAATTACTTGGTAAAGTCTGGGAAAAGGAAGAGATACCAGCAGAATGGAAGGAAGGATATCTGGTTAAGTTGCCTAAGAGGGGAAATTTACAAGAGTGCACAAATTATAGAGGAATAATGTTACTATCAGTGCCAGGAAAAGTATTAAACAGGATTATCCTTGAGAGATTAAAAGAGTCCATAGACAAGAAACTGAGAGATGAACAAGCAGGTTTTCGACAAAACAGATCATGTACAGACCAGATAGCCACTTTGAGAATAATAGTTGAACAAAGTCTGGAATGGAATTCACCACTATACATCGGATTTGTGGACTACGAAAAGGCATTTGACAGTGTAGACAGAGAATCACTTTGGAAATTGTTGAGGCATTATGGAGTTCCCCTGAAGATCATTAATTTAATAAAGAAAACATATGAAGACATGACATGCAGAGTTCTTCACGAAGGACAGCTTACAGAACCGTTTGGGATAAGAACAGGAGTGCGACAGGGATGCCTCTTGTCTCCATTTCTTTTCTTGCTGGCAATAGATTGGGTTATGAGATCATCGGCAACACACAACAGAAATGGAATCCAGTGGACTCTGACTAAGCAGTTGGATGATCTGGATTTTGCTGATGACTTGGCTCTTCTGTCCCATAGCCGTAATCAGATGCAGGACAAATTGAAAACACTTGATGAGAGGTCACAGCAATTGGGTCTGAAAATACACAGGGAAAAGACAAAAATAATGCGAATAAATGCAGGTAATGATAACAGGGTTGAACTTGAAGAAACACCAATACAAGATGTAGAATCATACACATATCTTGGCAGTAATATAGACAAAGTTGGAGGGACAGACAGCGATATCAAAATAAGAATACAAAAGGCAAGAGGAGCTTTCATTGCATTGGGAAATATATGGAGATCAAGAGAAATAGGATCCAACACGAAAATAAGAATCTTCAACTCAAATGTGAAGTCAGTCCTATTGTATGGCTCAGAGACATGGAGAACAACAAAGACAACAACCAAAAAGCTACAGACTTTCATAAATGGGTGCTTGCGTAGAATAGAGGGATTAAAATGGTATGACAAGGTTACCAACGTGGAACTGATGACAAGAACTAGACAAGTGCCAGTGGAACAAGAAATGAGAAGAAGACGATGGCGATGGATAGGACACACACTGAGAAAACCTGTTGATAGCATTACAAGGCAGTCCTTGTTCTGGAACCCCCAGGGCAAGAGAGGCAGAGGAAGACCAAGAAGTACATGGAGAAGAGAGTTGGAAACAGAGGTGAAAATGATGAGGAGAACATGGAAAGAAATTGAGATGATGGCACGTGACAGGAGGACTTGGCATGTGTTTGTTGAAGGCCTATGCTCCTGTGGGAGTGGAGGGTTATGAATGAATGGTCCTAAAGATGTCATACTCCCTCTCCCTCCACCCCCACGGTCTCTTGGGTAGTGAGATCGGATGCCTGCCTTCTCGGATAAAGGCGAAAATATAGGAAGTCCCGTGTGCAAGTTGCGCATGTTAAAAATCCCACGGCAGTGGGAAATCGTAAAGAAGAGGCCTATCAGGCCGCTGCGACGCTGGCGAAATTTTAAAATTAGGACGCTACGCACAACAAAAATTTTTATAGAATGTGTGATTCTTGTATACACACATTGTGATTCTCGGCGGTGCTACAGAATTCGTGCACTGTGCGGAGATCCTCCTTGTGTGACCTAAGGGAGGAGATCGGAGCACTGATGGAGTTGTCCGTGTGTAATGAAGATAGTATTTAAAACCAAACCAAACCTTATTCTGGAGTCCTCAGGGAAAGAGAGTCGAAGTTAGAATAAAAAACACATGGAGAAGAGAACTGGATACAGAGGTGAAAATGATGAGGAAAACATGGAAAGAACTTGAGCGGCTGGCACGTGACATGAGGACTAAGCATGTGTTTGTTGAAGGCCAACGCTCCTTGGGGAGCTAGTGGGTATTGATCGATTGATTTAATTCCGTTTAACTGTTTTTAAAGTAGTCGAGACTGTCGTATGTTTGAGTATATTTCGGACAGAGTATCGTGTTGGGAATGTGAACGAGATTCAGCTTAGCTCGTGGACAGAGAGAAGACCTTTGGGAAGACCGAACGTGTAGTTCAGCGGTCGGTAGCTCAGTAGCTGTGATGATCTACTTTAGAATAACTAAGCTCTCTAAAGATGTTACTAACTTAGTCAGTCCCCTTCTACCATGGAGTGTAGAGGTTTGTCATGGAGAGTGCCATACTATTCTATCGGCTATCTTCCTCCTAGTTTGGTTCCAATCGAGTCGTCAGTCCATCAGAGATTGCCTAATGTGTCCCCCAAGCAAATTATGTGATTTCCTGGATGTTTTAGTGCCATATATGGGAGACGTGCCTTTGCATCACGCGCAAAATTATACCATGTCGGAATATTTTGAAATCACCCTCACAACAAGCATGTTTGAAACGAATACATCTTCTAATTTCTTTGCTTATGTTAATTTCTCTGTTAATGTCATGTGGAAGATCTGCTAGTTTTGGTTTACGCTGAATTTCACTTAACAGCTGTTCTGTTTTTTTGTCTGTTTTGTTGAGGCTAAGTATATTTCCGGTGACAATTTTCTTGATTTTTGCAACAAATAGACCGTTTATCTAATACTGTTTCCATGATGTTTATCACTTTATCGTAAGGCAGCGCAGGTAAGTTTACCTGAGTGCCTGCTATCTGAGTTACTTTTACCCTGGGGACCTCAGGCTCATTCTGCACCCTGTTTTAGTTTTCTTTCAGATTATCATGGTTGTTATCGATTTTCGTTTGTTGTTGTTTATATGTTGTTCTTGATTTTGTGATTTTTCTTTGTTTAACATATTTTATTTTCACATTTGTTTTTTTCCTCTATCTGGAATTTTGATTTGATTTTGTTTCTTTTTGCTGGTCTTTCCTGGCTTTTCATTTCTGGTCTTTTATTGTAAGTTTTCAAGATATCTGCATACGATTTTTTTTCCATATTCCCTATGAGCGTTGGGCCGAAATCCCAGATGCGGATGATTCAAAATTCTGGATTATTTTGTTTCCAGTCACAAGGTGCCGTACAGGATGGGTGGGGTCTCCGTCTGGGTCACGATAATGCGTTTTGCAAAATCCTGTTGTAGTGTACACATAAGACATGTTGATTTGTACTGAGTTCAGTCTTGTTAAGAAGCGTGTTCCCGCCTTTTTTTGTGATGCAGCCGACATGGGCACATCAAAGCCACTCCACTGTGTAGTGATGTTATGGCGGTGTCAAAGATAAATTGTTGATTTGCCTTACAAGACATTCTCCCCCAATTGACGTGGCCCTGAAGGGGGTGGAGTCTTGTTTGAAACTGGTTGGTGGGGTTATTTCAACCATATAGTGGCTCATTTTTTGTTGATGTAAGTTAATGTAGATTTAGTTTCATTCCGATTTTTTAAGACCGTCATGTTCGACGTATAGAAGTGATTTGTTTATTCGTTGGATGAGTTGTCATTTTTGTATACACTGTTCACAGTCTAGTGCAAATGAGTCATTTTGATGTGTGACTTTTTTTTGACATTGATGTAACAGAACGCCTGATGGTCAAAGACATCAGTTGTTTTTTTGATAATGTGTTCAAGGTCTGAGGGAGATGTTGATGTTTCCGTGCTTTAGCGTTGTGATGCATATTAAGGAGGTTTGTGTTCAGATCAAAAATAATGATTATTTTTTCTCTACTGCGCTTCTGCGAAAAGTAGCCTGATGAAAGATAAATCTATGTGCTGTGTCGGAATACTGGTAATAGACAGGTGGTTTGTTGTGATACCAGTTTGCTTTGATGATTATTTTGATTTTTGCATGTTTGAGCTTTTGTGGCATCGACTGTTTGAAGAGATCTGACTCATCTATGTTCTTGCAGCAGGCTAAGTATTGGTCCATCACTGAGGCAACTCGTGTGATCATAAAAGGGAAGACTTCTAATCTCTTGCATTGAATCTGACCAGTTTAGGGCTCAGTTACGGAGTACAGCTGATTGTCATTTGATCTTGATCGGTTAGGCAGCTGTACAACTTTTTGTCAGACACAGTCACACATCGAGATATGCGTTGGATCAGTATGAGGTTGTGTTAGGGCAGTACATGATCTGTCAACACACATTCATGTTGTGTGTGGATGGGCTATATGAGGGCCACATGCTTGCGTAAGAGAATCTGACTTGAGGCGGTTGGGCACTGAGATATCACGGATGTAGCGTAAGCTAAAATCTGAACGTCGGCTGGTGCACAATAGCATTAAAAAGTGGAAAGATCGTGTACAGTATTCTACCAGTGATAATGTTACACTAGATGATTGTCTAGCATCTATCCGGAAGCTTAACTCGTAGCTGATTTGTATGTAATATTCAAGTCTGGATCCATGAGTGTGCAGAACATATCACTAGAGTGGTCTATCATTCGATGTGGTGGCAATAGCTGTTTCTTTTGAAGCTGCAAAGCGCAGCATAGCCACTTTGTTTATACATGGCAGGTTGTGAGTGTGTTGGGGGGGGGAAGTCTTATATGAATCTCTACACATTAGGCTAGAGTTAAGTTACATATATTCCTCGGAGACGTAAATGTGATCAAGTAGAAGATGGGAGTAGTATAAGTGGAAATTTATTGGTTCAGCAAATCTGGCATGGGCGTACACATGAATTTGGAAGTTGAATGTGTTGGTTTTGGGTTTATGGTGTTGGTTTGGTATCTGGTGTAGATAACGTTTTTTTTTTATGGGTGTGCTTGAAGCATGGTTGTTTAATTGACTTATATACAGATTTTATAGGGATTAGTGGGTCGCATTCTATTAATGGATAGTGTAGGAATCATGTATAGTAGGGTGGGGTAGAGATTTGACTGGAGAGATGTACACTTGGAAATGGTTATGCTTCCTTTCTAAGCTTAGTGTTGTAGGTATAAATATATTATAATAAAAAATTTATATGTTTCATTAGTAGATATATCAGATGGTTAAGATTATTGGGTTATTTTTGTTTGCATCTAAAAAGCTAAAAGAATATGTGTTAATCATATTTGTTGTTTTTTTTGGTTGTTGCGGGGTATTGGTAAATGGTTGAGAGTATGGTATAGTTTATGCTGTTTTTTTTATTTGGTAAGTAGAGATCAAAGAAATTAATAGAAAGGTATGCACCACATTTAACTGTTTTTTAGGGAGGCAGATCGAGTGGGTTAGGCAGTGCATGTAAATTGCTAACCTAATTGTAAACGATTGGTGAATAAGGGGAAAGTTGGGAGAGAGGGGATAAAAATGATTAAATATTGAGGTTATTAAAAGAAAGGAAATATTGTTTAAAAGTGGTGTTGGGGTAGGATTTGGTTTTTGTGGTTGTGAAGGGTTGGAGTGTTTTTGGGGGATGTATTTTGTTGGTGTAGTGGGAATGGTAAATGGTTAGGCCCATTCACCGATTTAGGAAAATATTTGGTATTATAGGGAGAATGAGAGTGGGTGTTGCAGGGTCAGTGTTATTTGTGAAGAGGGTGAGGAGATCAAAGTTGAAAAAGGGGGGATTGGGGGGGGGGGTTAATGTTTTTGAGGTGGGTATCCGGGTTTTAAGAGGAGAGGTCCTTTTGTTTTGGGAGGGGTGTTTAGGGGAAGGTAAGATCGGTTATATATGGGTGCATAATTTGTTAGGTTTTTATAAAAACGTAGTATAAAAATGATGAATAGGCCATTTGGATTTAATGGAAAGTAATGTTAGTGTTTATTGTGGCTGAAGAATAGAATTTGGTGATAGGTTGTTGTGAGTAGTAATTCAACAAGGTATTTGGAAGTATTTTTGATGAGGGGAGTTATGTGTGGGGGGTATATTTTTTTAAATGATAAAGGATAGTTAATTTAATGTAAGTATGTTAATATTTTTTGAATGTAGATTGAGTGACAAAGTGTAGGTTTAATGGTGTGTTATTAATAGGGTTAGTTCAGAGTGGTTAAGGAATAGGTTTTTTACTATGGGTTTGAGGAAAGGTGTTTTATGGTATGTTTGTATTGGTTGGGGATGGATAAGTTGGGTGAGGATTTTAAGATGGGCGTGATGTTGTGTGGGGGGTATTAATTGTGGTGTGGGGTGTTTTTGGTTAGGGGGGTGGGATTGTTTTAATTTAATAGTGTTGGAGTGTAGGGTTAGGGGTGTAAAATGAGATTTTCTTAAGGGAATGGTATATAGTTTGGTGAAGTTGGGTTGTAGTAATAGGTTTGAAGTGGGTTTTTGTCATATTTACTGTAAAATGAAAAATAGGAGGGGTAATGTAGGTTTTATATGGGAGTATTGTATATTTGTTTTTTGTTGGGGTTATTGATTTTTTGGCGTTTGAATTATACGTTTGATGGGGTATTAGTTATTGGGTGTGGGAAAGTTTTATTTTGTGTTATGTACAGAGTTCTTTGTTAGTTTATGGCTGGTGTGGGTGATGTGTTGTTTTAGGTTGGTTGTAAATGGGTGGGGTATAGTTTGGGTGTTTGGGTGTTGTTTTTTGTTTGTTGTGGCGGCTATTGTAAATTAGTGTTTGTGGGTGTGGTTGGGAAGTAAGGTATTATTGCGAAGACAACTTTAAAGTACGAACGGATGTGTAATGGTTAGATGACGGACGATGGATAATCACCTTGACAAGTATGTAAACATTAGATGATAGTACTGTGAATGTTTTTGATGGATTTAGGGTGAAGTTTGCATTTATTTTCCCGATGGAGTATGTTGGGGAGGGTTTAGGGGGGGGTGCGAAATTCGAGTAGAAGGAAACGGGGGGGTGGGGTCAACAAAAGTCATGGGGAAGGCTTTTGTTTGGGAATGTTATGTATCCAACGCTGGATCGGTAGGGCCGAAAGGATAAAAGCAGCCTGGCTAGGGGAATTTGCATTTCACTGATTTATGCCCTGGGGGGGATTTGATTTGTATCCTTGAATATTTTTTATTCCAGGTGGGACACATGTAATATAATTAGGGGGGGAGATAGGGCCAAACGGCAATGTCACAAAGTTACCCCTGTGAGGGTAACCAAAGAGAGTTATCTGTGAGGTGCCGGCTTTGTCAATGGCTCAGATTCGCCTGGCACCCGGTTGAAGATGAGCAGCAGGAGTGGAGAAGGTGAATATAAGACTTTGGGATGAATTCCCAGCATATAGCCCCAGTGATTCTGGATCTCGTGACATATACCTCCTACCACTCTATCTCCCCCTCTATATACTAACGAGCCCCCGCTCCCCTATTACACTGAGTGAACAGAAGAGAAAGAGAAGAAGAACAGTATGTCTCTTTCGCACACTTTCGTTCCTTCTCTATATATGTGATAACGTGTGTTGGTAAACACAACTACAACATTTATTAATGTTCTGAAATATAACAACATTCAATTACACTGATACAAATGCAACTAGAAATAACAAAAACTATCCCTGTGAAGAAAGATATTAGTTATTGCAAAATACACAGATGCATCTAAAGTCTTCCCTGTGTGATGACGATGAATTTAATTAACTCCGAAATACTAACAGATATGATATCTGGAGTTTCTTGGTCTCTTGCTAACTGTGAATAAACTCTGGTTGTTTGAACACAATGGACAAGTCTTTGTCTGCCTACAATAACATTGGACGGTTCACTCGATTTCGCCAGGTGTCCACGGCTTGTATTTTTGTCTTTCACAATGCCTGTGTTGACATTGTCCCGAGCGTCCGAGGTGTCTTATTCATGGGTGAGGTTGAACACAATGTTAGGCGGGTGAGACTTCGTCTGTTATGCAGATGTCCTTTTGTTGTCTTGGTATTTTGCTTATGTGGTGACGATGATGGAAATATGTTGTATATTCGTATTTGTTGGTGCATCAATTGTACAGGGAGAATCTGTCCATTACTGCATGTAATTTAGGATCTCGATAAATTTGGTAGGCACTGGGGTTACAAAATCTCCCGTCTGCTCTTGCAGCTTTTGATCATAGTTTCTCAAAGGCACTTGTTGTAAAAAATCATCCGTTGGCGACTGCCACTTCAGATCATTAAATTTCTCAAAGGCACTTGTTGTAAAAATCATCCGTTGGCGACTGCCACTTCAGATCATTAAATTTCACGTGGACAGCTATTTAGAAATGCAGCAATCCTTCTGGGTATTTTCTGCTTTCTTTTTGGGTGGGTAGTCGATGATAGAAAGACCCTTCACCGCCTGGTAAATTCCTTTCTGACCCCCGTGGAGTATTGGTAGGTTGTTGCCGTTAATTACGTGTGAGATGCGTGTCGTCGCAGTATCTCGGTCGGCCCTACTCTAAAGCTTGTCCTGTGATTAACGCCAACCACGTAGTAGACTAAGGATGAGTATCTCAAATGGTCCCTGTCTCTACCACTTGGTGTCCCTATACGAATTTCACTGACACAATGTCTTGATTCTTTCTTGTGAAATCTAGAACCCACGTTTTGGTTGGCGGAATGGTTTCTCTTACCAATGCCAAGCAATGAATCTAGTTGGGTTATATATCGTCTGAATCGCCTAGGGCGATTTTTTTCGGGTTCGCTTCCTGTGTCATGTGAAATTTCGTTTGTTTTCCTAAAGTCAGACATTCCGTCCTCAAACTGTGTAAAATTTCCTGTATTATTTTGCTATGGTCGCTCTCATATTTTGCTTATCCGAGACAACTTGTCTGCGTTCGTCTTTTGGGGCACGTACAGTGTTGTTCTTCTCGTTATAATTTCGTATTCATACTGCTTTCATGTTGCCCTTGTGCAGACTTTAAGTCTCCCTTAGTCACAACAATACTTGGTTAACACTGGCCCTGTGTAAACATATCCGCAACTTAGTATCAATTATTCCGATAGTCTGTTGGTGCAATGTCCGCGTGTTGTGAAAACATTTCAGGTGAATGTTGTTGCGTGCTGTCTCAGTGTTCTGTAAACATTACATTCTACGGCTAGCCACAATAATATTGCTTGTACCTTCCTGCCTTTGTGAAAACACAACCGAGACGTTGAAGCGATTACCTCAATAATCTGTTGACCCACTGTCTATTGTTATGTAAACAGTCCATGCGAAATTGGTCGGATTACCACGATTGATGAAGACGATGTCTGGTTTTAAGAATTAAAATGCAGACTTACTCGCGTCCCGTGACATATGTCCCCCACACAAAGTCTTAGCTTGGGAAGACTCCTGCGAGTCAGGATGCATTTTCCATTCCCTATTGTCGGCTGATGTTATCTCTTCGCTATTAATATCCTCCTCATCTTCCTTGTTCATTCCTTCTGACATGGAGGTCGGGTGGCGGCTTAGGAAGTCCGCTCCCACGTTTTCTTTTCCTGGGATGTAGTCGATGTGAAAGGTGTATGGTTGCAGAACCAGCGACCACCTCATGAGTCGGGAGTTTAAGTTTTTCGAGGCAGCCAAAAATGTTAAAGGCTGGTGGTCGCATTGTAGGTTGAATTTCCTGCCGTATAAGTAGGGTTGAAATTTCCTCACTGCCCATACTAACGCCAGGCACTCTTTCTCAATTGTCGAGTAATTTTTCTCCGCTTTATTTAGTTTTCTGCTGGCGTAGGCGATTGGGAAGAGCGAGGCGTCCGTCTCGCTGTGCGCTTGTAGTAGCGTCGCTCCTAGACCGACGTTACTCGCATCCGTTCTCAGGGTGAACTCCTTGGTAGTGTCTGGTAACTGTAAGATTGGTTTCGCCGTGAGTTTCTCCTTTAACAGGGTGTAAGCCTGCTCGCATTCAGAATTCCATCTTACTTTATCTGGGTTCCCTTTCTTCGTTAATTCTGTCAATGGTGTGCAAATGCTGTTAAAATCTTTGATGTATCTTTGATAAAACCCACAAAGAGATACAAAAGATCTTACGTCCTTTTTCGTGGACGGTCTGGGTGCCCTTTTCATCTTCTCTATGTTCTTGTCTTCGGGTACCATTGTTCCCTGCCCTATAGTATGCCCCAAAAAATCAAGTTCTGAATATGCTAACTGGCACTTAGTTGGCCGCGCAGTTAAGCCTGCTTCCTTCAGTCTCCCCAACAGCGGGCTAGGGCCTGTACATGTTCCTCAAATGTTTCCGTGGCAATCAAAATATCATCCATGAAATTCTGTATTGCGTCATTCCCCAGAGGATCTAGTAGTTTCCTCATCATTTTAGTAAAAATTCCCGGAGCATTGCTCAACCCAAACGGTAAAACGTTGAATTCGAAGTGGCCTTCCGGCGTGCTGAAGGCCAAAAGAGGTCTGACGCCCCCACTTTAACTGGTATCTGGTAATACCCTTTGCTGAGGTCTATCTTGGAAAAGTAGCATGCCCGACTCAGCTTTGCAAACAACTGGTTGGTATCGGGTAGTGGCTCTGGGTTAAATTGCGTAACCGCGTTTAGTCTCCGATAATCAATACACAAGCGATGTTCACCGCTAGGTTTCCTCAATAAAACCACACTGGCATTGTATGGGGATTCTGACCTGGAGATAATTCCTTCTTTCAACAAATAGTCGATCTCTTGTTTCAATGCAGTGGCCTTCGCGTATGGTAAAGGATAATTCTTTGCCCGGATTGGGTTGTGATCCGTCAGGCACATGTCAAACTCGACCAATGATGTTCGGCCCGGTTATCAGTGAGTGTTTCTTGGTGGTGAGCCAAAAGCTGTCGGATCTCCTCCTGTTGTCCTTCTGCGAGAGAGGGATTGATCTGGGCATCTGAGTATGACTCTCTCGACTCTATAGGATATTCCACTGACGACAGAGGTTCGTGAGTCATTTGGGTGGCTACTGCTAACGCCATTAGGTGCGCAGATTCGCTAGGGGGCCTTTCCAAATATTTCTTCAGTAAATTGATGTGATACAATTTCTGCTTCTTCTCCACTTGTATCTTGTAATTGGTTCGAGAGACCTTCTCGACCACTGTGTATGGTCCTCGCCATCCAATCTGTAATTTGTTCTGTGAACTGGGAAGTAGGAGCAATACCTTCTCTCCCACTACCAGTTCCCGATCCTTAGCCCTCTTGTTATATTGCCGGGCGTGCTTCCGCCTGGCTTCTTTCAGGTTTGTGGTCGCCAATTCCCATCCCGTTTTCAGTCGTTGTTTGAGCTCTGTAACGTACTGGAACGCCGTGGTGACCGTTTCATCTGCTTCCTTGTCCGTCCAAGTCCTCAGTAACGCTTCTAATGGCCCTTTTATTGGCCTACCAAATAGTAGGGTGGCTGGGGGATATCCGGTGGACGAGTGCGGTACCTCTCTGTATGCGAATAGTGCAGCCGGTAAGTATGTGTCCCACGTCTCCGGTTTTTCCTGCGCCAGTTTTCGGATCATATTGGTGAGGGTCCCGTTAAATCTTTCTACGCTGCCGTTGGACTGTGGGTGATATGGTGATGAGAATACGTGCTTGGTTCTGAATATCTTGAGCACTTCCTCTGTCAACTTTCCCCGAAACTGTGACCCATTGTCCGTGAGGATTTGGTTAGGAAATCCCACTCGAGTGAAGATTTGCAGCAGGGCCTCTGCTACATGTACTGAGTCACAAGCGGGTAGGGCTATAGCTTCCCCCCACATGGAGCATAAATCCACTAAGGTAAGAATGTGGGTATTCCGCTTCTTCGTCCTCAGCAGTGGTCCAATTAAGTCGACCGCAACTCTTTCGAATGGGACCCCAAAAATTGGCATCTCACCCAGGAGTGCTGGTGTTGTCCAATGTTTAGGCGCCACGCGTTGGCATTCGGGGCATGACCGCACAAATCGATCAATGTCGCCTGTGATGCCTGGCCAATGGTAATGGCTAGTTATCCTTTGGGCTGTGGCTCCAATCCCCATGTGGCCACTAAACGTAATCGAATGTCCCATCTCTAATATTTGGGTTCGGTATGGAGTGGGTACTACCAGCTGAGTATGTTCCTGTCCGTGCTTCCCTGCTTTACGGAACAGTAGGCCTTGCTTGCAATAAAAGTCTCCTGGTTTTGGCGGGCTATTCCCTTTCAGTACCTTCCGAAAGCAAGGTTCTAACGATCTGTCGACCTTTTGAGCTTGCTTCAGTTCTTCTGGGAGTGGATTACGTGTGTTCTGCGCACTCTCCTCTTTCTTTGCTTGGCCTCGTGTCTGCACTGCTGCTACAACTTTCGGCTTAGGGGGATTCCCTAAGAATACATATTTGCAGCCAAGGATGACATCATAAATGGGATCTTCGAGGACGGCCGATCGTATTTCTCCCGATACAAATCTTGATTCTATCTGAATTCGCGCAATGGGCACCGTTAAAGGGGGGTTGCTTTTGACTGGCCCCTGGATCTCTATTGTTTCCTCGGTCAAGTGTTCTGGTTTGACCAGCCTAGCGCTGATGACCGAATCAAACTCCAAGCCCGTATCATATAAGCAGTTCACTCTTTCTCCATTTACGACCACTTCGTCCACCACTGCCGGATGTGATTTTTCCCCCTCTTCTTTCCGAGCCTCTTTGTCCTTCGTTGTTCGAGTTTCTATACACGCCGCGCGCTGGGGAGGCGGGCGGTTTCGGCACTCGCTGGTGTGTAGTGATTTTTCATACGACAAAACCTGCACCATTTATCCCCTTGTCTCTGGTTCTGAGCAAAGGTGTGATGTTGAGTTTCCTGTCTTTGGGGATTACGAAGCGAGTTGTCCTTCTTCCCCTGATACCGGTCAACTGGGCCCTTCTCCACCTTATTAAGGAACTCCTTGTCCTTAGGTCTTGGTTGGAACTCCGGATGTTTCTTCCGGGTGCCTTGGGTTTCCTTCAAAGCGCTCTGGAACCGTTCTGCCAAAACCAGAATGTTTTCTAGTTTTTCTGCACCATTTTCTATGAGGAACTTTCTCATCTCTGAGGACATCGAATCTTTGATCTGTTCAATCATGACCAATTCTTTGAGTCCCTCGAAGGTTTGCGTAAATTCTCCTAGTTTCATCCATTTGAGCAGATATCCTTCTAACCTTGCCGCAAATTGCGGATACGTTTCGCCATTTTCGCGCTTAGTTGTACGGAACTTGTGCTGGAAGGCGCTTGCTTGTAATTCAAAGCGTACCAAGAGGGCTTTTTTCAAAGTTTCATAATCGTCTTGTAAGCCCTCAGGTAATCTGCTAAAGACGTCATATGCTATACCCCGGAGTCCTTGTGACACTTTAGTATTCCAGAGGTTTTCCTGCAGGCCATAGCTCCTAGCGGTCCGTTCAAACCGGTCTAGGAAGTCGGCTATATTGTCATTTCGTTCCGAGAATACTTCCAGCGGAAATTTCATGGCCTGATTATAATGTTGGTGCGAAGACGTTGTGCAGTCTGACCTGGGCGAAGCCCCTGCCCCTTCATCTGCGTGCGACTGGGTTCTATGCTCCCACTCTAGTTGTCTCATCCGTAGGTCATGCTCTCTCTCTCTCTCAGCTTCTAATTTCTTGGCTTCTCTCTCCTCCTTCTCCGCTGCTAATGTCAATCTTCTTTGCTCTACTTCTGCTGCTAGTTTATCTTTTCTCTCTTGCTCTGCAAGTTTGTCTTTTCTCTCTTCTTTGTGCGCCGTTAACATTTTTTCCACATATTCCATAAGTTCTCCTTTTTCTAGTTTTAAACTAGTTGCTTCCTGGATAATCGCAGCGCGAATTTGCATCAAATCTGCCATGATCAAGCTAGAATTCAATCTGCCTATCGCTACTCAAAATTATGTGAGAGAAAAAAAATATAGGGCGAAGAAAAAAATTTGTGCCCTTGGCCAAAGGGAGAACCAAAACAAATTTCCCGTATGCTTCGCTATAACCTTTACAGCCGTACAGGTAAATGACAATAGTAAAGAAAACCTTGGCAATACAATTCTAAGGCTTGCTAAGAATACCAGTCAAATATTTCTGACCATCAACTGCCTGCCTACCAAGAAAACAATACTAAAATGTTTCGTCTCAGTGGCTTAGTCGCTATTGTCCACTTGTGAACAAAAGGAATACACAATGTCGGGTCGCTCGTTCAAAGCGTCCGACTTCAACAATGCCTTTTGATCGAGTCCCACGTGGTACGTACTACCAAAAATCCAGGTAAATTTATAATGATGACAACAAATCAATATTGGTAACCAGATGCAGTAATAAAGTGCATATAAATTAATACGGTGTAATCTTCTAACATGTGTCAATGTCTTTCTTAATATACTATGAATATCTAATCTTAATATCTAATATGAATATCTAGTTATCTAATACTCTATTCTGTGTTCTTTCCCTCTACCTAAGTAGAATAAGGAACAGTATAGAAGACAGTGAATAGGTTTATACAAAATTTGCAAAAAAGAATTATTTAATGTTTTAGTCTAGGGCAAGTCCCAAGGTATATCCCGGACGAGCCCCAATTATGTCACAAAGTTACCCCTGTGAGGGTAACCAAAGAGAGTTATCTGTGAGGTGCCGGCTTTGTCAATGGCTCAGATTCGCCTGGCACCCGGTTGAAGATGAGCAGCAGGAGTGGAGAAGGTGAATATAAGACTTTGGGATGAATTCCCAGCATATAGCCCCAGTGATTCTGGATCTCGTGACATATACCTCCTACCACTCTATCTCCCCCTCTATATACTAACGAGCCCCCACTCCCCTATTACACTGAGTGAACAGAAGAGAAAGAGAAGAAGAACAGTATGTCTCTTTCGCACACTTTCGTTCCTTCTCTATATATGTGATAACGTGTGTTGGTAAACACAACTACAACATTTATTAATGTTCTGAAATATAACAACATTCAATTACACTGATACAAATGCAACTAGAAATAACATTAACTATCCCTGTGAAGAAAGATATTAGTTAATGCAAAATACACAAATGAATCTAAAGTCTACCCTATGTGATGATGATGAATTTAAGTAACTCCTAAATACTAACAAAAAGGATATCTTGTGTTTCTTGGTCTCTTGCTAACTGTCAATAAACTCTGGTTGTTTGAACACAATGGACAAGTCTTTGTCTGCCTACAATAACATTGGACGGTTCACTCGATTTCGCCAGGTGTCCACGGCTTGTATTTTTGTCTTTCACAATGCCTGTGTTGACATTGTCCCGAGCGTCCGAGGTGTCTTATTCATGGGTGAGGTTGAACACAATGTTAGGCGGGTGAGACTTCGTCTGTTATGCAGATGTCCTTTTGTTGTCTTGGTATTTTGCTTATGTGGTGACGATGATGGAAATATGTTGTATATTCGTATTTGTTGGTGCATCAATTGTACAGGGAGAATCTGTCCCTTACTGCATGTAATTTAGGATCTCGATAAATTTGGTAGGCACTGGGGTTACAAAATCTCCCGTCTGCTCTTGCAGCTTTTGATCATAGTTTCTCAAAGGCACTTGTTGTAAAAAATCATCCGTTGGCGACTGCCACTTCAGATCATTAAATTTCTCAAAGGCACTTGTTGTAAAAATCATCCGTTGGCGACTGCCACTTCAGATCATTAAATTTCACGTGGACAGCTATTTAGAAATGCAGCAATCCTTCTGGGTATTTTCTGCTTTCTTTTTGGGTGGGTAGTCGATGATAGAAAGACCCTTCACCGCCTGGTAAATTCCTTTCTGACCCCCGTGGAGTATTGGTAGGTTGTTGCCGTTAATTACGTGTGAGATGCGTGTCGTCGCAGTATCTCGGTCGGCCCTACTCTAAAGCTTGTCCTGTGATTAACGCCAACCACGTAGTAGACTAAGGATGAGTATCTCAAATGGTCCCTGTCTCTACCACTTGGTGTCCCTATACGAATTTCACTGACACAATGTCTTGATTCTTTCTTGTGAAATCTAGAACCCACGTTTTGGTTGGCGGAATGGTTTCTCTTACCAATGCCAAGCAATGAATCTAGTTGGGTTATATATCGTCTGAATCGCCTAGGGCGATTTTTTTTCGGGTTCGCTTCCTGTGTCATGTGAAATTTCGTTTGTTTTCCTAAAGTCAGACATTCCGTCCTCAAACTGTGTAAAATTTCCTGTATTATTTTGCTATGGTCGCTCTCATATTTTGCTTATCCGAGACAACTTGTCTGCGTTCGTCTTTTGGGGCACGTACAGTGTTGTTCTTCTCGTTATAATTTCGTATTCATACTGCTTTCATGTTGCCCTTGTGCAGACTTTAAGTCTCCCTTAGTCACAACAATACTTGGTTAACACTGGCCCTGTGTAAACATATCCGCAACTTAGTATCAATTATTCCGATAGTCTGTTGGTGCAATGTCCGCGTGTTGTGAAAACATTTCAGGTGAATGTTGTTGCGTGCTGTCTCAGTGTTCTGTAAACATTACATTCTACGGCTAGCCACAATAATATTGCTTGTACCTTCCTGCCTTGGTGAAAACACAACCGAGACGTTGAAGCGATTACCTCAATAATCTGTTGACCCACTGTCTATTGTTATGTAAACAGTCCATGCGAAATTGGTCGGATTACCACGATTGATGAAGACGATGTCTGGTTTTAAGAATTAAAATGCAGACTTACTCGCGTCCCGTGACAGCCAGTATGGTTTTGGATCGATATTTTCATCAGGACATGGTTTTCAAATTCACGACAGCAATTATAACTTCGTACTTTGCAAATCTACAGCTGCCATTTAATCAGTATTTTCGATCGTCACTCCTGTTCAGCGTGTTATTTTTAACACACCACCTCGTGAACCCAGTTATTGCCAGCGGGACCAGTTGGAATAGCTTGGCAACAGTATCGGCAGTGATAGGAAAAGATAATGATATCAAAATAAGAATGCAGTAGGCTAGAGGAGCTTTCATTTGATCGGGAAATGAGATAAAATGTCACGCCTAACATCAAACATCACAACCTTCAATTCAAACGGCATACCTATGGTATGGCTCTGAATATGGAGAATAAAAACAACAATACAAAATCTTCAGACTTTCATATAAGGGCAAAAAGGTAGTCTCATAGTAGATACGGCCGTAAGGGAGTGAAGTGTTAGATACTTCACATTAGTAGACGAGATTAGAGAGGTTGGAAAATCAGATTCCTTCCTAATTGTCTTTATCTTACTTAACCCAAGAGCAGAATTAAGTATCCATTTACAACTGGGTAGACTGTAGCGTGAGGCCACCGTGTTTCCTACTCGATAACTTTGCAACGTGAGATCTGCGCTCTAACCACGGATGCTCTCATAAACGGGTGCTTGCCTTAAATAGACGGATTATAGTGGTATGACAAGATCACTTATGTCAAACTGATGACACAAACCAGACAAGTACCTGAACAGCCAGACATGAGAAGAAGACGCTAGATATGAGCAAACGTTATCATAGCATTACATGACGTTGTTCCTTTTCAGTATTAAAAACAAATTAGGGGAAAAAAAGGCGGGGGGGAGGGGGGGGGAAGAGAGATGTGTGACGTCACGAAAGGGAACAG
This sequence comes from Oreohelix idahoensis, assembly GCA_024509875.1. Taxonomy (NCBI): domain Eukaryota; kingdom Metazoa; phylum Mollusca; class Gastropoda; order Stylommatophora; family Oreohelicidae; genus Oreohelix; species Oreohelix idahoensis. The sequence goes on along the minus strand of JAMPIV010003725.1, from coordinate 194,563 downwards.
GGGCGTCTGGGTTTTTATGACGGAATTTGACAAGCAGGGATGGTAGGGGAAGTTAAAAATAGCAAAGGTTGCGTGACGTCTTATGTGGACGACCCCTTAATGGCCAGCTAGATAACATCACTACAGCAAAACAAATAATAAACATTGGTAAAGTTTCTCTTTAGACTTGTATATTATAGAGTGACTTACCTTTGCAATGTCAATACTCGCCTGAGATACATGACCACTACAAATATGACAAGGGGGTGTCACTCTATTATATAATGGTGTAAATAAATAAATAAATACATATAAACATGTAATAACAGGCATCTGTAGGAAATAAAGAAGTAGAAGACTATCAACATAAAAACAGCAGAAGGGATAGGCTTACTGGGTGTTAGACCCTCGCATGAAGCTTGTGCCACTGTGATCGGACTGTCTCCCTTGCTCTGCTGTAGTGGTCCAACAATGGAAAACTTGGAGTATAAGGATGATGGTCTTCAAATGTATCGACCTACTTTCAAGATTACTCTTGGCAGAGATATATATAGAAGAATGATGCTTCTATTTAAGGAAGTTTCACAGTTATTTTACAGAATGACAAACATAACATCTGAGATCATCTAATCCGTTATGAACTTTTTTATTCTCTGATACTTCTGTGGGGAAAATATTTGACTCGTATTTTCTGAGACCTCAGCTGAAGGTGATTCAGCAACTATTAATTTACTTATTCTGTGTATAGTCGTGTGGTGAGTATTGGGGCAACTACGACTGTAGTTTTTGCCAGGAATAGCATAGGAGATATTAGGTAAAATGTCTTTAGAAATTGGCTCGTTAAGACAGAATAAAGACCTATTTGAGATAGGGACAAGAAGAAGGGAATGCGAATGCTTTCCACTGGACAGTGTTCTCTAGTTAATAATGGAAAAAGTTTAGTTTCCCCACGACCTTAGCTTCTACGCTTAGATCCCGTAAAAGAAAAAGCCCCCAACCTCATCTGAGTGTAGAAATTTTCCTATATGTAAATATTTAACACCGACAGCACGAGTGATACATTAACAAACTAGATAATAATCAAACGATTATGGGGTTTATTAATTAAATATCTACACATATAGTGTTAGTAATGGTAAATATATATACTTATAGGAAACTGTCTGATCAGAACTCTCAGTCGTAATCGATAGGCGGGTTTGATTATCTGTCAAACCCAGGGCCAGATTTTACCTTTCACAATTTCACTTGTGAAATTCTATTTCTTTACCTTATCTCCCTCACTGAGCTATCACCTGTTCTAGTCCTATTCAGTCCTATTCAGGAGGGACCAAAATTGATCATAATTACCCTATCGAAAATAAACGACAAAATGGGTGCTCGTTTTTCCGGGAATTGAATTCTAATCCTCAGTAGTACGACAGAAAATTTCTCGTTTACCGGGATTTTTTATCTGTAATCTTTATAGACTAGTTAGACAAGAGTGTGATTGTCTCGTGAGATTTAGTATCTTTAAAAATAATTATCCCCTAGACAAACGATCTGTTTTTGGCTTGCTGACCACACATAAATATCTATTGTTTTTTCCACAGCATTATTAGAGTTATACAATTGATTTACAGGGTGATCTTTGTCAGAATATGTTATGTATTGATTATGTAATACAAAGCAGCCGGTAACAAAATTGTGATTGTGTAACAATCACAGGGTTTTTTTGAAACAGAAGGTGTTTGAGCTAAGCGAAGGAGTGCGTTCGGACTACGTCGTGTCAATTGCCTCCCTTACACTAACTGACTTCAGGAGCGAACTTGTAGTGGACGTAAAATTAAGGGAATTATTTTTCTCCTTAAATTTTTGCAATAATTATTTTGTTTCCACTGTAGCAACTTATTATTTTAGTGATTAATCTTTACTACCATTTATTGGCGTAGTCGCTTGCATTTAGAGCCTTTAGTGCCAGTAATAGCAGCGATAGTTAGATAAATAAAGAATATAGGAGGAGGTATCCTAGTTAAATAATAATATTTTTGTGATTTTCTCGTATGTAGTAGAGAACCAGTGTATCCTTTTTCTTGCTTCTTTCTCGTGTAAGTCTCAGTCAGCTATTTACTATGGCAGAAATTGCAAAGCTTAGGCAGATGCTCAGAGACGAAGCAAGAGATGAGTATTTGGAAGATACGAAGCGAAAGCTTTTTTCAGGGACGAAATTGACAGATATGATGCGGAGAGGAAAGCAGATGAAGCTAGGCAGAAGAAGAAGATGGGTGAGGAAATGGAAATTCGCAGGGCGAACAAAAGAGAGAAGGAGAGACAGCATGAGGAAAGGGAGAAGGAGAGACAGCATGAGGAAAGAGAAAATGAGCAACGACGTCAGCACGAGTTGGCGCTCAAGACTCTTGAGTTCCAAAGTCGTGGTGCTGCCTCTACCTCCAACAATGGAGAGTCTTCTCATTCTTCTTTAACAGATCCTTCTAACACTCAATCTCCTCAGCTCACTGCTATGTCTTTTGCTCTAGAATCTTTCCCTTGTCCGAACGAGAAGATTGACACGTGCTAATTTGAGAAAATGGCAAGTCTGTACGGTTTAGAGCGGTCGCGTTGGTGTATGAAACTTTCCCAGGCGTTAAAAAGTAGTGCTTATGATGTGTACGCTAAACTGGAAAGCAACCACAAGACAATTGCGACGTGTTGAAGAAAGCGTTACTGCGCGTTTTGAAATGAACGTGCGCCAATTTTTGCAACTGTCTGCAACAGCATAAGGGATAGCTCTGAAACTTTTCAACAGTTCTTCTTTCGTTTACAGAGATACTTAACCAAGTGCCTAGAGCTCTCGCAGCTCCCCTCTACCTATGAAGGTCTTAAGGAAATCGTTATATGCGAACAGATAAAGAACACTTTGTCTGGTGACACCCGGAGATTTCTAGCTGAGCAGGGTGCAGAAAAGCTTGAAGACATCTTGGAAAACTCTGAGCGATATCATAATGTGCTGGCCGAACTGCCGGCCACAAAACGTAAACCGACAGAAGACCCTTTTCGAAAGAATCATCTAGACCAATCTTCTCATGCTTCTCACCAAAATAACCACAGAGAAACTGGACCCCAGAACCCCCCTCCTGAGAACTCTAAGTTCTACAAAAACAAATACCCCACCAACAACAGTCTGATCAACCCAACCGTCCTACATGGCAGCGCGGCCAGAAAGGGCAAGGTGTCAACGGGAAAACCCCTGCGCACGGGTCATATGATCAGAGCGAGCACACCGAGCCTAAACGCATCGGATGCTTGCTCGCAAGATGGAATTAATATCAGTGATTATCAACCTGAGGGTGTGAGACACTCAACGCGAGGTACTGTTATTTTGAACGGTTCTTCAACTTATTGTTTATTTGACACGGGGCTTTCTTATGATTGCATTGTCGCCAGACACCTGGTCAAACCCGGTCAAGAGACAGGAGAAACCGTGCAACTTTGAGAAGTTTCTAAGAGTGATGCACCTACAGCACTTACCATCGCATTGGTTGAGATCCACTCTGATTATGTTACAGGTGTGATCAAAGCGGCTTTATGGATGACCCGACCTACCCAGTCATACTTGGCGGTAGATACGTGTTTATTGGGAAACCGAAAGAGCCAATGGTCTCAACAGTAACCACAAGAGGGCAAACCAAGAAGGAACGGGAGCGTGAGCCAAATTTCTTACCTAAGGAACTTAACGAGGCACAACAAAAGGACCCTACTTTGGAGCCCTGCTTTAGGAAACTGTCTATGGCTAAGGACCCTAGACAGCACGGGGACATTTTTTCTAAAGATGGCGTACTTTATCGCAGAACGGGCAAGCCTGAACAATGTTACAATCAGCTCCTAGTACCTTGTCACAAAATTTGGCTGCATGGCGCAATGAACCACAGCTGCGACACCCCCATTTAGAGCTATCTGACCTACGCTGAGGAAAACATTTGGGCGGGGAATAATGCGGTCTGGAATCGTGGTTAAATGCCCTATCAAATCTCGACCTCCTGTCGTATTGTGTGTTCATATTATCAAATCGCGGTCTATGATATGGTGCATTGTTTACTTCCCTTGCAGAACATACCGGAAAATTATCCGGTTCCACCTCCTTATGTACTGACCTTCCAGGATGGGCAGTCATGTACTGCCTCCCTAGCTCTAACATGGTGTCAAGATTCTTTGGGTTACGTTCATGAAAAAACGCAACTAAGTCTGAACTACAGGCCGAGAGGACTTTATCTCTCAAGATGAGATCTTTGGGGCTTTCAAAATCTGTCATGATCCCAGATAGATCTATCCAGCGTGTAAATGCTAGTTTTATGTTAGCAATAAAGTCCTCAAAATCCTGATCATTACTGGGTTTCTCGTTTTTAAAACGCATAAAATAACCATGTAAAGTAAGGCGGTATTTGCGAAGCAATGCTTCTTTTACAACATCATAGTTGAGCCGGTCATCTACAGGTAATAATAAAAAGTCTGTAACGCATGGCCCGTGAGCAGATTTCATAACATGGAACTCCATTGTTCTTTCTTTATTTTCAGTGATATCATCTCTCCTTCAACGCGTTCTAGGTACACGTCGATCAAGTCGAAGGAGTCCGAAAAATTTGGTAACTTTAATTTATATGTATGGAATGGTTCCTTACCCGTGGGCTCTCTTACCGAGGACACATGACTAGAAGCTTCCAATTCTAATTTCGTTAAAGCAATGGTCTTTTCCTTTTCAATCTCTAATGGTTTTGTCACTTCTTTCTCTTTTTCTGCTTCAACTTCCTTTTGTTTGGTAGTTTCCTCAACTTCTCTTTGTTTCGCCTTTACTTCCTTTTATTTGGTAGTTTTCTCAAATTCCATTTTCTTTAACAGTTTTTCATCATATCTTTTTTTTCGTTCCTCGTATTGTTTTCGCTTTATTTCTGCCTCTGCCTCTTTGAACTGTCCCATTGCCAATGTTTCCAGTTCAAGGCCTGTTTTGTCCAACTGTTTTCCCATATCAATAAAGTCTCTGAGATTTGCCATCTTATCTTCGACCAAAATTGAGGTTACCCGAACCAGAAAAAAACTATATTTATACAAGGTAAACTGCTCTGCAAACGATAGTATGTATACGAATTACTAACTATACAGCGACATATTCGATATTCATGACACAGTAGAACACGGTTGATGTATGAAGACACCAGACGCTACAATAAGGGCAACGACAACTAGCAGTCTGGTGATGAATAATAACGTACAGAAAAGAAGAGAAAAAAAAAAGAAAATATAGATTTATATACAACACCGAACCTGAAAGACGACCAACCACAATGGGACCTAAAAAAATAACTTATGTACAATGATTAGCATAGTGGTTAGTGCACTGGCTTCCTAGCGCAGTGGTCTCAGGTTCGATCCCCAGGTGAGGTGGGAATTTTTTAGGACACAAACATCTCCTGGGTCGAACCAGCCCCAAATGAGTACCAGAGCAACTCTGGGAAGGTTAAGGCGGTCGGCGTGATGCCGACCACATCACACCTAGTGTGCCGACGGTCAAGATAATATGGGCCTAACACCATATGCCCAATATGCCTCAATGAGTGTGTAACGGGTTCTTTTTTTTAACCAATAATAGTAAGATAAATAACTGAAGAATACAACATGTAAACTGGACAAGAAAGAGGTTTTATACGATTGCAATGCTTTCTACAAACTAAACCAACACAACTAACGTATATTATGTTTAAAGAAATCACCCAGGGCGCTCCATATCACCCGATCCAACACAGATGTGGCCCCTTAATGGATTAATTTTAACAAAATCCTAGTAGATTAACTCAATATTAGTTCCTCTATAAAGAAGACTAAACATTGAACCTAAAACATAATTTGAGCAAACACGTAAGTCACGCACAATAACAACAAGCAACAGATGAGGTAAAGACAGGAATGCCAACAGTAGGGTACGTACGAACAAGTGTAATGATAGCACAAAAATTACTTATCTGTTTAGCAGCCTGTCACTGTATGGTGCCTTGCTTAGTATGCGGTGTAGACTTCACTGTCTAGAAGTATTCCTGCACAAGGGAGGAGGCAGTGAGCTGTACTGGCTAGTCATCTTGCTGTAATGATGTCTTAGTTTTTAAATAATCAGTTATACTGCACAGGATGCAGCAAGCGACGTAGACCCTACCGTAAGGATGTCTTCAATTATAAATGTTCCTTGATACTGCAAAAGATGCGACAAGCAGTGTAGACGTTCTTGAAGTAGGAATGTTCCCTGATACTGCGCAAGATGCGGTAAGCAGCGTGGATTTTCCTGAATGAAGAATGTTCACTGATTCTACATAAGATGCTTCAAGCAGAGTAGATTTTCTTGAATTAAGAATGTTTACTGATACTTCACAAGATACAGCAAGTGGGTAGATTTTCAATGTTGAAATATGTTGTACATATCACTGATGGTAGTCCTGACATTATGGCAAGAATTATGTCAGTAAGGACCACAAACAAAACGATAACAATGTATATATATATAACCGTATGTAAGTCCTCGAAAATAGCGTGCAGCTGTGCAATTAGCCATCACTTCAGAGCTGATGAATGTCACCAAAGCATATAAATTCATGAAACAGAGTGTAGCTTACTCCGCTCGACACAAACTCAAGCGTTGTTAACAGACAATAGTGGCAATACATTTTGCTCTTACGTGCAAATGTCTTAAATATTACATGTTGCTTGAAACCAGTAATTTAAATTGATAGTAGGCTGAACACGGCCTTGTCTTTGAAATTCAGTGTTGTGTGCACACGCTCAACATTCATGAGCGAAACTCTCATGAATATAATATATATTTCCAGACTGGCAACCCTGGATTGTAAAATGGCTGAATACATTTGGCACGGCTGGCTAGATTCTTCTGCGGGTACAATTTCCCTCAAAGAGCCCCCAAATGACACATGCTGTAGGGATGCATGCTGTCACAGTAATTAATCCTCAAAGGTGCTTACTAACTTCCTACACTATAATTGACACATCCATAACTGAGTAAACCAATCAACACCGAAATTTAGTTCCAAACTGAACACTGTATTACGGAAATGTCATGAAACACAAACATCATATGAAATCCAGATATCAAAGGTAATAATTCGTAATTCTTCCTTCAGAATTAAATAACAAGATTCACCCATAAAATCTCGCCATCTTGTCCGCTCTACAAGTTACTTTACAGTTTAACTTTCAGTCAACAACTCCCTCTCGCACACCGCCCTGTTATCCAGTGTTTTGACCCACAGACTCGTACGAGACAACTCACGTAAAACCTGACTGACCATTTTTCATTCGCACTTAACATACACACAGGCCTACGCAATTTACTGTTCACACAAACAACATCTCTTACTTTATTATTTGTTTACACACACACACACACACACACACACACACACACACACACACACACACACACACATTAATTATCATCATCATCATCATCAATACAATATACGCTTGATAATTGTATTACACTGATGTCATCATCATCATCACAACATATGCTCGATTTCTGTATTATACTGACATCATCATCATCATTATGTGACATCTACATTACACTGATATCATCATGATCATGTGATAGATAGATAGATAGATAGATAGATAGATAGATAGATAGATAGATAGATAGATAGATAGATAGATAGATAGATAGATAGATAGATAGATAGTTAGATAGATGGATAGATAGATAGATAGGTATATAGATTGATAGATACATAGATAAATAGATAGATAAATAGATAAATAGATAGGTAGGTAGATAGATAGATAGATAGATAGATAGATAGATGGATGGATGGATGGATGGATGGATGGACGGACGGACGGACGGACGGACGGACGGACGGACGGACAGGCAGGCAGGCAGGCAGACAGACAGACAGACAGACAGACAGACAGACAGACAGACAGACAGACAGACAGACAGATAGATAGATAGATAGATAGATAGATAGATAGATAGATAGATAGATAGATAGATAGATAGATAGATAGATAGATATGTGACCTTGTGGCCAGAAAGGTATAATTTTAGACTGAGTAATTAGTTGTCGATCTAGTCTACGGTGTGAATTTGTGCCCATGTTGGCATTTTCACCCGGTAATGGGCCATTTAAACGAAACACACCTTCGCCATTCGTGTGAGACAGCCATCAGTTGTTAGACATCCTGACGCTGTCAGACACCAGAAGAAAACACCTTGTTGAGCACGAAACCATTGAGGTGTGACTCCAGGCAACGGATATCGTGGGGTGTAACAGCCCATTAGTGGGCGGACCTTGAGTTGTGTCGATTAGGAAATTACTCTTGATTAAGACGTGAACTCATGTCATCCAAACTGACCGTAGGACTCTTGATTTGCTCCTTAGAGGGATGGGAGGAGCTTTCCCTGACATTTTGACGTGGCTGCTATCATGTGGTACAAGGGTGAAGAAGAAGATTTAATGTACCATACGGCACGACTTCCACGTCGTTCAGGCAGAATTTAAGTTCAAGCATTTGTAGAGTGAGTTCAGTAGCACATCGTCGTTTCGAGCAAGTAACTGTGTCTGTAAAAACAATCAAGATTGAGGTATGTTTTCCAGCTTCGTGTACATTTTATAATATTCTAATTTTAGTAATATTATAAGACATGTTAAGTAAGAAGTCTGCTTTGTTTTTCCTAACAAAATTCAGAGTTTGTCTCTATTTTTGATAAGAACCGATTCGTCAGTTGTATGTTTTATAGTAGGCCAATAGTCTTTTATAGTATATTACTACGTTTGACCAAGATATATTGGTCTCAGTTCAAAGTGATATCGTAAAAACAGTAATACTGTCGGAATGGATTGCGTAGGAGTCGATTTATTATTATTGGTGTAGCCTTTACTAATTCGGTATTCTTAAGAACGATAAATTGGTCACTTTAACTTTAGTGCTTATTGCCCGATACATTTTAGAGCAGCTCTAGCTCTGTGAGTAAGATTGGCTTAATATATTCAGCGTAAAACTGTAAGGCATAGAGTAAACCACTTGCATTAATTTTTCAACAGTTAACCTTTCTATATATTGATAGAATATGATCATTTAGCCTAGTGCACTGTACAATGACCCTACTGCTTGATTATATAGGAATTCTTACATAATGTTTTCCATTGTATACTAGGCGGACATAAATAGATAATAATGATAAATTATGATAATGTTTTCCCTTGTATTATAGTGCAGTTAATCGGTATTTTAAGCCGAATTATAATTGCGATATTGTAATCTTAGTCATGTTTCTCCATGATAGCAAATACACAGTGGCGGTGCCAGGCTATTTTGAAAGGGCTAACTACTTGCGCTCCAAAGCATTTTTCATTAGACTTTATAATTAATTATATTTTATAGCACTGTTGTAGTATTTATCTTAAAATAAAAAATATAAATTGTCAGTTGCATATTTTATAAAGGTTAAAAAAACCAACTCATTTAAAAATGTGCCCTCAAAAGTCAGTATTATGCCCTTCTGAGGAATGCAGCCTAGGCGGCTGCACAGTTGGCATAATGATAGCACCGGTTCTGCACATACATATAAACATACTCGCATACAAACACACACCTTACACGCGTACACACAGACAGACACATATCTAGGCACCTACCCTAGCAGTTTTGCGCTTGTTTGCACTTGATAGTAGGATGCTATCATATTGTATGTAATATTTTGGATGCCAGGGAGCGGGTGACCGAGCGAGATAGGACGTTGTAGGGCACCTATCATAATGGGAGGAGATTTGCTGCAATCACATTTTTTACTTGTTCAGCTTCGGCCCCGTTCTATATAGTTTGGAGACATGGGCTCGAACTCCAGTAAGATCTGTTTTTTTTTTTTTCGATTGAGGGTAAAAATAAAAACCTATCCTGGCAGCAGTAATGGAGCAGAGGCCATTATTTCTACTTACTTACTTACTTAGTCGTTCCCCTTCTACCGTGAGGTGTAGAGGTTTGGAAGAGAGAGCGCCAGACCATTCTATCAGGGCCATTATTTCTCAGCCCTCAAATCCCCTCCTCCCTCACCTTTGTAACGCGTAACAATAGTTTTGTTTTAAATGATTTTTTGTTTTTGTTTTTTTAGTAGGATGCTGATCTATTTTATTTTATTATTATCCAACATTATGGTAGTCTGTGCTGGATTCACCGCTAAAAGTGATTGTAAATACAAAACTAGTACTTAGTAAACAGTAAACTAAATAAACTAAGTGAAACTGTTACTGGATAAGTTGGCTAAGTGAAATAACAGTGGATAAACTGTACATGAGTGTCCAGATCACACACAAAATTATGCATACTACCACAGACGAGAACAAGTGGTAATCTTCAGACTTTGCATGTGCCACAACAGATTGGGATAGCATCAATCCAACAAGATGAAGATAGGAACTATCGATGAGTTTAACTACTGAATATCTGTATCAAAGATGCCCAACATATGAGGACTAGAGAAAGTACATATGACAGTCACCAGTACTATTCGGGGAAAAGCACTACGGAGAAGAAACAGTCACCAGCGGACTACTACTTTCTTTGAAAACATTCACAAAGACGTCTGAGAGTGTACAAAGAAGATGAAGAAGAAGATGTACATGTGTAAAAAAAAAGTGCCCCAATTGCTAATTGCTTTGTAAAGCCTTCAACTTTAAATACTGTTTGATAGGACGTTGTAAGTAAAAGCGGGGCACCTATCATAATGGGAGGAGATTTGCTGCAATCACATTTTTTAATTGTTCAGCTTCTGCCCCGTTCCGGCATTCAATAGTAACTGCTCCACTTCCTCTTCGCGCTACAACTAAAATGTAAGATTGAAAAAAAAAGAACTTTATTTATTCAAGAATTGTCAAACAGGTTAAGTGTCACTGAATCTTCAATTATTTAGTCATTCTTATAATCATAATTAAGTCTGTAAACATGTATTACTACAATGAAATCGTCTTTCACATCTTGCTGCAGATAAATGTATATACTTATTCTTGACCCCAAGGTCTTTTGTTTTTGCACATGCATCTTAAATAACCGACAGACTTTGAGTTTAGGTTGAACAGAGCGCGCCTCACCAATAAAAAGGCACAGATAAATGTAAATTAACTTTAAAGCTAACAAAAAGCGCTCTACACTAGCATGAGTTGCTAGTAAGCCCAAAGAATGTAGGAAGCGTGGAAAAAATAAAGGACTGAACTTTTAGCATACCAGTTTATGACATCGCCACACAATCTTCCCAAACATGCCTCTTGAACTATTACATTAATGAATCAACGAAACTCGTAGTGTCTTTGATGTTTATACAACCTATTTTCAAAGACGTCGTCTTCTGAAGTATTCATCATTATTCTATTTTCACATCTTAAGGAACAAGGGATCATGAGGGGCCTTCTTCTTCCTCATCCACTTTCAGACGTCTACTTGAATACTTTCAAGGAAAGTAGTGGTCATCGTGAGGCTTCTTTGCATCTTCATATGTGACCTGACTTATCACTTTTGTTTCTTTTTTTTTCTTTTTTTAATTTAACGGAAATAAACTAGTTGAAATATAAACAAATTTGACATTTAAAAATAAGGTTTCTAATGCATCAAAATTATTTAGGCAGTAAAATGACTCAGGATGGTGACACAACAAGAGAAATCCATACTAGAATTGCTTTGGCAGCTAGCGCCTTCAATAGATTATCTAACATTTGGAAATTACGATCATTGAATATACATACCAAGCTTCGTCTGTTTAATTCAAATGTTATCTCAGTGTTAACATACGGCTGTGAGAGTTGGAAAATAACAAAATCATTGGAGAACAAGCTGAATACATTCGAGAACAAATGTCTTAGAAAACTCATGAACATCAGTTGGAAAGAATTCAAGACTAATCGACAAATAAGAGAAGACTCTAGGCAGAAATATGTCTCCGACTATATAAGGAAAAGACGATGGTCATATATCGGTCATGTCCTACGAATGCAAAACAACAGAATACCACTACAGGCGCTCACTTGGGTTCCTGAGGGTAAGCGGAAAAAAGGAAGACCAAAAGAAACACTCAGAAGAACAATAATAAGAGAAGGAAGAACGTTGGGCCTAAATAATGTGCAAGAGCTAAGAGGAGTGGCGTCACAACGAACAACCTGGAGAGCACTGGTTTCTGCCTTATGCGCCGTGTTTGGCGCTTAAAGAATTTATTATTATTATTAATGCATCAAACCAGCGATCAGCGGCGTAACTATGGTCCTGATGGACAGGGAACGTCCATGCTGCCCCGAGCATCCAGTGGGCCCCGAAATAAAGTGTCATGAAGCACCCTCTACTTAACATAAATCTTTTTTAATGTACTTTGTTTTAAACGTCATAGCATGACCAGTTTCTCATACAAATGATAAGATGATGTCCTGTGTAGTCAGAAAGTTCACGTCTGACCTGTCTAATGTTTAGATCTAGCTAACCCGGAAAGAAGATACTGTTCGATTGTAGTCTCGTCCTACTTTATAAAGTTATTTCTGTCTGACAGTGTCTTCCGCGTGTCATGAAAAGACGAGTAACTTTGATACCTTGTGCTTTTTAAATTGCCGTGCCTGTATTGAGCGTAGCTTTGACAAAGCATGGAATCCGTGCATCGTCAAACACCTGACATTTTCTGGTCTCATTGAAATCTGACATGTACTTACACATATTCTCCGGACACACATTTCTATGAGCTTTAACTCTTTTCAGACCTGTTATTTTGTATCATTTTCTCATACTCTGACATATCTGACTTCTAATGTTCCTTGGTACATTTTACTTTTAAGTCTACCCAAAAGTGTTTTACATCAAATTGTTTATAATTGAACAGTCTACCACAGTTAGATGTAAAATTAATATTTTTTAAATTTATATTGATGTTTTTAAAAAATTGAAGGAAAATCAACAGGAAAAATACAAACAAATTATAAACATAATATTTCACCGAGAAGACAAAACAAGTATTATCAGAACAATTAACAACAGTCATATTTTATTGTAGTCTGACCATTTCTGCATCATATGTTACATTTCTAAAACAGTTCAACATTAAATAATAAAATTATACAAATTTGTGAAATGTTACATAACTAGGCTTTAAAAAAAAATATTAAAAAAAAAATCTGCAAATGATTACATTACAGTTATTATAAGTAGCTGCAACATCTTAGCTAAATTAATGAAATATGACTTCAGTAGACATATTTCTAGTGTAACACTGTATGATCACTAACACCTAAGTAAAATCAGTTATAAGGGTGACATAATAAAAACTCAACACATCCTTATATATTTCCTACCAAGGCTTGCGGTTTTCTGACAGACAATTCATACCTGCATGAAAACATAAAAAAGTATCACAAACTTTACATTTAACTTTTATTTTTCTTTCAATTCGTACAGTCTGATAGCAAAGGTTACAATTTATTTTTGTCTTCGTAAACTCGGGGTCCCGGCGTGCCGAGAAAAAACTGGTGGCTTTGAAGCGAGTGGTACATCATCATACAAACATATGTTCCCCAATTCTCTGATTAGTTCTTCTGTAAAGTTTAGCTGACCATATATAGCTGGTCTTTTCAGTTATTCTACATCTGGGTGTTTTTTTCTGCCAGTAGTGAAATAAAATGTAAGCATTTACCATAGCAATATCCAGAAAGTGAAAAAAAGGGTTTTCCAATATTTATTGGTCTTTCTCAAAACATTGTACTTGTTAATCAGCTGATAATTCTTGTTCACTCCTTTCATGTATATATTGTAATCCTTTACAAGATTTGGCTGTCTAACATGAAGTTCTCGAAAATTCCCATTAACCTTAGTTCTACGCTTAGCGAACCTATGGCCATTTGCATTGTGAATGCTTGAAACCAGTGTTATAGTTTTGTTATCTCTCCACTGCAGTGCTAGTAATTCTTCATCTTTAACCCACCTCATTGCATCTCTGATACTATTTTTGGTAAAATTCCTTTATATTTGAAAGTGCAGCTCGAAACCCCTTTCTATTTCTAAGAAATATGCCACAAGCTCCAATCCTTAACGTGGAAGTCCTTCAGTTACTGAATGGATGTATAACAATTATCAAAATAAACAATATATCCTTGTCTCACCAAAGGTGTCAAAAGATTCATAACTACAGCATAAGCTAAACCAAATGGTCCATTTACAGTGTTCCTACCTAACTAAACATCAAAGTCATAACTATATCCACTAACAGCATCAGCAAGAACCCACAACTTCATCCGCTATTTTGTTGGCTTGTCTCTAATATACTGTCGAAAAGAATAACGCCCTTTATTTCTAACCATTCTTTCAAAAGAAACATTTTGATCAGGTTGGTATAGCTTGTTGCACTTTATTCTAATATATGTTTACATTCTTACATTACATAGCTTATCTTGAGAGTTTTCAGTCTTGGGTCTGAAACTTAAAAAAAAAACTCATTATTGCTTTGAATCTGTTTCTAAACATAAATGCCCCGGCCCACAGTCCATTGTAAAGACTTTTCCTTGCCAGATGCGATCAATACTTGGGCCTGGTACAAGACCAGCGTACATTAGCAAAGCACACAAGCGATAAAACTCCTCTGGAGTAACATCATACCATCCAGTAAAGACAGTAGGCTCGTTAGGTCCATGCTGCTGTGCATATTAATTTTTAAACTGACACAGGTAACCAACAATGTCAGCTGTGAAATACAGTTTGAAGAAGTCAATGGGCCTCAAAACTGCGTCGTATTTTCTCTGGTCCTCACCTCTGACAGTTGCAGACCTGGAACCCTCTGAGGCAAAAAGGGCGGAGGCTTGGAAGGTGGGGCTTCATCAAGTTCGTCATAATCAAAGCATCTGCAAGAAGAACAAATTAAAATTAATTTTTACAGATCAACAGTAGAATTCAAAGTTACAGTTTAGTGTACACAGTAAAATTGACACACATTACATTTTCCGTACAAACGAATACTGTCAATCTTAAAAGCATATGATGTAAATAATAATTTTTAAAAGCAGAGACACAGGGCAAATGAGGTCAGAAAAATCAGCTGATGTTGTTGTTGTTTTGATGAGTTGATGGGTGGAGATCGGGCACTGAACATCTGATCATTGTTGCCTTTTCTCGTTCCATCTTGGTCTACCCTGTTCAACCTGAAAGTTGGTTATAATTGGGGTGTTTAGTGTCATTTAATTTACTAATTTTGTTTTCAATTTAAATAACTGTTGCCTTTTGCAGTTGCTGATTTTTATTTATATTAGTATTTGTCAATTTTATTTTCTCTTTTGTATTGTTTCTAGATAACTATTGTCCTTTACACTTAGTTTTAATTTGTATTAGTATTTGTTCTTTTTGAGTTGTTGTCCCTTTTTTTTAATACCTTGTCTTTCCTTGTCCTATGAGTAGTTATTTTTTGTTAATGCTTTGTTAGTTCTTGCTGCTTAATTTCTATTTAGTTGGATGATTTTCCTGAAGTTCTAACCTTATATTTTTTCCTTTGTTTTATGTATATATCTTTTAAGTATTGATTGGGCATCTCTTGGGGCATCTATTCTTAAAACCTTATCACCTGTTAAGTCTATATTGTGATTTCTGTAGTAAGTTTTTAATTCAAGCCTTTGTTGTACATACTTTTTACAGTGGATCAGGTAGTGGTCTATGTCATTCTCTTCCTGACATTCTTGGCAGTGTGGTTCTTCTACCATGAAGTATGCTGCACCGAGTCGGAGACGCCACAGTTTTTTGTTCGATGGTATCTTTAATTCTTCTCTGACCTGGCATGTCCTCGTTGGTTCTTTCAGCAGTTTGAACGCGTGTCTGCCTTTTCTACTTTCCTTCCATGTTGTCTTCCATTCCTCGTTTATAGTTTCCTTCACTTGGCTCTTGATCTCTGACCTCCCCAGTCATGCTTTTATATTGTTTTTACTTGTTCTTCCCTTCTTCGCGTTCTGGTCTGCCAACTCGTTGCCAGCTATACCTATGTGTGCTGGAACCCACACTAGCCTCACACTACATCCTCTGTTCTCTAGTGATGTATTAATTGCTAGAATTTCTTCCTTTATGTCTGGCCGGCTACATTTACCTGGGTGTTCTAGTGCTTGTAGTGATGATAGTGAGTCTGTAAATATCGTAACAGCTTCTGGTGGGTTATCTTCGATTATTTCTAGACTTTTAAGAATTGCTGCCATCTCTGCAGTAAAAATCGATGCCCCTTCCGTTACACTGTAGCTCTTTTTTATTCCCCATTGTGGTATTACAACTCCGGCACCTAGTTGCCCACTATCACCCTTGGATCCATCAGTGTAGACGGCCAGACTTTGTTTAGTTAGTTGCTCTATGAACTTTCTACTTATCATTTTGGCTTCCTTATCTTCTATGTTTTGTTTGGTCTTTTCAGTAAGTGAGTAGTCTATGATTGGTGTTTGTAGTTCCCATGGTGGTATTTTGCTTCTGTATTTATTACTATTTTCAATTGTGTTTGATAGTTCTTTGAAATGCATTAGGTCTTCTATAGTTCTCCACCCCGTTGGATATCTATCTTTATTTAAGGGGACGTCCCATACATTTGGTTGGTTTTTGACAAATGCTTTATGTGCTGGGTGGGTCACTTCTTGTGCTACTTTACTCCAATAATTTAATCTCAGTTCTTTCCGTCTTAGACCAAGGGGAGTAATGCCGAGAGCTACTTCTAGAGCTTCTACTGGTGTCGATATAAATGCACCTGTAATGGTTCTCATGGCTGCATTTTGAATCCTGTCCAGTTTTGCTTTGTTAGAAGCTGCAGTTGAGTCATAGACTATGCTGGCATAATCCAGTTTCCCCCTGATGAAGGATTTGTAGAACATAAGCATTATTTTATTGCTGGCCCCCCATCCATTACCTTTTACAATCCTTAGTATATTTAGGGGTCCCCTACAGCTTTCTACCAAATTGTCTATATGTTTATTATAATTTAGTTGTTTATCTAAAGTTATGCCCAGAAATCTTGTTGTTGAGGAGGTACATATTTTCTGTCTTTTAATGGTTATATTGATTTTGTTATTTTTTTTTAAATTTCCTTTGCTGAAAATCATACCTACTGTTTTGTTTACATTAATTTGGAAGCCCCAACTTTTCATCCACTCTGAAACTTTGTCTATTTGATTTTGAAGTTTTTTGTAAACATGGTCCAAGTTTTTTCCAGATCGCCAAATGGCACAGTCATCTGCAAATTGTGATACTACATTCTTTATGTCATTAAATTCATCTGCTAAATCATTTACAGCTATAGTAAAAATTGAAGGAGAAATCACTGATCCTTGAGGAATCCCATTCTGTTGTTCATATATTTCTGACCTATCATTATTCACCTGTACAGCAAAGTACCTGTCCTGTAAAAAGTTTTCTAGATACCTATAGGTTTTACCAGTAATGCCAATCTTTTTCATTTTGTAAAGAGCTCCATCTCGCCAGCATTCATCATATGCCCTGGCTACATCTAGAAAGACTGCCACTGTTTTCTCTTTCCTCTTGAACCCTAGCTTTACATCATGTTCTAATCTTACAAGCTGGTCTACTGTACTTGTGTCTGCTCTAAACCCTGACTGGTTTGGGCTATATAACTGGTTTTTTTCTAGGTAGAATTTAACTCTTTTATTCACAACAGTTTCCAGTATTTTACCTAGTTGTGATGTTAAGGAGATAGGCCTATATGAACTTACATCATGGGCTTCCTTATTGGGTTTTAGAATGGGTACTATCATAGCTACTTTCCATGCTTTTGGTATCTTTCCTAAGTTCCAGATTTTGTTATAAAGTGAAGTTATTATGTTTATAGTTCTTTTGGGTACTTTCTTAAGGATTTCATAACTAAGTATATCTTGCCCTGAGGCAGTATTAGATTTATCTTTTATTGCATTAGTTACTTCTTCCTCTGTTATATCAGCATCTAAATAGTTTGTTTCATCTATCTGGTCTGGTAGTTCTTTTAAAAACTGTATCCTAAGTCTTTCTCTTCTCTCATTTTCTTCCTGTCCAAGGCTACTTTTTGCACTGACTTTATAGAAATACTCGGCAAGGGCATTAGCTTTTTCTTTATCTGTTTCTGCTCTCTTTGGTAGTTTGATTGTTGGCATTATTGTTTTCTAATTGTTCCCTTTGATTGCCTTAAGCTTTTTCCATACTTCTCTAATTTGAGTGCTAGGTTTAAGTGACTGACAAAACTCCTTCCAGTTAGTTTCTTTGGCTTTGAATATTATTCTGTTAGATTCATTCCTAATAAGTTTATACTTATCATAGTTTTCTTCTGTTCTGTTATTTCTATATTTTTGTAAGGCCCTTTTTCTTCTCTCATGAATTTCTGCACAGCTTTTATTCCACCAGGCAACTGGTTCTTTATTCCATTGAGTTTCTCTTTTCTTATTAATGTTATTTATTGATTTAAGGTGTTGTGGCATATTTTTATTTGGTATATACTTTATTGCTATTTTCAGAATTTCATTGGTCAGTGTTTCTGCCCACAAGTCAGTATCATCTGATTCCATGTCTTTATATTCCATCACCTCCAGCTCTGATTGGAAAGCTTCCCAGTTTGCTTTTTTATAGTTGAAGGTAGGTTTCTCTGGTTCTGGGTTTGGAATGACATTTTCATGCATGGTTATTACAATGGGCAGATGATCTGAGTTTGTGTCTTGTAACACTTCCCAATTTACATTCGCTAGGTTGTTAGTTGCTATACTTATGTCTATTGCTGAGTCTGCCCTATTAGCTTGTGGATTAATTCTTGTTGCAGATCCATCATTTAGTATTAGTAGTTCATTGTTTTCTATGAAGTCAAGTAGGCATTTTCCTGCATTATCTGCATGTTGTCCACCCCAAGCACAATGATGGGAATTAAAATCGCCTACTATGATTGTTTTGGGGCCTAGTCTGGTACTTATGGCTAGTATTTCTTCATCTTTAATTGTGCCATCTTTAGCATATACATTTAGAATTGTTAGATTGTTTGGTTCAGCTGCTATAGTAGCCTGGATACCTTCTATATTGGTTGTATTAAATACTTCCCAGTCTATGATTTTAAATTTTTCGCTAACTAAGACTGCGACACCTCCTCCTCTACCTTCTTTCCTATCGTGTCTAAGTATCTTAAAGCCCTTACAACTATATCTATTGTTTGGGTTTAAATGGGTCTCTTGAAGAGCATATATATCAGTATTTCCTCCAGTCTCTGATAGTAGGGGTGCAAAATTTTTTTTTATACCCCTACAATTCCACTGGATAATTCTAAATCTTTCTAAATTGAATTTTATCATCATCTAGTATACCTTTTATTTTGGTTAGCTATCAAACTTGCTCTTATTCTTTATTTCCTGTACTTGTGGACCCACTATCCATCAAGTTCTCAAGAAAATCCTTATTTAAACTTGTCATTATTTCCCTAACATCTTCCGCTAAGTGTGGTAAAAGTCCCTCAAATCGTTTTTTGATAGTTTCTATGATAGTTTCTTCTAGGTTGCTTTTGTTCTTTTTGACCACTTTCCTATTTTCATCCAATGCTACATTCCCTTCTCTTCCTATGTTAATCTCCTGTTTTTCACTTTCCATTCTTTTTAGTATTATTTCACTTTCTTCTTTTTGTTCAGACAGTTTGACTAGTATCATTTCATTTTCTTCTTTTAGTACAGTCAGTTTAGCTATATCCTGGGAAATTTGGTGCTGTATGGCTTTCACTTCTTGAAGCACTGCCTCTGCACTTTTCAGTGCACTTGTGTCGTTCGAGGATGTAGTTGAATCATCTGACTGGTTTTTTGGTACTATTTTATTATTTTCTAACTTGTTCTTACTTTCTTTTACCCTCTGTGTTTTAAGGTAGTAGGCTACCCACAAAAGATTTAAAAAAATAAAAATCCAACAATTTTCATTTTCATGCTTTAAATCATCGTCAACATGTTCTTGTACTAAAAATAATTCATAGAAGCTTAGAGATACTCTGGTATGATAGGAATCAGTGTTTTTCTACACACACCCCCTTGAGTGATTTGCATAGCAACCAATGTTTATAGTTGGTTACCATGTGAATGATGACCCAACATGAAGGTGCGTAATTGTAAAACTGCGAAATTATGATTATACTGAGGCAACAGGAAAAAGATATTTATAACTTTTCCAAAGGGAATCACTCAATGATTTCTTATGAATTTTTCAAAAGTGTGTATCTAGAAAGCTTTGATCGTAAATTTCAGCATTTATTACATGCATTGTGCATTTTCCCCCACATCAACTCTATTTATTGCTAGTTTTATACTGATTCTGTATAATAGTAGTTAGCAGAGCTTCTTTTGTTCACAATGGGAAATAAGACAAAGTAAGTTCCTTGGAAATCGGTACACCAAAAAAACCGTTGCCTGAAAATGAGACACCTATTGTCGATAGTGACGCTATAAAGCCTCTGTGCTCCTCAGCAAAGAAAATAAAGGTCCAAGAAAATGAAGGACAAGCTAAAAATGACAACAGAGGAAATGTGTTTATCCTTATGGATGTAAAACTGCTGTTTGGGTTTTTATGCGCTAACTTTAGATGTGACAAATGTTATCAGTACTCACTGACCTGTGAGATCGTCGAAGAGACTCGGGATGGCTTTTGTCATGAAATCAGTATCAAGTGCACAAACTGTGTCGAATGGAATGCCAATTTCAATACTTCTGATGTTTCATCTCCAGCTACTCACAAACACAAAGAAGTAAATGTGCGAATGGTGGCATTTGTGCGTTCTATTGGGAAAGGCCACAGTGCATTGCAGAATTTTTCGATATACATGAACACAAGTTGTGACATTCTTGAATCGTTAAATTGTCACCCATGGCAAAGAAAGCATACAGGAGAACGCTGCACAGGATCTATTCAGCAAGTAAGGACATTGCAATGGAAAGACCCTAAGAGCACCGAAAAGGGGATTCATAGACACTGCAGCTGCAGTTGAAGGAGACCTTTATTCAACAGGAGCTCATTAAACTTCATTTTGTGAGTTCTTTTTCTGTTTTTCTTCGATTTCTCGGAATTGTCTTTTTTAACATAATTGGTAATCTTTGAAACAAGATATCTCTGGATCTGTACATTCAATTGACATGAAAATTAACACAGTTGGTTGTCATATAATCTTACAGATTCTGACCTAAAATGGATACAATTGAATTCAAAGTTTTAGTTTTATGACCATCATGCATATATAATGAGGCACAAATATCAAACATTCCAGAAATATAAATTTTGAAAATTCATCAAAAATTAACCTTTCTGTCAATCTCTGTCATTTTAGGTCATGATCTCACGCTATATATAATGATTCAATTTGCAAAGTTTCAGTCAGATCCTTGTACAAATAACATAGTTATGATGTTTTGAAAAAGGTGTATAATTTGTTCACTACGGCGGCCATATTGGATAGCTAATTTGCATTATTAATTAGGTCATTATGTGGACAAAAATTTTAAGTCCATACTAACACTATACCCATGGTTGTTTGATTCTGAAAGGACAATTTGAGTTTTTTACCCTATCAAGGAAGCCTACTACCTTAAGCATTTTGACATCTTCTTGCACACTCTTAATTATTGTTATAACTTTAGTGCTCGTATAGGTATCGTTTTCCTTTAATTCTTTAATGACAGTTTTGAAAGGGGTTTGGGTTGTTATAGCTTCCTTCAGTGCTTTTTTGGTCTGCTGATAAACTGGGCAGCCCTGGAATCTGGCGCTATGGCTTCCTTTGCAATTAATGCATTTTCTGTTTGCATTATCCTTTTTATAGTCAGTATCTGACTTTGCCTTTTCGCATTGCGTGAAAGGGTGTGCCCCCGCACAAAACCTACATACTGCCTTCCCCCTGCAAGTGTGGCGCCCATGACCAAACTTCATGCAGTTGGAGCACTGCAACACTGGGGGAATGAAGGCTTCTGTGTTTTTTTGTGTTTTCCCAAATAGTACCGTCTTGGGGGGTTCCCTACCTTCTGTTGTTATCACTACTGGTCACTTTTGCTAGCTCTATCTTTACTTCTATGTCGTGTGCAAGAGTCACTGTTTTTGCTTCTACTTTGAGTTCCTCTATCATCTCTTTTATTCTGTCACTCTGATTTGGGATAATTATTATGCCAAAATGGGTTTTTGAAATTTTGGCTATCGCCTTTTTGCCTAACACAGGATCAAGGATATTTATAATTTTGTCTTCATCTAATGCCTTGATCTTGACAGCCTCACCAGCTACTTGCGTTATCTTTAAACGACATATGTTTACTACATCTTTATTTTTGGGAGCTGCCTGGGTTGCTAGATGTCTTGAGTCTTTTTTGGTACTTTCATTGCTATTTTTTTGGTTAGTATTTTCTTCTAGTTTATCATGCCTGGTGTCCCTACCTTGGTTTTTAACTGCTTCTGCCCACGTTTTGCCTTCCTTTGTTGTTTTTACTTCTGAGCCTCCTTTCAGTTTATCCCCTCTGGTTTCATGACTTGTTTTGTCCGCGTTTACCTGGCTGTTCTGATTATCCTTTTCCCTGGGTCCTTTCTTTCCGTTCGCTGTGCTGGTTCCTGATCTTTCTCCTTTGTTGATTCTGCTTTTTGTTGTTTTTCCTTCCGCGCCTCCTTCCCGATTTTCCATTATTGTTTTACTCGTGTCCTTTAGTTCTGTTTTTCTTATTTCAGGGTTCGTGGTCCTGTTTCTTTCTGTCCGGTTTAAAGTTTTGTCTTTTTCTGGAGTTTTGGCCATCGCTTTCCCTTCCTCGGACTGTTTTCTGGTGAATACTACCATTGGTTATTTTCCCTGTCTTTTAGTATGCTACTATTTGTTGTCTTTGAATTATATTCTGATGATTGAATATTATATGTAATCTTTGGCTTTTGGTTTATTTTGTTATGTATATCTTTACCCCACTACGATTCTTAAATTAAATAGTCCCCTAATACTTAACCTTAACTACAGTAGGCCTACTCTAATACTATCAACAAAAGTATAAATTATTCACCACTTAAATATGTCTTTCAAGATGGCTGCCTGATCTCACTCAAAGAATTGCCACGTGGCGCTATTTAATTTCTATTATTTTAATTTCTAAAATTAACTGCAATACGCTAACACTGAGGATGGATAAAAATATCAACTTATCTGATAACTTGTGTAGTTCTAAGGATGTCTTCACTGTGTCTCGTCCTAAAAAGGGCGTATCAAGCTTGTGTGGTTTGAGGTAAGCAAAAATGCGTGTTACCCCTGTAGTAGACGGAAGTGGAATCGCAATGGGACGTGAATTTTGAATCAGCTGATTCAAAGTCTGACCCCTTTTATATTTATTTCCTGGTGCCATGAGTTCTTTGTTAACTGTTTGAATCGTGAAATAGTTGTTTCTATTTTTCAAAAACAAAGAGAAAGCAGCTATACTAATTACAATAGGCCACTAAAACGACTTACTACTTTTCAAAATCAGCTGTTATCATTTCGGTAACGAAGTAACATTACCGTTGCATGTACGGCAGGTGATTTGAGTTGTTCTGAGCTGTAATTTCTCCATCCGACTCATCAGATGTTTCTAAAATCTATGAATAATCATCAGAACAAGAATCTACATGACTAGATGCGCTGTAATCACTATCAGACTGCATTTTGTTAACGATGTGTTAAGACGAGTTGTTCGTACAAAATCCAAAATGGTGGACGGGCAAATGCGGTGTTTACGTTTTTCCGCGTGTAATTCCAAAGTCAAAATCAGTGACAACTGTATATTATTTAGCACCGGTATAATTGTTAACATGTATGTTTAATATAAAACATTAATTTGAAATCAAAATTAAAAATAAATGTCCTTTTTTTTTTTACTTCACAAGTCATCGTTACGATCAGAACGGGTTTTGTTTTATTTCCGGTTCGAAGAGTATTAAAAGGCAATGAACGTTTTGATCTGGCGTTGCTAAGCTCACTGGTCATATTACGTTTAAAGGGAATTTTGTGCCCAGATAAAGGGTCAACTTCTGATGTCGGAAAATAAGGCGTTTATTTATCAACGGAATGTTTGACTGGAAGTTATAGAAAAAAAATTATATGTTTTCGTGTTTAGTTTAATCAGCATATGCTTATATTACCAAAATTTGTAGCATAGAAGACAAGAAATGTGAAGAGCAAACACAATTCAAATATGAGTTTCACCGTGAAACACACTTGTTCAGTCAAAAACGAAATTTGAAGTCTCCGCAGTTACCTAAAGATTGACAAATTCTTAAATATTTCTCAGAGCCCTCCCCAAAATGTGCAAGCTAAATTGTGGATACGCCAGCACTTGATTAGTGTGATGCGACTGCTGATGACGACAGTGTCATCATTAAGCAGTGATATTTAGACAAGTAACGTTGCTGCTGTTTAGAAAAATGTGCTTGAAAGTGATGTTATTGATAATTGCGGTGATGTCGAAAATAAATGTGTAAAAATATGTGGCTGAGTTTTTTTAACAAAAATTAAACCCAGTAAAACCCGGGGGGTCGGAGAATTTGGACCATTTTGAAAAAGGAACGACAAAGGACAAAACGCCAAATGTGGCCAAGGATATAAAAGTGCAAGACGAGAGTACAAGTCGATGCTTTATCGCACATATATTTTCGATGTGCGTGCAGCACGCTGGGATGTGAAGAGTCGAACTCAGTAGAAGATTTATTACAAGGCCATAATAAAGCCTAAAAATTAGTTATATTTGATAGTTGTGTGTTATATTAAATAGCTGTAGGTTTTTATTTGTGTTTTCGCTATTTCTCGAGCGATAATCGCGTGTGTTATTTGGGTGGCGCAATTAATCCGCGCAGCGCACTAAAGTTGAGTGATTAGCCTAAAGCCTATATAAAGAGATAGCGGGCGGCGAGCGGGCCTATTTTGCAAAAGCCGCCCAGAGAGAACAAACGAAGTTAGACACCAGAGCCGAGCTGTAAATGCCTTGAGCACGTGAGTTAATTTAGAATGGCATTAGTGTTCTATAATTCTGAAATTATATTAAGCGTGTCTGTTTTAATGGTTAATGAAATAAATAGATTGATGTGTTTCCAGGACCTTATAATTTAGTCTTGAAATATAAATGAGTGAAAATAATGTCTGGATAGGTTTTATTAGGCACGCTAAGCCCAAATCATATATGTGAAAGTTTAAGAGCGATTATTTCAATCATCAGACCGGGCAAGAAAGGCAAACTATTTCACACATGAAACCAGGCAGAGAAGCAATTTATTACTTGAATTTAAATAGTATTAACTGTTATCAAGATGGCAGCCACGTGTTCATGAAAGGCGGCGCGTCATCATGCTGTGAATAAAGAAGGCGCCAAGGAGTCTGAATGTAACACGCTATGTTACGCTATTTTATACTGTGTCAATTGACACGTTGGCGAATGCAGGTTAAGCCAGTAATAGAAGAGATAGTTGTCGTATTAAGTCTCCTTTATATGACGAATTTAGTTTCAGTTGTGTTAAAGTCAAGAGTAATTTTATTTTATTCTTTAATGTAAGAGTAATTAAGTGTATTTCACTATTATTGATTATTCTACTATATATATTTAATGGGTTATTTTCAAGTGAGAATAGCTATTTAGATTTCTGGTGAGATTAGAGCCACTCCTTTGTGCGTAAAGCACATTTGAGACAGAAACGTTCCTGTTTGCTCCTTGCGGAGCAGGGCGACACCAGTGCGGTTGAATCCAACAGAAGCCTGCATGAAGCATTTATATGCTATGGCAGTAGTTTGTTTATGTAACAATGGTTTTATATGATGAGTTCTCAGTCTCATCAGTCGGCATATACGACATGCTTCAGAGTGCAGGGATGAATATTGATGTGTATCAGTTGCGAGGTGGTGGTTTATTCTCACCATTGAGATTATTTGTTGTACATGTAGTTGAAAAATATTATTTTATGTCCAGTTGATTATTATTTAATTATTGTAATGTGAAGAATGGTTTGTGAGAGCACGTGGGCTCACTTGGAGATATATATTTCTCTTCTCCGCTCCTGAGGGAGCATGGGGCCACCAGTGTAGTTTGCCTCCGTATGAAGCATTCAGATGCTCGTGCAGTAGTAGTGTCGGTAGCAATCTGTGTTACATGGTGAGATTTCCAGCCTCATGCACAACACCATACTAGTCTCATTGGACGACATGCTTGAGTGTGTGTGTGATAGCTGAGTGAGCTCTTGCAGTAGTGGTTTTGGTAGCTATCTATGTTACATGGTGAGATTGCCAGCCTCATGCAAAACACCGTACTAGTATCTCTAGACGACATGCATGTGTGTGTGCATGATAGTTGAATATTCAGTTTTACGCAGTGTGGAAGAACAGTTTGACAGGTGAGAGCATGGTGTTTCTGATTATTTAACCATGATTTTAACTAGTCGTTGCTTTGTTTGCTTCTTCAGATTAGCAATCGAGCACAGGATGGGTGTTTGTTTGGTGATTGGTTTTGTTCGCTTTGTTATTTGTTTAATGTTTGCTTCGTGTGTTTAAATGTCACTGATAGGGTTGTAGAAATAAATACAGCCCCTGCCTTAAGAATCAGAGGTTTATTGTTGAATCGGGTCGGTTGCGAGTGTGCAAGAGAGTGATCAAATATCACAACATCATCATCACCATCTCGCCCACCCTATCATATATATATATATATATATATATATATATATATATATATATATATATATATATATATATACATAGATAGATATATATATATATATATATATATATATATATATATATCAACTCTTCAAATAATTTTTTTATGGACCTGAACGGAAAAAAGTGACGATCAATGAAACTCTGATTCGAAAATTCGCATAATTAAGCGAAATAAACCGTAATTCGTACTAAACGTTGATAAACATTCATAACATCAGAGAGGACATGACGTAACAAAATATCAGAGACTTGATATTAAGTTAAAATTTTTATTTTTAATAGTATTTTATTACTAAAAGTAATTCTTTAGCAACCAGTAAACATTTTTGATACACATTTGCTTTATTTTGATTACATTTGATGGCCCATCATATTAGCAGAGGTGGCCAAACTACGGCTCGCGGGCCAGATCCGGACCGCCAACAAGTTTTGACCGGCCCGCCAACCTGTTTTGGCCAGCCTCTTATTGTTGAGTGAAAACTACTGTATACTCCGACCACTGTGCTAAAAAAAATATTACAAAATAGCACGCACAGGCACCAGAAACAAAACCAAAAAGACCAAAATGTACGATTAACATCTCCCCACCTCCCACAACACCACCAGCTCGCTCTCTCTCTCTCTCTCTCTCTCTCTCTCTCTGTCATATCAATTAAGCTCTACTAGATAGTGCCGACAAAACGGAAATGATAACGTAAAATCTCTGATCGTGCACGTGGACAGGCAAAGACAGTGTCGGTAAATTCTTTGATAATGAGAAACTGAAAGCAAAGACAGATCTTTTCTGCGGTCCGAAGTCTCTGAGATCCAATGATGTTGCTTTGTTTTTAGCATCGGTATGGGAAAGTGATCGTGGGATTGGGGGTAGATGATACGTACATTTCTATAGGAAGGAGTTAAGGTGCACAGTTGGTCTTGTGAAGTGTGTTAAGTATAAATCAGCCAGTGACACTTCTGCGCTCGTAGCTGTTGTGCATGTTTTCATGTATAAGAGTTTGCATTTGTAAAAATGTTTTCTAAGTATAGAAAAGTGGACAGTGGAAATCGCGCATTTAAACAGAATGGGAGTTCGATTATTTGTTTATTCTCAATAAGGATAAAAAAACATCAGTGCTTAGTTTGCGCCCAAGTGTTAGCCGTAGTGAAGAAATATAATTTGAAACGTCACTACATCACACATCATCAGAAAAACAACGATGAACATAGCAGCGAGTCGAGAA
This sequence comes from Oreohelix idahoensis, assembly GCA_024509875.1. Classification (NCBI taxonomy): domain Eukaryota; kingdom Metazoa; phylum Mollusca; class Gastropoda; order Stylommatophora; family Oreohelicidae; genus Oreohelix; species Oreohelix idahoensis. The sequence goes on along the minus strand of JAMPIV010003725.1, from coordinate 166,669 downwards.
AGCTTGTGATTGAACAACTGAAGAAAAAACTGAATCAGCAAAAGAGTGTATTTAGTCATGTAAATAAGATTCAGGAATCATCGCTCATGGCGTCCTTTGTGATTAGTTATGAGCTTGGAAAAGCAAAAAAGCCGTTTAGTGATGGAGTGTTTGTGAAAAAGTGTGTAGTTCAAATGCCAGAAGCGTTCAATGGAGAAAAAGTAGTAAAAGAATTTCAAAATGTACCTCTTTCAAAACAAACCGTAGCTAGGAGAAGAGAAGATATTAGTTTGCATTTGTCCCAGAACTTGAAATCTTACTTACTTAGTCGTTCCCCTTCTACCGTGAGGTGTAGAGGTTTGGAAGAGAGAGCGCCAGACCATTCTATCAACTTGAAATCTATAACTGAAAATTGTCCATGCTTTTCACTGGCGATTGATGAAAGTACAGACATCACAGACACTAGCCAGGTTCTTTTTTTTTTAAGTGATCCAGGAAGACTTTACTGTTTCTGAAGAATTACTGAAAGTTTGCTCTTTGCATGGTACAAGTAAAGAGGATGACATATTTTCTGCAGTTCAAAATGCCATGGAAAAATATGGTGGGTTTGAAAAATTATCTGCTGTGTGTACCGATGGTTGCAAGGCTATAGTTGGGAAAATTACTGGTTTTGTTGGACTTTTAAAGCAAAATAAAATTGACGTGCCTACATTACATAGCATAGTTCACCAAGAGGCCCTTTGTGCAAAATCCATAAACCTAAATGACACTATGGCTACTGTAGTGAAAATAACGAATTTGATCAGAGGAGGACACAGCTCTCTAACTCACAGGAAGTTCCTTGCATTTTTAGAAGAAGTGGATTCTGTTTACGGTGCTCTCCTGCTTCATGCTGAGGTGAGATGGCTTAGTCGAGGAAAATGTTTAATAAGATTTTGTGAACTGAAGGATGAAATATTGTACTTCCTGCGAGACTAATTACTGTGGTGGGTTTTTTGATGTTATGCAATGTTGTTGTTCTTTATTACTATTGTACTGAATGAGGTCAGCTGTGAATGTCCCTGATTATAACAAATTTTGAGTTGAGTTATCAGGGAAACTTTCTGCTACCACCTTATGACCTCAATCAGACCTATTCTTGAGTAGTATGTATGATAGCTACGTCTAATGTCTAGGGTTATGCCAGTGTGGTGTGATGGTAATCTAACACTAACACACACACACATAAACAAATATTAAAGTCTATGATCAAATGAACTAACACCTGGGTTAAATTTTTATATGTAAATATTTTCTATACAATGTTTTTAGTCCCGAACCTAGTATTTTTCTGTTCAGGACGTTCAAAATTAAAAGAACTCAAGGTATATACATAAAATGCAAATTTTTAACCCAAAGGGACAATTTGTCCAAACGTATACTGTTAAAATATACTGATAGTTGATAATATCCGTATAGACCACTGAAAGAGTCCACAGTTGGATTATATATCAACAGTTGTATGTATACGCCCACACAGAGCTATAATGAATATGTCACTACTGTTACTATGCCTAGAATGTTCAAAGTATGTGTGTACTGGTGCATTCATCCATCACAGTGACACACATAGGATTCATGAATCGTTGAACGATGGGTAACGTTTAAAGCACAGTTTATTTACGTTACAATACGATCACACTGACATAGACGACATACAGCATAAAGTACAAAGCATCAAGTAAAGGTACTCATGAAGCTCCAACACTCCACAGAGCTCAATCACAGCGCCTAGTGGCGCACACCTCATAGAAATATACATCCACCATGTTCCTTAAAGAACTGCGTTTACCGCAGTTGTACATACGGCCTCAAATACGGCCTCATACATATGGCCTAATCCAGAAAGACTGCTCACATCGCAGTACTATTAAATTCATCAAATAGCGGTGCAATTCTTATAGAAGATGCACATTAACGATTTTCCTCAAAAGACTACGTCTCCCCTTCTCAACAAAGGCTGCTCTTCGGCAGTTGAATAATCATCGTCATCGCTACCCCTTCTTAAGGCCCAATAATAAATAGTGGTGCACATCCACAATGTTCCTCAAAGGAAAGACTGCGCACACGGCAGTCTGCAGTAATATAACCTGCACAGTATATATGGCCTAATCTCCTTCACAAAACTGTATATGGCCTACAAAGTAATCTCTCTACCTCTCAGACTCTTCATAGCGCCTAATTGTAGACTAGTGGTGCACTTCTCATAGAACGTGCCCAATACCAAAATCTCTCATAAGCTGCATTCACTGCAGTCATAAATATTATAGTACATACCATCTTCACATAGTCTAACACATGGAAGAATATTCAATATAGGAAGAATATTCAAATACAGGAAGAACATTCAAATACAGGCCTGTGCAAAAAGTCTTCACCGAGACACACATTGTGAAAAACACTATACATCTTCACCGAACACTGGTCGGGAGCACACACTTAGAAAAAACACCATGGTTGACTTCACTCCGTCAACGCCTAGAACCCGACTGCTAGCGGTCACAAAACTCTCGCCTAAACAGTCACGGGACTTCGCTGTTTAACGCAGCTCAGTCCCTTCACGGACTAGCCGTGCGAACTATTTACAGTTCTACAATACAGAACAGCGCTCACGACGCTATCTGTACACTATGACTTCTTTCATATATTTATTTAAACAGTTCACCGTTAATCAAGTCTACAAGCGATGTAACTCTTAATTTACTCTGTCCAACCCGTATACAAAGGATCACCTCCCTTTTAGACCTTAACATTAATATATTTTCTTGTTTTTTGTTTTTTTTTTAAATCTGGACTTATCGACATATATATTATTACTCATAATTAAACACTGAGCACACACAAATACAACACTTTCAAAAAGAAAACAAATACATTGTTCCAAAATTACAATACAAAAAAGTTTCTTAAAGCTTAGTTAAATAAAAATAGTATTTTAAATTTTTACAAGTTTCAACCTGTAATTAATAAATCATAAGTGAAATGAGCTTTTAACAAAATGTGTGACATAAAAAATATTCCTATCTTTAAGTAGACACAAATAAACACCTATAAAAAAACACACTATTAACATCATACCAACTTGCAAATATAAACATAACATTATTTCTCATTAACAAGTGTTTAAGTCAGACTTCTAAATTCTTCAAACAAACAACAGTATCTGCTATTTCTGACAATTCTACATATATAATTTAGTTCCAAAATAACATTTCACAACATAACAATTACTTCATATAACCTCTGTATAAGGTAATATATTAACTAAACATGGAGTCAGATACGAAAAAGAAAAACAAATTTAGTAACCATAAAACTCTCTGAAAGCGACTAACGACATATTCATAACTAATGAGTTTGTGCTTAGGGCTGGCAATCTACTTCACAACAAATCACATATTGTCAAACATAATATGGTTTAAGTGGAATAGTCTTCTGACAAATGTATGTAAATACCAAAATTCCATAATTCCATCAACAATAAAAAAATAACAATCAAAGACAAGTCACTACAAAACGATATGTTACAATTCATTACACTCATAACACATACAATGTTTATCAACAACACAATCATGTAAACAATAACATGGTGTTGAAAAAGTGTATAAATATAAACATACTCAATATCTAATACATCATCATACAATGCACCATCTATACAATAGACTAATACATTATCCTAAAAAAAAATACTGTAGCAATCTTGAATCAACTCCTAAAGAAAAAAAATAAATAGGTCAGAACTCCGGTATCCTTGATGGTATGCCATAAACCGCACGGGATGACATCAAATAATACTGGGTCAACATGTTGGCTGGGTTACGCTTGATTGGGCACACAGTCGAAAGGTAACAAATATTTCTGTCACAGCTAAAGAAAACCAGGCATGCTGACCTTTATCGCATAGCTGCTACTGTTGAAAAAATACAAATGAAAATCTCCACTTTAATCAACTGTGAGATCTATTAAGGTAAACGGAAAAGTAACTACACAATTACCTAACATTTGTGGCAGTGAAAAACATCTGGTTTCTATATGATGCCATCAAGTCTTCTCACATCACATAGTATATCACACAAAAGTTTAGGAACAACCTGTCCAAAATGAAGGTCATCACAGCAGAGCTGAAATAAAGTTATGCACTCACAAAACGAGATTCTTTCTCGAAATCAAAACATAACAAACAGTTGCATTTTGTGACCTTATTACTTATTGTTACTTTGCTTACTACCAATGACTTTTGTTGCGCAAAGTTAACCAGGTTATGTGTAGTAACATTTGGGGAGTTATCTCTATTGCTATAGCTATCTCCTCCATTGTGACAATTATTATACCTAGAGCTGCAGTTAGCATTGTTATGCTTAACCTGTCTCCTTCGATAGAAATATCTAGAAAATGAATCTTGTTGACTCCTAGAACAATTATTATCAGATTGGTAATCTTTAATGCAATTATTTCTATCATAATTTCCCAACTTTTCAGAATCAAAATTTTGAATTCTGTTAGACTGTCTCTGGTTTCTTGGAGAGGAAAAACTACCATTTGAAGGATTCCCTTGGTACTTTCCAACAATATGGTTATCTCTTTTACATAAACTGTTTTTATTCTTTCTGTGGTAATATGCTTATTTACTGTATCACCCTGTCTAAACTTAGTATGACAAGTAGTGGAACTGATCGAATCCTTATGGTTACTAACATAATGTGTGTTATCTTTCCTTCTAGAACTGGATGTTACACATGAGGTATCTTTGCTGGTCTGACGCCAAGAGTCAGTAATCTTAGACGCAGCGTCTTCCGTACGTGGGAAATTGTATTTGCCACGCACGCATTTACGTCCAACATGTTCAATTTTCGTCTGAGCAAAGAGTGTATAGGGTGGACTCTTTGCTTGACTTTCTTGTTGATAAACACCCTTGTGTCTATTATTGTCAATCTTGACAGTAGACAAACCTTTGTTGCCTAAAACAACATCCACTAAACCATCCACTCTTCTTCTAAGTTCAGTAATTTCAGCAATATTAAGAGAGATATCCTCGCTTAGTTTCTTATTTAAGTTATCAGCTGTTACAACCTTACTCTTCTCCACCATGAATAATTTCTCAATATCAGTCATTTCCTCTTTCTTAAACGATAACTCCTCTACTCTCTTTTCTACATCCTTTTCTTTGATTTCTCTCCTCTGTCGTGCCAATTTCCTTAATCTTTTCCTTTGCACCTCTGCTATCTGTGGCTGAAGTCGGGCCACCTGGGCCTCAAGACCTTCGACTTGAGCAGCTTGTGCTCTCAACTGTGTTAACTCCAGTTGAAGTGCTTTGATCTTATTATCATAGGTATTTTTAAGCTCATTAATTTCCTCCAGAGATACAATATTCTTCTTTATAGCAATACTTTGTAAAAAATCCACCTCACTTCTTAAATCCACAATTATTTCTTGATAAGATTTCTTATCTTGCCTGGCCTGAACTTTTAATTTGCAACACATGTCTTTCTTTTCTTCAATTTTTCGAGTGAGATTACATACTTCGCTATTCTTGTGTTCTATCTGAACTTCGAAATCTTTTACTTTACTGTACGCAGAGTCTAATGCTGTTTTTACACTAGAAATCTCCAAGTTTGATTTATGCAAATCACTTGTGAGTTTAGACACTGTTTTTTTGTAATTTACTCTTTTCAGGACTATCCTGCAAAACATTTGCCCTTTCCTGCAGAGCAATCTGTTTGTTTTTCTTCACTCGATCCTTATTTCTTAATTCCTTATTCTTATCCTCGGGCACGACGTTGCGAATTATATTCTGCATACTCTCCAATACATGATCGTGTTTAACCTTAGTATACCTATATAAAAGCTCACGAAGGTAATATAGCAAATCCGCCACGTTCTTAGCCATCATTAAGTGAGGAACGTAATGAAAATTATCCTCTGCAAAATACTTTAGGGATTTTGACACATCAAACAAAAAACTGATCACTACAAATGATTCCAGTTGTGGACCTTGCAGTTTCTCATAACGTCTACCTAATGTAACTATATGTTGCAATATAGGTCTCATATCCTCAGGATCTACATCACACTTAGGATCCTATCAAAATCCATGTTAATTCAATCACTGAGTGTACTAGATTTATAGACCACTTATAATTCTAATAAGATTATGTTACATAGCCATCAATCAATTATGCACTAAATCTCATAATACAACACTATCAACATGAAGTACTCAATAGAACAAATAATAATATCAATGCTACTAAGTTTTTAATATTACTGGTTTCTAACACTGGATGGCTGTTTGGGATTCTTTAATCATCCCCAGTTCTTTAATACACAACTTTCAATGTTTTATTCTTTGGGGAATATTTTTATTATGTTACACAAGAGTGCACTAGTCTTTGATGCTGATGAAAAGTCATGTGCCAGATATTATACTTATCTAGCACAACTTGAACTGTCCGTATTCTTGCTGTAAAATGATCACTTTGATACTGGCCGAAAAGTAACAGGGTGGACTCTGTAGACCCCTGTCACTGCTGAAAATGAAAAGACTTCTCAACTGCTTTTCACAGACATCTGGCACCTGGCTAGTGCCAGATAAAAACCCTGTAACAATGAAATAATGCCTCCTTGTTGATATCATACTTAAACTGTTATTCTACAAATTATAGTACATAAGAAATAAAGATCTGGGTCAGATCTAATTGACCAACCCAGCGCATCCATTACAAAGTGTACCAGTGTTGTTCACATGTCTCTCCACTCAAGGCGGCTTTGCATCTGCAATACTATTATTAATCTTTCTTTTCTTCCATACAATAGGATAGGTGAGCTGTGTCCCTCTGGCCACCTAAGAAAACATTTTTATTTCACAAAACATGTGAATTTTACTAAAATTGGCAATGTGTTATAGCATAAATCTACCTCTAGGCCCTGCATAAATCAGCTAGGGATCTAATTACTTACAGTCGTAATGGCAGTATCTCTCACTCACATTTTTAAACAAAATATATATGAATAATTTCTGCCTTACCATAAATTCAATGGATAAACACAGGTACGTTGATTAGCATACTTAAGATGTCCTGCTGGCTGGACTGTGATGCCTTTTTAGTTACTATATATATTTAATTTAATAAGGCAAGTCACACTTCACAGAATTTTAAACGTCCTATTCAAGGGACTGATTTTTACAAATGGCGTCGAGACTTTGAATTTTTTCAATATTATAAAAGGCGTTAGCCAATGAGCGAACGACTACTTTTGAATTTGAAAATAAAAGCAAATACAAACTTGATTTTTGGACATAACAAGTTTTCTCCTCACTCATTCTTAGATTTCCCCTGCTAAAATATATTTAGTGTTAAGCCATCCCATAATTTCTCTCCCCTTGTCTACCCCTCCTCCAACAGAATACATACTTCTTCTTCTTCGATCCTTAACCACCGACCGTCAAAGCAGTCAGTGGCCATCACGCCTAGTGGCGTCTTGTAGGGCAACAACAAATTGATTCCACTTTGCACGGTCGGTGGCCATCCTTCGTACAGTGCCCCAGCTCTGGTTCACTCTCCGCATCTCAGCCTCCACAGTCCTCCGCCAAGCTGTTCCCGGTCGGCCTCTCTTTCGCCTTCGTCCAGGGGTCCAAAACATAGCTGTTCCCGTGATGGCATCGGGGTCTCTTCTGAGGACATGACCAACCCAGCACCAGCGTCCGCCAGCCACTACGGTGTGCATGTCCCCTTGCCCGCTACGAGTAAGCAGACCTTGGCCGGCGATGGCCTTCGGCCAAAAGATGCGGTGAACTTCCCCTAGGCATGCCGTGTGAAAAGAGGACAACTTCGACATCTCCCTCTCTGCGACTCTCCAGCATTCCGCACCACAGAGAAGCACAGAAAGCACGCAACTCTGGTACAATCTCAATTCTGTGCCTGCGCTGTACTGGGAGGAACTTCAGATGTTATCTAGGCCAAAGAAGGCTGCTCTTGCCTTACCCATTCCGATGCCGATGTCTTTGCCCGCCCCACCATCTGGTGTCACTATGCCTCCTAGGTATGTGAAGGTATCTGTCTGTACCAGTTGCTGATACATACTTGCTTGTCTCATTTCCAACAACGCGTTCAAAATTGTAAGCGTTAGTGAATGCAAAATGAATGCAAAAACGCTAGTCTGTTCGTTTGTCTGCACGAACAAATACAGTCTTTTGTCAATAACTTTCTTATCTACTGGGGGATTTTGTATTTTTAAACATATTATTTATCAGGAGAAGATAAGTCATCAAAATAACTAAGTTTTGTGTTCATATTCCTAGTAATAACGAATTCTATATATTTTCCATATCAGTTTCAATTTCTAATATTACATAAACACGCCATCTCTTTCCCGCTTTTGCGTTGTCCAAAACTGAAACTACTAGTCTGTTACGTCATAAAATGGACTCTTTTGCAGCGAAAGCGCTGTCTGTGTGTTTATATATTTTCTCAGTGTGCCTATAGTCCGAAAAAGTATTGGGTTTTGCGGAGTATTTTTAAATTCTACAAAGCTTGCGGCAATGTTACCGAACACCTGCTACTGTATCGTCTCGTACTGTCGTCTTGGGTAGTTAGTCCAAGAATCTAACGCTTGACAATTTATTACATGTGTTCGCTCTCTCTCTCACTTTTATGCGTTCGTTTATGGCTATCCTGTTTTATTCTTACTATCTTTCTTGGAAAAACTAAGCTTGTCGTTCTCAAAATTTTTACCATTAACCCTTGACGGGCGAGTTATAAAGTCCAATACCACTAGCGCGGCAATAAGGTTTCACACTACGTTCTTATCTCAATGCGATGACTCGCGCGGGGAACGAAGACGCGTTACAACTTTACTATTTCTATTTCTACTCATATTATATTGACTTTTATACTTATAATTAATAATTTTATCGCTGTATCAATGTACTTATCACACATCTCCCCACTTTAAGAACATGCCTGATGCAAGTTCCAAAAGCAGTGGTGCACATAGATAAAATTAACTCCTTACGCCTGATGAGTACTCTGATTTGGATCACAGGGATGCCTACTGAGGAAATTCGCACCCAAGTTCTGTGACCCCGGGATATATTCAATAGGGAATGAATATGGCTGTAGGAGTAACGACCATCGTAATAAACAAGCATTTTCATGCTTTACGTATTTTAAAATATGATAATTCTTATTTAAATTGAATTGGTTCTATCAACAACAACAAAAAATGATCGCTTAGAGAAGAGAAATGGAGGCACATTTGAAAGGGAATAACGAAGACTGGGCATCTAGCATAAACATGAACCATCTCATGTCACGTGCATGTTGGCAGTGTCACCTCAAATAAATAGAGGAAGTTTTATTCCCGCCCCTCCCCCTTTTTCCTCTCTACATCGCGCCTTACAGCATTCCCTATTTAAAGCTTGCCTTTTCTTGCAATAATTATTGATACAGGTACTTTAGCGCAGGGGTCGGCAACCCAGGATCTTTTTGAGATCTACTTTAATAACACTGAGCCTTCTAAAGATCTACTATATATATGTAATGTGTGTGTGTGTGTGTGTGTGCGCGTGTGTGTGTTTGGGTGTGTGTGTGTGTGTGATTTTAATTGGAGGAGGGGGTATGATAAACCTTACAAAAAAAAGATCGCAGTTCGTGAATATATTTTAGTATCCAGCTCAAGAATTTCCATTTGGTATGTACCTTTGATCACTTGGAAACAGATATTGTAAATTTTGACTGGAGTGGTCTAGTCCGAAATTTACGTTGTTTAAAATGTCTATCTACCCTCTCACTTAAAGATCTACTACATCGGGATCTACCTGTAGATCGGAATCGACTGGTTTCCAACCCCTGCTCTAGTGTATATAAATTATGTTCCATGTGAATTCATGTATATTAGTATATCTTACATTTTTTTTTCTTCAAATCTATTCGTTACAAAACATGGAAGCTGGCCCCCTTAAATTTCGTTACAAGAGGGCTACACTGTATTATAAATTTAAATATATTTCATTTATAAAATGTACCTACGATCTTTACATTTTCCAGCAGATAATTGAATGAATTGCACAAACATATCATTAAATAAATGTGCACTATAATAAATCTAACTCAACTAAGTACTAGACTGAGTGGACTGTAACGTTATCTACGTAATCAGTAAAATAATCTCCGTACCTCGGACAATATGACTGCTTGAAGAGGTCAGTATTCAGACATTCTACCTTGTTCAGCAACCGAAGAAAAAGATCCTATAAGTCTTCCTTTTTCGCGTTGCTTTATCAAATAGATAAATTGGCTTGTTAATAGCAGACTTCACGAGTCAATGCAGATGTTGTACTATTTCAGACGCTATACCATGTATATAGTTTGGCAGCATCATAGTCGATGATCCTGTCCCTAACTGGCTGCCATCTGAAGTCAAGGAAAGCGTGGCACGTAATGATGTAATTATATAGCGAGATTTGAAGAACTCTTGCCCCTTCTAACTTATACAGCAGAAGACTTTTTTTGTAACTCACTATTTCAAAAATTTCACAAGGCATTCTTTACTTCCGCTGCTTAAAATGTACTCAGTTAAGAATAAATACCAACTACGAAATTTTATTTTAAATGTTTAAAATTGTACCTTGTAACTATTGTCAAGCGCGCGATGATTTAATGATTTATTCCACCCTCTTTATTTCCGATTTCTGAAACAAACCTGAGTCCGCATGTAATTCTGTTTATTTCGTTTTAGTCTACAGAAATTCCAGGCTTATTCAAAAACAGGAATTTAGTGAACATATTTTGAAAAGAAATGCCGAACGCTAAATAGGTAACAAAATATCAGCAGCATATTTAGGATGGAAATACGTGGAGTAGTCTGTCTAAAACACCTGGAAAGATAACTCAGTCAACATTTTTGTTTAGGATTCGACATTTGGTCTCATCTGAATGTTCAGAGTACGCATCGTTTTTCATATTTAATTGTTTCCTCAGATGAGAACCCTGTATATTACTTTGCTTGCAGCTGTGTTCCACGTGGCAGTAGAAGGTACATCGTAATTTTTTGTGTTTATTATATTTTATTGCTTTAACTAGTTACAAATTGGTGAATTCAAATATTCAGGGAGTATTTGTAAATAAGACTGACGGTTGGACAGGAAACAAAGACGAATGCTAGCTGTGTCAATTTTCTCGTTTTCATGTTATAAATTGAGTTATAACGTCATTTTATCGAACAAATATTTTACAGATTCTTTTCCTGTTTACGTAACCATAATACTGTGTAAATGGTAAGGGTAAACCCTTAAAAGGTTATAAATCAATGTTTACCCGAGTAAAGTGCGCATTTAAAAAAAAGACCTGTGCAAACTTGGAATAATCTAATGAGTTATATCCTTACGAGAGCACTCTCCATTACAACTAACCTGTGACGAAATTCTCGTCTAAATTCTTTCATTCTCTGTTGTTTTCCCAATCCTTTCTGCCGTACTTACTCAACCACCCTTCTAAGTGCACATTTTCTTTTTCTATTGTTTGCACTTTCATTGATCGAGGTAATTTTGTAATCCCACCGGATTGCACTGACTATTTGACCTAGTTTTTGTGAATAAAAAAGGTGCAATATTGAGAAGAAACAGGTAAAACACGATAACATGAAAAGTACGGTCATTTTGTGACAATAACCATACATAGTTAGTAAAGTAATAGTTTGGTGAGTCACCTTCAGCTGGCGGCTCAGAAAATATGAGTCAATAAGTTATTTATATATATAGTTCTTATATTTGTTTATCATTGCGAATCATCTTCTACACGAAACTTCGAACCGAACTTGATAAGTTTTCTCTCTCTTTTGAAGTCCTTATCTCTGATATTATTGCGATAATAAAAGACCTGAATTCCAGTTTTCTGTGACTGTTCACATGCTATTCCCACAACTATATAGTTTAAAAAATCTCATTTAACTGTAGTTTAAAGAATTATAAATCCAGTTATTTGTATTAAGATCTCGTTACTTATGTTAATACGGAGTCACATTTGTCACACCAATTTCAACACTTTAAATAACGCCCACAAGATGTTGGGGCGGGGATAAGCTGTCTGATAACTAAAGTTTTAGATAACTGATAGTCGGATAATCGACAGTGTAGAGTATTTCTAATGTTCGTCTATTGCTTTTATGCCTACTGACAATTATAACAATTGAAAATGTATTTGTTGTAACACGGAACACCTTTTATTATATCTCCTCATTTCAAGGCAAAGGTTGTCCGCCTTCCTGGATTTATTTTGAAGGATCGTGCTACGGTTTTGAAAGAGTTACAGTGTCTTGGTTCGATGCTGCGGTAATATGCTTTTCTGTTGTAAGAAATAACATCATAATAAATAATGAAATTAAACCCAGCTGTAAATGGGTATGTGGCTTTTCTATTTTTATGTTAAAGTTAGTTGCTTATCCTTTACAGGACGTGGCAATCAACCCCAGCTTTTATTGGCTGTTTTTTGTGATTTTTCTAGGCAATTTTTACGTTCAGTAGTTTGCCATTGCTTTCTGAACGGTAAGGCGCTTATACCATTGTTAAAAATCCACACAAAGCGATCTGCTACCAAACCGCCTGCAGCAGGTTTTGAACTTGGTATATCTGGATTATGAAACTGTGTTCATATCCATTAGGCCACAGACGCCGCTTAAAATACAGAGCAAGAAAAAAAAACGTCACAAATTCTGTGATGAGACTATTTCAAACGTTAACAGGTTTGGTTTTTAATGACTATCTTCATTGCACACGGACAACTCCATCAGTTCTCCAATCTCCTCCTTTAGATCACATAAGACGCATCTCAGCACAGTGCACGAACTCCGTAGCACCGGCGAGAATCCCATTGTGCGTAAATAGGAATCACACATTCTATGAATATTTTTGAGGTAGGTATGTTTCTAACAAGTGGATAAGTTAACAGTTATGAGAACACAAACAACCGCTGCTTGTTTTAAACGAAAATAAAACATATACTTATAATGAGTGTATCAGTAAAATGGGAGACAAAGAGCCAGGGATCCAGACTTCAAGGACAACCCAGAGTTCGCTGGTAGGACAACATTAGACAGTCTCTGAAGGACAGAGGATTAGATTAGAACAATAGCAGGAGAAATAGAAAGAAAGGTAAAGGGTCCCGTTTACACGCCCATTGAGGCATATTGGGAATATAGGAGAAATAGAGCCAGTATGATATTATGGTGCCCTCTCTGGCAAACTTCTACACACCAGGATAGAAGAAGAACGATGAAGTAGATAAGAGTACAGCAACAATATATACACTGCAGGTCAATAAATTCTCTGTTAAAGAACTCAGGACAACCCTAAGGGGATCACCATTAGTTGTTGCAAAATGTCATGTTTTATGGTTACAGCATGATGTATAGCTATTTTTCTATGTAACATAATTAATTAGACGTACATCTACAATGTCTGTCATACGGCTGTTTATACAACCAGGTGTGGGTTTAGATTCTGCAAGGCTACAGGTAAGCGTGAACCTGTGATGCCGTTTTCAAACAAGTTCCAGTTTATTCAACAAATATATATTTGTGCGCGAAGCCCATAAACGCGCAAGCCCTAAACAAACGCAAGGTTGCATATGTGTAAACCTGCTTCTGTTTATAACAGTATACATCTGAACAAGACATTCGGTTGGAGATAAATAAAGCTTGATGCTTCAAAGGTTCACGTAGCATTATTTAAATAAAAATTATACCTTGAATTTCATACTTTGTTTTATCAAATAAGTTTACTCTCAGTTTTCTTAAAACTTTTTTAGACAAACATATATAATACAATCACTGATAACAAAACATTACTTGTTTCCAGTCGTTGTGTACATCGTATGGTGGCTACCTAGCCTCGATTACCAGTGCTGAGGAGAACAGATGGCTCGTGGATCAACTGAAGACCAGGAAACGTAAGTTGGTTTTGTCCAGTGTAGCCGGGTTTTCTTAGACACGAAGTAAGAAAATAATAACAGCTCCCTCATACATTGGTAACATTTGAGATATGTACGACTGTGCATGCAACTGGCAGCTTCATCATTAAAAAACAAATTTAGAAACCTTACTTACATAGTCGTTTCTCTTCTACCGTGGGGTGTAGAGATTTGCCAGAGAGAGCGTAATACTGACCTATCGTGCGTCCTATCCCCGGCCTAGTTTCAATATAGTCCTCGGCCCTGTCGTAGATTTTTGATAGGGGAATTAAGACTTGGGTTGGTCCCTTCTGAATAGATTTGAATAAGTGATAGTCACAGTGAGAAGTAGTAAAAGCAATAGATTTCCACGAGTGAGATGGTAGAATGTGATTAAGAGGCTGTCTCTGAGATCGAGAAAAATCTTCTCTCACCTATCTTCTACGACAGTTTTCGAGGAGTCAGACAGTCTAAACACATATATATATATATTAAATATATATATCTAACCACTCACGTGCACGCACATACAAGACGACAGTTATACGTACAGACGTGGGAAAACTATAACAAATGATTATATAAATATTCTAGAACGAGCTGACCAACACGCTGATTAATTTCAAGAGAAATTTTAATTATCATCTAAAATTTCTTCAAAACACATATAAATTACATCAAAACATATGCAAATAGTCATAAAGTCAATAAAATGCTACAAAATTGATAGACCCACAGTAAGATCCTTCCCTCGATGTTTAGCCCACGGTCCCGTTAAAAGGAACAAAAGTGATAGCCCCAAAAATCACAGATACATAGGGTTTAGTCTAAGTTTTTTTTCTTCTCGTAAATGTATGAACAGAGTTGGATAATCTGATTTAGCCTAAGAAAAAAAAAATACTAGCATGTGCAACAAATCTGCAGAAAAAAAATTAAGACAGCAAATGGGTGCCAAAATACAAAGGTAAAATCGCACTCAGACCTGCGTTCGCTCTATTCATTCAGACGAGCACACGTGCACATACTCACAGCCTTGATAGCCACTCCTGGAACAAAAACCAATATTTTTAGGACTTGTTCATACATAATCTTCAGTGGTAATCTTGCGCCAAGAAAACCCCAGGTCCAAAAAGACGGGTTGAATTCACCGCTTCCGGGACCGTTCTCTTGGGAATACTATTGTTTTGGATGTCTGTTTAAGTCACATAAAATTTGTCCAGGTACGAGCGTTAACAACGAGCACAGTGTCGCTAGCTTAGGTTTCTAGAATTGAGGAATGTCAGATCGGTGTCTACTTTCAGGAAAGGACTATATTTGGTCACAACACCACTAGTCGAAACTCCGTCGGAATGTTACTGACGTTAATATGTTAACTGCCACACCGGCTAAGTTTTGTACATAGAGTTTATGCAGAAATCCTTATCTAGCTCAAAGGCCCAGTATAAAACAGTTAGTCTTTAACCGTTAGTGAGAGTTTTACTCTGTCTATTTATGAAGACACACGCACTGTCAGACAGGTGTTAACTTGTAAACCCACGTGGTTAAAAGATACAACTGTTTATGTTTCTCACAGGTATGTCTCTTGTACTAAAAGCTGGTAAAGTTTTGGGTTACCCCAGTATTCACTGAATAGGGAAGAAAAAAACCACAAATAAAATACTTATGCATGCTTTGTACTCGGATTATAACTTACATTCTTAAACTGCAAGCGTACCGCTTGACTTATCATTTAAAACGTCCCGTGAAGTAAGTTATATTTAAAAAATCATCAATCCTCATGAATTAGAAATACGTGCGTATTCCGTCAACACTCATGAGGCTTCTAGCATTATAAGTTAGTTTAGAAAAAACTTCTTCTCTTCTGATTATTTAGCAGTAAAATTAAATTCATCATAGCTACATTGTTGTTTAAGCTAGAAATTATAATTAGTCTGCTTTCCACTGAAACACGTCACTATAAAATAATACAGACTATATAAATTAAGCGCTCTGCACCAAATCTAACTAGTGAAATAAAATAAGCGATTTAACACTTTAAACACTTCACAAAATACTAGATAATATGTATAATGGAGAATGAAAAGAAAGAATGAAAATCTAGTTTCAAACTCTGGTTAATATCTTACCAGACAAAGAGGTGAACGTTTATTTCGTAATACGAAATGCTCTCCCCTTTCCGTCATAACACTTACGTTTAACACCTAAACGCATGCCGTAACTGCCACCTACTGACCAAGAGGGCGCGTGTCAGTTGCGAATCTCAGACAACTTGTCTCCAATGCCCCGGCAGTTTTCACACTTCACGCTGACCATAGCCCACAATGAGTGTCGTGTCAGGTGGAATTTCCGGACAAATGTCTCAAACTGCGCCGAGGAGACGTCATTTATCGCGCCTTTCCTGAGCGCTTAGCCGCAGAAACCGCGCCTGTCAGCTGAACGTGCGGACATAGTCTGCCCGTATGTCTGAGATAAGCGAAAGTCACAGTTTCGTGTCCTGACATCTAATGCAAATAGAATGCATTTTAACGCACTCCCGTCTCTGTAGAGACTGACACGTTACGTCATAACTGCGTTCTCAGTTTTGAGAAAAGAAACAGGTAAACGTTAGAATGGGAAAATAGTAATGTATATAGTCGCAAACGAACGAATGCAAAAAAACACAGGAAAAAAAGTAAAGAGCGACAATAATTAGAGAACACGAATGGAAGAAAAGAAGAGGAAAATATAGAAAATTCAATGAACATAACTCTCCGTGACAGGCCCTATAGTCTAATGTTGTCCTCCCTGCGAACTCTTGAGTCGTCCTGGAGGTCTGGATCCCTGGCTGTAGGCTTCCAATATTTTTGTCGTGGTAGCCGATCTTCTCCAATTCTGCAGACATGGCCAGACCAACGTAGCTGAGACTGTTCCACTATGGTCTGCAGGGGCTGGGTTTTTTAGGCCATGACTTATGGACTGGTTGCGGATCATGCCCCTTCTTATTATATAAATCACCTGTCTCTGATACCTCATTTCTGAAGTTTGGAGCTAGCTTTTGTGGGATGTAGTCATTGCTCATTACTCGCTTCCATAAGTCAACACACGTATATGGATGGAACGGTATACAGCCATCTTCTGCTTCAGAAACCACCAGAGCAAATACAAATGAAATGTATGACGCTAATTTCGAGCGAGTGTCTAACACCAGCGGTGACCTCAATATCACCACTTACCGCAACAGAACGATGAATGATGGTGAAGTAATGATGCTACATATCGCAAACAACTGAAGAAAAGTAACTAAGATATACGAAAAATGACGACTAGCAATAATCATGACAAGATAATTGTTTCCTACTGAATTTTTTCATGCATTTTGTTTTAACATGGTAAGTTTTTCCTGGCGTCAAAATGAATTAAGAAATACACGATAGTATTTAAATTTAGTTTTATGTATCCGAATGTGTTCAGAAATTGACATCTTCTTCTTCTTCCGTCCTTAGCCACCGACCGTCAAAGCAGTCAGTGGCCATTACGCCTAGTGGCGTCTTAGGGCAACAGCAGATAGGTTTTCTTTGCCATTGTTTACCATCACGCTTATTGGCGTCTTTAGGGCAACGGCAAATCAATCCATTCGCTGTTGTTTCCGTAATCGAAGTGACTGGCAAACGGGTGATCAGCCCGTTGGTAGAAATTGACATAGTCAAATGAAAAGAAGATAAAATAAAATTAATGAAAAAAAGCAATTGACTAGGTGGACAGTTTCAGTTCAATACTGTTTAATTCGGTCACTTCGTAATGATCTTTTGTGGCGGTGATACGACTTTTTTCTGTCTCTGCTATTCTAGTTTATACTTTCAGAAACTCCATCAATCATAGCAATTATTGTGTTAGACTCTCTGTCCATGCTTCGGACGGTGCAGAATGAACGGTTACGGCTTGAACGGAAAACATTCATAGAAGCGTCGAGTCATTAGGAACTGGAGTGGATCTGTCCTAGACATATCCTAGTCAAACAAGGTTGCCCGGTAATGAAAGAGCTTACAGACTATCTTCGAGAGCTCCCATAGCAGGGAGTGGATATGGACAAGTATATTCTGCGAAATTTTATATTGGTCACGCTGAAACTGACAACCCTGATATGAATTAAAAACCCGTTTGGTCAGCCGGAAGGGGAAGTGAACGCTAATTTTGGTGCAATAAGTGAGTGTGTTACTGACCATTGATTTGAATGCCATGGTTGTTCATTGACAGAGTTTGATATTTATTCTTGTGGTCAGGATTAGTTTGCATAATTCTAGGTGATAGTGCAGTTTTTCTAGTGGTTTTTTCCTTAGACCATCGTTGATAAGTCAGTTGCATTTAGGCATGGCTTTGTCATAGTGTAAGACTGAGCTAGTGAGCGACAGTCATAGCGATGGTGATTTGGTAGGATATATCTGCGAGTTTATTGTGATAATTCTAGACTGAGTTGTCGAAATTGGCATTTCTATTTTTTGCATCCATTATATTTATTTCTAGCCGTGTGTGGCTTCTGTGTGTGCATTATGATTAAAAGGGAAACTTCTCCTGCTCAAGGTGTTATAGTTAATTATTGTCAGCTAGTCTTTGTTGTGGTCATACTCTTGGATAATGAGCCTTGATAGTATTATTAGTATGATCCATATGATGTTGGTGGTAAATCCACAACATTACTAGCTCTTGACAGCTGGTTGGCTCGTCTATTGCTTAAGGCCGTGGGGCCTGTATTTTGTAATATTTAATTCCCAGCTTGCTGACGTTTGTAAAGACCGTAGTGTCTATATTTGCTATATTCAGGACGGAATATTTAGATGCACACAGTAATGTTAGAAGGTTTCAGTCACAGTGTTTTGGCGCCTTCTGTGTGTTAAGCCACGTTAGTGAGCTATTTGCAGTTTCTAGTTTCAGGTATGCGTGTTTACCAGTCAGTCAGTGTAGGGTACTGTGTACGGTTGGTTGACCTCGCTTACAGTGTTCACTGATTTTTCAGTGTTACGGCAGTGTGATTGTCAGTCTGTGTAGTGAACTGTTTGCGGTCGTTTGACCTAGATTACGGTAGCCGACCTAGTTACAGCGCCTTAGGGATTATGGCTTTCTTCAGCTTGGAAAGTATGTGACAGTTAAGAATTGAGTTGATCCTAGGAAGTTAATGGAGTATTTTGGTTCTTCATGATTGATAGAAAGTAGTGTCTCAAGTGCAGTGAAAGATTGCAGCTGAGGTTTAGCAATACAGTTTGATATATTACAAGGCGTAATTTATATCTTAGTGCTAGAGAAGTATTGATCCAGGTGGAGCAGTGGAGTGACAGGTGTTGTTAGGTGGGTCATATATGATGTAAAGAAGGCTAGTTTGGCAAGCATTGCTGAAATATGTGTCAAGTGTTTGGAATAGAGGCGCAGTGAAGTCAGGCTTTAAATAGATAGATAGCAAGGTAGTCCTCACGATTTCTTGGTAACATTCGGGGCTCCAGCCTGCTGATCTGTATGCGTCAGGAGTACACTGTCCTGAAGTCTTGCTGATGTCATTCCTCTGACGTGACCTGTCTTCGGTGATGGGCCCTGCCAGTGGGTGAAATCCAACGAGGACTGAAGCTTGCTGACCTGTATATTTCTGCACTACTTTACCTTCAAGCCTGATGGTTTCCTTAAGCGGTTTGATGAAACGAACTGCGCTCATTTTCAGTGATCAAAGAGGTGTGTTAAATTAACTGTTTATTGAGACTTTCGTTAGAAGATACAGTCGGTGATCTATTTTGGACAGTTCCGTGTTAGCACCGAGTAGAACAGTGTATACGTATTATTAGCTGTTGAGGTACCGTGCCAAAGGACAGTACTGTTTATGCGGGCACACAGACTGGATTTCCTGGAACATTATTTTCGGTTGAACGTTTTCAAGTTTGGAGAGTTGTTTGTGCTGTTTCTATTATGCATCACCAGTGTTGAGGAAGCTTCTGGATCAAGCGCCGTTGGACCTTCAGATAAGTTTTGTTTATAATTGTTGTATAATATCATATAGTGTTATTTCTTGTTTTGTTCTCTAATTTCTCAATTTTCTTTTCTGTCTTCCTATCTGCTAATACTGTTTATAACTATCATTTAGTCTGATCTTTTGGAGTAGTTTAGTGCTGTTTCTTTATTTGCTTCCTGAAGCTTGCTCTTGGTTTGTTATCGTTTTTCTTTCCTTGTGTTGTCCTTTTCCATACTTTCTGGGTAGAACTTAGTATGTACGTATGTGAGTAGTTAGTTAGATCAGATCTTTTTCTATATCTCTTAGTACGTGGATGTATTTATATTATATATTGTGATATGTGATAGGTTTCGTTTTGCTTATAGGTTATTTAGTTTATTGTTACTGAAGTGTTCTGTTAGTGCTTGGTGTTTAGGATAGCTCTCAGCACTTCATTGTTAAGTGTAGTTATTGTTTAGTCTATTGTGTAATTCTATATTTGTGTGTCCAATGGAGGAAGGGTGGTGAGTTTAATCCATTTTTGGCCTACTTGTAGGAAAAGAGTAGATTAGACCGATTCTTGATAGGTTGTGGCTTAGTCTGTTTAGTAGTGGAGGTAGGCAGACGGATTTCCTGCGACTGCCCTGCTTAACATTCAAGGCCCTGTTGGTGTTAAATGTATTCGTTTAGTTTGTATTTACATTGTCGTGTACATTCAGTAATTCTTTTGTGGTGTTTAAGTGGTGCATTCTTTTGTTCCATCTTGCTATCTTGTAAATACTTTTACAGGTACCTCCTTGTTTTCGTTCGTGCGCAGTCACGTAGTGTATATATTTATCTACCTCTACTTTTTGTGGTCTATCATCTTCTTCCTCGTGACTGAGATTTTGTTTACGTAGTGTGATGTGTAGGTTTCTTTCATCTGTGTAGTGCTCATTTTGCCAAGGGAGACACTGCCATAGCATAGACTATTAAGATTAAGTATATTTTGAGTGTTATCTCAGTATAGCACCAGTGGTGCTATTAATGGACTATGTGGAAACAGATTTATTGTCAAGGTGTTATAGTGGTGTCAGAGAGCACCAGAAAGTTTCATCAGTTGTTATTATTCTGCAGAATGGGAGAAGATCGGCTACCACGACAAGCATGGGAAACAAAGAGCCAGGGATCCAGACCTCCAGGACGACCCAGAGTCCGCTGGGAGGACAATATTAGACAATCTTTGAAGGACCGAGGACTAGAATGGAACCAGGCCAGGAAAAAGACAGCCGATAGGATAGTCTGGCGCTCTCTCTTCCAAACCTCTACACCTCACGGTAGAAGAGGAACGACTAAGTAAGTAAGTAAGTTATTATACAACTGTCGACTATTGTGAGTTTGTGTGAGTGTATCACAAAGACAAAGTGGTCAAAAAGACCAAATTTTCAGAGTCTTGAGACAATAGCCAGGTGGCAAAGTAAGAATATATTTATATTATAAGAGGTACATCGTCCCTTTAGACTGCGTCTGTCGATTTTTGATGAGAAAATCGACACTTTAGATTTTTTCCTTGAGAGGTTCGAGGCAGAATGCATGGCCTGGAGGGCTTATAGAGATCAGTGGCCATCTCTGCTATCGACGTTGCTAGCGGGGTCTGCGATGGAGACTTTTTATAGCCTCCCGCTAGATGAAAGGGCCGATTACGACAAAATAAAGGAGAGGTTGCTCCGGAAGTACCGCCTGACTGCTGACTGTTACCAGACGCGTTTCAAAAACGCAATGCAAGGTGCAGACGAAGACTTCGAGGACTTTACCTCGAAGATAATGCTTCTGTTCAATAGATGGATTGAGATGGAGGGGATAAACAAGGACTATAATGGCTTGCGAGATTTGATGCTACGGGACAAAGTTCTGTCCTCATGTTCTAGTGAGTTGGTGGCGTTTCTCCAAGAGCGCCAGCCAAAAGACAGCAATTCTATGGCCCAATTTGTGTACCATTATGTCCTTGTCCACCCGGGCAAACCCATCTACAAGTCAGGTTTGTCGGATGACATAGTCGCCAGTGTCGGCAAAGTTCGGCGCCATTCTTGGCGAAATCAGTCAGACGATGTAGACAGAGAGCAAGAGCACAAGCATGAGAAGTACTCTAGTCCCTCCCAGCCATGTAGAGGAAATTAGGGGAATTTCCGATTTCATCGGAAGGGTCGGCGTAGGTGGCAAAACCGACAATATGATAGTTATAAGGACAGAGGGGAGCGCCCAACGCGAAAGCAGGTACGCTTCGAGGACTCTCTGGGCGAAGACCCGAAACATTCCGAGCAGAAAAGTGGTTCCTCAGAGAGTCGATCTTCCGACTCAGATGCGGGGTCTTCGTCATCGAAAAGCTCCAGCAAAGGTACACGCGATGAGAAGAAGAAGGATTGAATGTGTTCCAGTTGCGGTAGCAAGAAGCATTGCGCTGACAGGGCCCCCACCTCAATGGAACACGCGAGTTCCGCGGTTGTGTTGGACACAATCAATAGTGAATACTGTGCGGGCTGTCGCCCTCTGTTCCACGCGAACGAGAGGATAGTGCTTCAATGCGGGCATGCGGCACCATGTCTGTCGGCAGTCCATGATACTGGCAAGCTGATTCTCCATGAAGGCAAGGTAAAGAACCAACCAGTCTCTGTGTTGAGGGACTCTGGGTGTACCATAATTGAGGTTCGTCGATCGTACATCGACGACTCCTGCCTTACAGGCAAAACTGCTAAGTGCACCACGTTCGGGGGCAAAGTTGAGACTTACCCCCAGGCGTGCATTAATGTGGACACCCCGTTCATAACAGGTAGAGTCTACGCGTTTGTCCTGGAGAACCCAATTGCCGATTTGATCGTCGGCAATGTACGCGGGGTGCATAGTGCCATGGGTGTAGCTAGAGCAGAGGCTCAGCATCACCAAACTTCCAATGGGGATGACCAAAAGGTACGTCGTAGACGTATTCCGCGGCAAGTACCAAATGACATGATTAGGAGCAGTAGGGTTTTATACGAAAGTCCGAAAGCTAGTGATCGCACAGTTTGGGTGCGTAACGTGCCACTGAGTGCTAGGTGGCGCACACTCAGAAAAGTATTTGATGAAATTGCGCCGGTTAGATTTGTGGAGGTAGTGTCGTTGAGCGACAATACCAAAATGGCACTGGTGACTTTTGCGAATAATTGGGGTGCGCGTAAGGCAGTTAGGCAGAAGAATATGTCATTGTTTCAGAACCATCTGCTAATAGTCAAGCAATAGATAGGGTTAGATTTCGGGTTCGTGTTCAGTAAGATGTTTCGGTCGATGCGAACCGAACCTAAGAGGCTCTGAACAACGTCCCCAGTTCTATTCTGATATCAATTTGAGGATTTTGTAAATTTGTAAAGATTGTGAGATTTCTTGCGATGCTTATTTATGCTATGACATGTTATGACATTGTAGAGATTATGTAATGCTTTACAATGCATAGTCATGCTGTATTATGCTATGTTGGGCTTTGTACTAATGTAGCATGATGCCATAAAGGCATACTGTAGGCAGGCATGCTGTAGACAGGTGCGCTGTAGGCAGACACACTGTAGGCAGGTACACTGTAGGCAGGTGCACTGTGGGCAGGCCTGGCGTGCATTTATCAGAGACCTATGGAATATGATGGTTTTGGTAATCCTGTATGCATTTATCAGAGACCTATGTTGAATTTTGGCACGATAAGTGAATAAAAAACCCGTTTGTCAGCTGACCGGAAGGGGACCTATTTTTGACCATAAGGAATCTGTTAGGTCGTTTGTATGTTCCCCTGTCAGCATTCTGCTGGGATTTGGATGCCATGGTTGTTCATTGACAGAGTTTGTCATTTATTCTTGTGGTCAGAATTAGTTTGCATAATTCTAAGTGATGGTGCAGTTTTTCTAGTGGGTTTTTTTTCCTTAGACCATTGTTGATAAGTCAGTTGCATTTAGGCATGGCTTTGTCATAGTGTAAGACTGAGCTAGTGAGCGAAAGTCATAGCGATGGTGATTTGGTAGGATATATACCTGCGAGTTTATTGTGATAATGCTAGATTGAGTTGTCGAAATTGGCATTTCTATTTTTGCATCCATTATATTTATTGCTAGCCGTGCGTGGCTTCTGTGTGTGCATTATGATTAAAGGGGAAACTTGCTTGCTGAAGGTTTTATAGTTAATTATTGTCAGCTAGTCTTTGTTGTGGTCATACTCTTGGATAACGAGTCTTGATAGTATTATTAGTATGATCCACATGATGTTGGTGGTAAACCCACAACATTACTAGCTATTGACAGGTATCTATCATTTTCAATTTATGCTTCTTTCAGTTAGATTCTTGGGAACCATGTTGGTATCATTTCCCTCTTACGTGCATGAAAATATTAGTTCACACTACCGCAATGGCAAGACTAATTTTTGTAAACACAAACTCACTTCTTATTTGATCCTTAGCTGCGGACTGTAAAAGCAGTCGGTGTTCATCACGACTGGTGGCGTCTTGTAGAGCAGCACCAAACTGCTTCCACTTTGTTCAGTCGCCCGTCATCCTTCATACAGTGCCCCAGCTCTGGTTCATTCTTTATATCTCGGGTTCCTCACTTCTCCGCCAAGTTGTTTTTGGTCGGCCTCTTTTTCACTTTCCATAGGGGGTCCATATCACAGCTGTTATTGTGATGGCATCTGGGTCTCTTCTGAGGAAATGGACAACCCAACTCCAGCGTCTGCCAGCTATGATGGTGTATATGTCCTCTTTGTTACTCCGAGTAAGTAGTTCGTGGTTTGTGATGATATTCGGCCAAACGATTCGGAGAATTCTCCTTAGGGTGACTGTGTGGAAGGAGGACAATTTTGACATTTCCTTCTTTGTTACTCTCGAGCGTTTCACACCAAAGAGAAGCACAGAAAGTACACATCCCTGTCGTACTCCTGTCTTCACGAAGCTCTCTGCATGATAAAGCTGGACAGTATTCCAATAAGAGATACAATTATAACTCGCACAGGTACAGAAGAAAGATCGAACAATGTCGCTGTTTGAAGTTTTAGTAGAAAAACATCGATCGACACAGTTGAGTATTCAATCAATATAAAGGGTGAACAAACACCACCAGACAACCTACGGGCTAAACGATTACTTAGAAATTGCAAACATAAAATACCAAGGGCAAATACAGACGGAGGAAGTGCGGAAGCTGTCAGGAGATCACATAGCACTGAGTGTGTCAAACGAGACGTGGATAAATGCCACTGTCACTATCCACGTCGATAACGGTATAAGACAAATAAAAATACAGTAACACATTATTCAGTAATATCTGCATAACTCCTGCAATATTCACTAGTCTTCTTCAAGCATCATGCCTAGTGGTGGAAGCTATCATGCCTAGTAGTGTAGGCGATCATGCCTAGTGGTGGAGGCGATCATGCCTAGTGGTGGAGGCGATCATGCCTAATGGTGTAGACGATCATGCCTAGTTGTGGAGGCGATCATGCCTGGTGGTGGAGGCGATCATGCCTAGTGGTGGAGGTGATCATGCCACCACGAGTTCTTGAATCTAATTATATTTACAGAGGCAGATCTACTACGACGCTAATAAAGTGTGAGCTTCAGGACCCTCAAGTCCAATGTTCTCTTTAATACGTTTCTTTCACACACCTAATACTTTTTTAAAATAATTAAACAGGCCCCTTTAAATGTTCAAGCTTTAGGACCCTCAAAATGTAGGTACGCAACTGAACATTTATCAGTTCTGTTGTTTTCTTTTTTCCATGTCATGATAACAAACTGTTCAGTATCTTATTGATTCTTTTTGTCATCCTCTATTGCCGTGGTTTTCTCATAACATGCCCACAATAAGTGGGCTGCTTCCAAGCTTCTTTGAGCACTGACTTTTTTCAGGACATCCTCAACACCATTTTTAGCTGTCCAATTTATTTTTAACATTCTTTGCAAGACAAATTTCCGTGAACTCTAATGCTTTTCCTAGTAATGGTAACCTTTACTAGTCATTATTGACTAATGTGGATAATGTGCTGTTGAGTGATGACTCTTTTCTCCTGGTGTTCTTGTCGAAAACCTTTTCCGCTTGTTGTATTTACCTCTTAACACCCAACATCACGTGATGTCTTAGGTTGTATCTCCACTTACTTTTCTTGCTTCTTTACTAATTTTCCATGACTCACTTCTGTATGTCAGGATTAGTTTTATATAACACTGAATAACTCTCTTACTTCCATTAACAAAGAATTCGCGCATAAAATACTTTTCAATGTAAAGAATGCTGTTTTTGATAAGGTTATTCTGGTCTTTACGTCTGATTTATTTGTTTGAATGTATTGACTTGTTTTAAATCTGTTCACTTTTTACCAACATTGTTTTAAAGATGCTGCGGTGTGGATAGGAGCAACTGACCTATTTAACGAGGGAACTTGGCAGTGGGTCTCAACAGGTGCTAACATCAGTTCATTCAGTAACTGGGCCCCCAAGCAGCCCGACAACGCTTTTGGAGGGGGTAAGAAAATACTTGAATGCATGTTAATACAAATACAGAAGCAGCAAGACACTTAGACAGACAAACATAGTTTGACTGCCATGTAGATAATAAGAAAGGCGGATAGACATAGAAGACAGACAGACAGACAAACACAGAGACTGTAGCAAAATATGCGAGAATAAACGCTCAATTCAGTACGATTTAGGCATAAAACGATAATAAATACATTAGCCCGCATGTGTCTGACGGTTGTCATCTTCGAAGCCAGCACCGCTGCCTTTTGCACAGTGCTAAGCCTAGAGAACGATTTCACGGAAAAAGTCTGACACGCTTTAGTTTCGTTTTCGAGAAACACTACTAATATTTAACTTTGCCCAATCTGCTGTATACACTTTGTAGTCTAGCCTTACAATTAACTATTGGCGGAAGAGTGCCGCAATATAGCTATCTGAAGTAACACTTTCTGTCAACTTTGTAGCAAAATTTGTAGGAATCCTTACATTTTTTGGTAATATTACACGATACAGTGCTAACTAGTAACGCAAATCTTAAACCCGCCCCGTCTAACCCCCGCTTCGCACACAGTCTGCAACGCATATATTCACACTGCGAAAAAGCCAGCCAAGGCATAACCACGCAGACAGTTTTATTTCCTCCTCGTGGTAGCATTTCTGAAGTAACTAAAACAAGTTAGTTATTTGAAAAAATACATGCTAGCAAGATGAAGGTGGGAATGATGGCGGACTTGTGTAAAATTTTATTTGACGATGGACGATGAAATAAATTGGAAATTTTAAACCATTAGGAAGTTCCCCATAAGAATTATATGGTAGTGTGACGTGGAGTTGGCTGAGTAAGAATGTACTTTAAAATATATGATATTCCCAGTATTAGAGAAGTTATTGAAGAAATACTAATCTCTAAGAACACAAGACCAGACACACTGGCGTTCCTGCTCATGTTTTTGGTAACGTTAGGGGGACGCGAGCTGGAAAAAGAGGCAGGGAGGTACATTCAAATTCGCTTGAGGTGAACAGAGTATGAATGGGAAAGGGAAACGGTAGGAGAAATGTAATCCTAAACGTAATATCTTTTGTATTTGGCATGACTAGAGCAGACTAGTCAATCGACCACCAGTTATTCAAAATTATTTTGGTTTTTCATTCAAACTGCATTTGAATTCAAGTAGTAGAACGTTACGATTGGCTAGTGCTGGTAGATATTAGTAAAGGCTTTGATTATTCATTGCCAGTTGAACTAAAATTTGTATACAGATACGCTGAAAAACAGCTGTGTTAATTTTTAACTTAAATAAAGAATAATTCACAGTCTGTGCAGTTCAGAGGAAGCTGAGGCCATTTCTTCACAAAATCAGCGTCATTTGTTTATATATTTCTTGATTGTGGTAAGGATATTTTATGAAATTTAATATGTTTGGTCCAACTACAAAGTTAGATACTGCTATTGGGGAAAAAGTGAAGGACATGTCGGAAGCAGACATTGTTGAGTCCTCACAGTAAACGGTGTCTAACTGATGTATGTTGTTATGATTATTCATTCATAACCCTCCACTCCCAAAGGAGCATAGGCCTTCAACAAACACATGCCAAGTCCTCCTGTCACGTGCCATCATCTCAAGTTCTTTCCATGTTCTCCTCCTCATTTTCACCTATGTTTCCAACTCTCTTCTCCATGTACTTCTTGGTCTTCCTCTGCCTCTCTTGCCCTGGGGGTTCCAGAACAAGGACTGCCTTGTAATTCTATCAACAGGTTTACTCAGTGTGTGTCCTATCCATCGCCATCGTCTTCTTCTCATCTCTTGTTCCACTGGCACTTGTCCAGTTCTTGTCATCAGTTCCACATTGGTAACATTGTCATACCATTTTAATCCCTCTATTCTACGCAAGCACCCATTTATGAAAGTCTGTAGCTTTTTGGTTGTTGTCTTTGTTGTTCTCCATGTCGCCGAGCCATACAATAGGACTGACTTCACATTTGAGTTGAAGATTCTTATTTTCGTGTTGGATCCTATTTCTCTTGATCTCCATATATTTCCCAATGCAATGAAAGCTCCTCTTGCTTTTTGTATTCTTATTTTGATATCGCTGTCTGTCCCTCCAACTTTATCTATATTACTGCCAAGATATGTGTATGATTCTACATCTTGTATTGTGTTTCTTCAAGTTCAACCCTGTTTTCATTACCTGCATTTATTCGCATTATTTTTGTCTTTTCCCTGTGTATTTTCAGACCCAATTGCTGTGACCTCTCATCGAGTGTTTTCAATTTGTCCTGCATCTGATTACGGTTATGGGACAGGAGAGCCAAGTCATCAGCAAAATCCAGATCATCCAACTGCTTAGTCACAGTCCACTGGATTCCATTTCTGTTGTGTGTTGTCGATGATCTCATAACCCAATCTATTGCCAGCAAGAAAAGAAATGGAGACAAGAGGCATCCCTGTCGCACTCCTGTTCTTATCCCAAATGGTTCTGTAAGCTGTTCTTCGTGAAGAACTCTGCACGTCATGTCTTCATAGGTTATGATTATGTTGACATATTATTGTATTAAAATAGTTTAGCAAGCCTCCGTGTTCAATGAACACTGTTAACATGCCTGAAGCAAATATAAGTGTAAAGAAAAGAAGAGAAGATCATATCACAGGAAATGTGGTTACTCCACATTATTGTATGGAGGAAAAGTATGTGAACGTACAGTGGCGTATCTACTATAAGGACTTGAGGTGTGGTTACAACCAGGTGGGAGTCCTGTACAATTCGGGGCGAGTGCATTTGTAAGGCACGCGAGGCTGACCCCATACCCACGTAGGGAATTAAGTGTTAGAATAAATAATCAGAGATAAAAAGCCAGGGTGTCCTTTTGTTGCAGAGGGTCTATGTTCCTGTTGCCGGCTGGTGACAGGAAACCTGCTGAGTGCTTATAAACGCCAACCAGTCTCCAACCAGACTTATATGCTGTCAAATATCCAGTAGGAGCTTTGGCGACTGTTGAACTTGAAATTTCTGCAACTACCCATCGTATTATCTTACAACAAGGACTCTCAGGTGAAGAGTAAAACATCTGGGGCATCTCTGACATTTTCTTGTGTTTCAAAATATTACACAGGAATTTTATGGGGGTATGAGGAACTAAAGCCCTCATATACAGTGACTCTCCCGGTAGATAACTAAAGTGAACAAATTTAATATTTCATCCAGGAAGGACAGTTATAAATTAGATGACTAAAGTGAACTAATTTAATATTCCATACAAGAAGAACATTTATAATTACATAATAACTTTTAGTTATGGGCAGATTGTCCCAACAGTTTTTAATTGTTCCTTTTCTGTAAACTATCTTGTCCTTATTTTTAAAGACATGTCCACAAGCTATGAATGGACAGGCAAAATAAATTGTAAATATTCGTTCAAAGAAAAACTTAACTGCTAGTTATTAACTTCTTTAATAGATACTTAAAGTGTTTGATTGTTGTGTACCATCATTCATTTCTCCCCTAGACACTAGGTACACCATACACCATACACTAGAGCCAGAAGATTGACCGTGTGAGACCTAGGGAGGTAGCGTTAGGTTCTCTGCACATAATTCATCATCATCATTTATAGTCAGAGACCTACATTTGCTTGACCTCACACGGTTATAGCAGACACCTTTTCATTCTTTTTAGGATACCATCATAACCTCCCCAGCAAAATCAACTTTGCTACAGAGACATTCAGGCAGGCGGAAAGACAGACGGAACATAGATAGATAGATAGATAGATAGATAGATAGATAGATAGATAGATAGATAGATAGATAGATAGATAGATAGATAGATAGATAGATAGATAGATAGATAGGTAGGTAGGTAGGTAGATAGATAGATAGATAGATAGATAGATAGATAGATAGATAGATAGATAGATAGATAGATAGATAGATAGATAGATAGATAGATAGATAGATAGATAGATAGATAGATAGATAGATAGATAGATAGATAGATAGATAGATAGATAGATAGATAGAAAGATAGATAGATAGATAGATAGATAGATAGATAGATAGATAGATAGATAGATAGATAGATAGATAGATAGATAGATAGATAGATAGATAGATAGATAGATAGATAGATAGATAGATAGATATAGATAGATAGATAGATAGATAGATAGATAGATAGATAGATAGATAGATAGATAGATAGATAGATAGATAGATAGATAGATAGATAGATAGATAGATAGATAGATAGATAGATAGATAGATAGATAGATAGATAGATAGATAGATAGATAGATAGCGACTAGCTCACATCTGACATTGCTGTGCTAATTTCTAACAAATAACAGTGGAACATTGTCTGGAGTTATGGGATGTTTACAAGTACAAGTGGAATGACCGCGACTGTACTCATTTGAGAAAAGCCGTTTGTGAGAGGTGGTAAGTGTTTTTTTCTAGAACATGCACAGTTTCTAGAACACGTATAATATAATTAATATAGTTCATAAACAATATATGAGTAAATCTCTAACGTCGGATTCATTTTAACGTTGATACGTTAACGACGGTTTTTGTTTCAGACCAGCGCTTCTTAACTTTTTGAAGGCCGCCGCATACCTTTGCAGAATCTTAAGAAACTCCGCACTCCTTTACAGGATCTTAAGAAAATGTGCAACTCTTGATAGCATCTTAAGAAGCCCCACTCCACTTTACAAATCTTAAGAAAGCTTGCAATACTTTACACATCTTAAGAAAGCTGGCACCACTTCACACATCGTAAGAATGCTCACACCACTTTATACATCTTAAGAAAGCTTACACCACTTTACACATCTTAAGAAAGCTCATTTCCTCATTCATGACCCATTCACAAACATCTTTTTGATTGGTCATAACAACGCGTTGCCTGGCTAGCGCTAATCCGGAAGATAACAACCGCTACTTCCGTCATAAACAAAATAAGTCTTTGTTCGGTGCACTGTGATGTTTTTCATCGACAGGTCTCCCTTTATTACAGTCTAAATCTCATCAAATTGGGTTCTATTACTTCAAAACGAGAAGAAAATGTATGAAAGCAAGGCTAGAACAACTTTCTGATGCTAGAACACGTCGGCAGTGTGTAATTTTTAATAATGGTGCGACCGAATCAGCAGAAACGATAATTGTCTATTGAGGCAAATGAACATGAAGGGGTGGTTAAAAACAGTATCATTTAAGAGACTTGACGAGAATTGCTGAAAAGACATGGGGCTGAATGGGGGTCAGGCTCATAGGAAACGTTACCAAGACCATTAAAATAGGAGGCAATCTGATCATCTGACGTTGTTAATCCGCCATAGAAGTAGTATTGCCTTTGTGACACTCTAGAATCGTTTGTTAATCGGGTCATGACTCCAGAACGTAATCATCGCGTTACTTTATTTCACCTGCGCTAAAATTTAAACCCACACCATCTTGGTTGCAATTTCCAAATTGGTTATTATCTCCTGGTTTTGTCCATTCTGCTAGCCTGAGGAGGTTCTCAAAATAGCAGTTGATAGCCACTGGCTCTTGTCCCTTAGCCAACACAATACATTTTACACAGCTTCTCGTAGTGTTTGAGGTGTCTCCTTTCTTTACTGGTATTTCATATCTTTTTGTTTCAGTAAGTCATATAATGATGTCACCACAAAATATTTCTTGTACTTACTTCTAAGGCTATAACTTTTTTTCGAACCCTTTACGCCTGAGCTCCGTGACCAGATCATCACTTTTAGGTAAAATGAAAGCGTGCTACTCATTAGTGACTGCATTTTGGGCGAGCTGAATAAGTGAGCACGATGCGCTGCTTATAATTTATATAAAGTTATATTTGTATAAGATAATTACCAAATATAATAATGATTTATTTTATCATAACTGCTTATGTTTATGTTACTACAGAGAAAGAAAAAACAGAAAGAAAGAAAGAAACACCGACATACAACACGAACAGAAGATAGAAAGACAGACAGACCAAAAAATAATGTAAGACCAATAAAAAGAAGCAGATCTAATTCAGGATATTTTATGATGTACGTAACACGAAATTCTGCTTGGCGTTAGCGGCTTCATCATGTAAAACAAATTACTAGAATAGCCACAACTGCAAGAGTACATTAACTTTATTGATGAACGCTTCTTCTAATGGGTCATGTTTAATTGTGTTAGCTAGAGGGAAATGTACTTTCATTCGTTCGTTCATTCAAATAATAATTTCATTAAATTATTAACTCACTCAAAGTGCAGAGGTCAGTTTTCATAAAGTGATGGGAACATGTTGTTCATATCATGAAGACAAACTTTAGTGTCATTCACAATATAACAGACAGGAGAAACTTTGTTGATGGTTGTTTTGTTATGATGAAAGTGTGGATACATGTATTATGTAATTTCTGGTCGAGAAAACTACTGTACATTAACTTTGTGTATCAAAGGTTTCTAAGATTCTTGTGGTTACATTCATGTTACGTCTGTTCCACAGCACTGACTTGTGAAGATGAGACATTCTCCGTGACTGAGACTGCTGCATGATGGGACAGAAAAACATGGCATCTCACAATACAGCCAACTTCTGTGTCTAGATGTCACAACCAAGAACCACAAATATTATAAATAGCCCTAATTTTGTTGCGCTTGTTATCTCCCCTACTACTAAACACAGCTTAAGCCGATAACAAGCACAATAAAGGTAGCATCATGTATTTTGTGTGTAAGGTTGTTTTGTTTTCCTTTCAATATTGCTTGCAATATATTCTTAAATATGTATTTACTTTGTTTTGGTTTTAAGTACCCTGTTCATAGCATAAATGCTCCGATATCCTATCTTAGATCACACAATGAGGATCTCAGCACAGTACAACGAACTCCGAAGCACCGGCAAGGATCTCAGTGTGTATACAGGAGTCACACATTCAGTAAATGTATTTGTGGTAGTGGTGGGTAGGTTTCTTAATCTGTTATTTATTTTAAAGGGCAGCGGCCGTATGGCCTAATCTTTATTATTTCCAACTTGCACATGGAGCTTCCTGTTTTGTTGTCCTTATCCGAGACGGCGAGGTATCCGACCTGACTACCCAAGAGATCTCACTACTCAGGAGATCTGACTACCCAGGAGATCTGACTACCCAGGAGATCTGACTACCCAGGAGATCTGACTACCCAGGAGATCTCACTGCCCAGGAGATCTCACTACCCAGGAGATCTCACTACCCAGGAGATCATGGTGAAGTGTGACATCATTAGGAACCAATGGTTCTGAACGAAATATACAGTATTGCCATCAATTATATTCCCTATGCTGGGAGCGAACCCAGTACCTTTTGACTTAGAATGACACTTTTAAACATTGGCTTTTTAAAATACATTTTAAAAAAATCTAGGTATGAAAAGAGAACTAATGAGGGAGGTCAAAGTTTGGCAGCTAAAATACTTTGGCCACATAAAAAGGCACAACACCTTGCAGAAGACCATAACAGAAGGGAGAGTTGAAGGCAAACGTGCAAGGGGAAGACAGCGCTATAAGTGGGAAGACAACATCAAGAGATGGACAGGAAAGAGTCTATCAGAGTGCACCATCAAGTCAAGAGACAGAAGACGTTGGAGATCCATTACAGCCAACCTTCGTTGTGGAGATGGCAACTGATGATGATGATAATGATTTTATACACAAATAATTGTTGTGTCCAGCATCTGAGTTTACTGCATGTAATTATTTTCACTTACTCTAGTTTACTACTTTTTTTTTTCGCTGTTGGAATTTTGACGTGTAAAAAGCGTATGGCTTTTTCTACCCATATTTTTATCTATACAATATGGACTGCTTTCATCGGTATGATGGTCTGTTTCCATAAATCTCCACATATGGAGCAAGGGGGTCAGCACTGTAGTGGATTAAACAGAGCCTGCCAACTCTTTTGCTCCTGAAAGGAGTCTTTGAAATCATATGCCAGGTAGTTTCTCCAGAATCCCTCACCCCGCATATATTTCATTTTTCTACAATGTGGTTTCCATGGCTATTGTTTTACCTGACAGGTTGCCAGACAATCAAAACCTCAAAATCTCATGTATTTACATAAATGGCAACTCTACACTCGTCGGGCCTCCTCGATATACACTTTTGAAGACTAAAAGCATCTCCATCGACGTGATCGAGAACGTCCTCTGGACACACATGCCTCTCCAGCTACTTTTTCCGATTTAGGAGGGCCGACTGTCGGGCACCACACACAAACTTTAGTGGTAGCGGTGGCCGTACGGGGGCTTTAAGTGTGCTCATTCCAATTACGGCGCCTTTCAAGAGTCCCATATTGTTGTTTTTCGTCACTACCTCTCTATGTCAGGAGTGGGTAAGTTGCACGCCTGCTGCCTTCCTTGGATGTGTTACCGTTTCGCATGCGCCCTCTGCGGAGTCGAACCCTGATTCCCCGTTACCTGTTAAAAACTCGGTACCAATGTCACGTACCATCGACATTTGATAGAGCAGGCATTTGAGATCGGTGTCACCGGCACGTGAGGCAAAAGGGTATTTAGAATCACCAGAGAGAGATAAAAAACAAATCTAAAAATCTTAGCTTATTGAAAGAGAAAGCCCTAGAGCACATCAAACAGTACATAGAAAACAGCTTAACTATATATATATATATATATATATATATATATATATATATATATATATATATATATATATATATATATATATATATATATATATTTATTTATTTATTTATTTATTTATTTATTTATATATGTATATACTATGTAAGTAAACTCGTATTTATCTTATAACTCCATTAGTAGTAACATAGCAACGTCATCAAATAGGATTAACACAATACATTGGAAAAAGTACATAAATTAACCCCAAACCAAGATTAAATTTATGCCAGTTTGCACGCAGGACGCACTTAACGTTGGGAACACTGTACAGTGCCTCCTACCTGACGATACCGGGAACTGTACAGTGAACCTTACTTGTTAGGTAGGAAGTACTGAACTTGGGTCGGAATGACTTAACATTTTATAGGTAAAAAAATTAGACTGGAAACCCGTACATAAAGAAAATTATTGCTGCATTGTATGTATTGAGAAATGGATGTGTCAGTACAACAAAAGCAATAATACACGATAACTACGGTTTTGTTTCTACTTGGCAGAGTATAAATAAAGATTATTAATAAAGTAAAACTGGATAGATGACATTCCTTCGAAACATAGATCTAACCGACGAAAATCAGTATACGTCTAATCTATTAACAATATGTATATTGCTTATTAAATAGCTACTATTACCAAAAGAGTATTAATAACTAATTTTAATTTAAGATAAATAATCAACTAATTTATAACGTCATCGGCTCGCATTGTGAAATAAACCTTCGCTGTGGCCAGAACGTACTTATCGCTGTGCGGGCAACAACAGGAGCGTATTTTTTCGTCCGTAATAAGTTTAATTGTAATTGAGTTCAAGTTGTTGTAGATAAGTAGATGTTTTGAATTACGATACAAGATGACATACAAAAACACGAATCTTTATGAAAGCTTTCAAAAGAATCATCCGTCATTTAATGTTTACAACGTTTTTATTTTCAATGATCTTCATATTTACTTTTTCATGACGTTTCACTTATAAAAAATTATTTCAGTTTACTTAATTAATCAATCAATACCTGTCGTAGATTTTCGATAGGGGGATTAAGACTTGGGTTGTTCCCTTCTGAATAGATTAGAATAAGTGATAGTCACAGTGAGAAGTAGTAATAGCAATATATTTCCACGAGTGAGATGGTAGAAATGTGATAGAGGCTGTCTCTGAAATTGAGAAATCTTCTCTCTTTCACCTATCTTCTACGACAGATTTAGATTGAGTCAGACAGTCTACACGCATATATATATATATATATATATATATATATATATATATATATATATATATATATATATATATATATATATATCCACTCACATACATACACACATAAGACGACAGTTAGACGTACAGACGTGGGAAAAACCATGACAATGATTATATGAATAGTTTGGGAAAAATGAACTGACCGACACGCTGGAATAAATTTTATGAGTAGTTTACTTATCAAGACTAAACTTCTCTCACAACAAGAAAATGCTACAAGAATGATAGACCCATTGGTATGATCCTTCCCTCGATGTATAGCTCACAGTCCCGTTAGTAAAAAGTGATAGCTCAAAGAGTAACAGATACATATGGTTTAGTCTAAAATTCTTCCCCTTTAAGGTATAAACAGACTGGATACTCTGAACTAGTCTAAGGGAATATATATATTTAGCAATACCTTGCATAAAGAAATGTTATGACAGCAAAAATGAATGGGTGACAAAATACCACCATAAAGGGATCGCTCAGTCCTGCATTCACTCCATTCATTCCACTGTGTAGACGTGAATTTTTTTTGGGGTTATATTCACAGTTTTGGTAGCCACTTCGGGAACAAAGAAACAATATTTTTTTTTTAGGACTTGCCCATACAGAATCTTCAATGGTAATCTTGGCCAAGAAAACCCCAGGTCCAAAACGACGGGTTGAATTCACTACTTCCGGGACCGTTCTCTTGGGTATACTATTGTTTTGGATGTCTGTTTAAGTCACATAAAATTGTCCAGACACGAGCGTTTATAGCGAGCACAGTGTCAACATCTTAGATTTCAAACAAATGAGGAATGTCAGGTCGGCACATTCTTTCAGTATAGGAATTTAGTTGGTCACACCACCACTTGTCAACAGTGTCGGGAAAGTTACTGATTGAAATATGTTATTTGCAACAAACGCTGAAAATGACTAGAGTTTTCTCAGGAAGAATCAAATCAGGCTCGATGACCCGTTACTTCTTTAAAATCTTAAAGTTCTTGTAAAAGGTATACATCAAATCTTTAAGGTAAGAATGTTTGTTGTTTTCTTCACAGATTTATCTCTTTACTCAAACGCTGGCAAAGTTTGGGTACCACAGTTTCACTATATATAAACGGAAAAAGCACATATCAAATAATTATACATACTATGTACTCGGATATAACTGATAATTTTAAATTGCAAGCGTAGTGCTTGACTTATCATTTAAATTCCCGTAAAGTAAGTTATATTCACAAAAATCGCTCATCATGAATTAGAAATACAACGTATTCCGTCAACACTCGATGATGAACAGTTATAAGTTAGTTTTAATAAAAATATTCTCGTCTGAGTATTTGCAGTTAAGTTAAATTCCTTTATTTTGCTACAATGAGTTTAAAGCTAGAAGTTATAATATATTCCGCTTTCCACTGTAACTCGTCGACTAGAGAATATAACAGACTTAATAATTTAACTCTTTGCAAAAATCTAGCTAGCAAAATGAAATAAGCGATCTAACACTTTAACCCTCACAAAATACTAGATAAATAATATAAGATTTACCTCAACACAGAACTACTAAGAACTTAAACCACTACGATCATACTAAATGACATCTCTATTAACAGAGATTCTAGAAATCGAACGAAGGCTTGTTCTAGTCTTGACTGCGAAGTTACTGAGTGAAAATGAAATCTAACTCCCTCCAGTATATATGAAACATCAGACAAAGATCTACGCTATTTCCCTAAACTATGCAATAGCCTCCCCTTCTCTTAACACCTCCTGTCTTCGCACCTCACGCCAAAATGACCATTCTGAGCGAATGCGTGATGGCGCATTCTCCACCCTGACA
This sequence comes from Oreohelix idahoensis, assembly GCA_024509875.1. Taxonomy (NCBI): domain Eukaryota; kingdom Metazoa; phylum Mollusca; class Gastropoda; order Stylommatophora; family Oreohelicidae; genus Oreohelix; species Oreohelix idahoensis. Next base: position 128,513 of record JAMPIV010003725.1, on the reverse strand, counting down.
CTGAGAATCTACCGAGGAAACTACGTGTCAGAAGCAAAATACCAGACAAATGTCTGACACTGCACCGGGAGATGTCGGGATTCACGGCTCACCTCAGCGCTCACCGAGAAACTACGTTTTGACAAGTGAGAATGCAGACGAATGTTGGCCCTATGTCTGAGATAGCCAAAATATTCACAGTTATTTCGTCCGTCTGCAGCGATTGACTGAATACATTCTCACGCCAAATCGTCTGGTGCGAGGGACTGACACGTTACGTAAGAAGTTACTGACTTAATCAGCAATGAAATGCGTTTCTAAATGAGAAACGAAACTGGCGAAGTGAGAATGGGAAAAAATATTTTTCGCAAACGAATGAATGCGAAAAATTCAGGAAAAAGGTAAAGAGAGATAATAAAATAGAGGATACGGGTGAAAGAAAAGGAAGAGGATATAGGCAATTCAATGATCATAAAACCTCTGTGACAGAACGTCCCCCCTTTAAGATATGGAAGGACTCAATGTCTACGTTATGGAATTAAATTTCCTATATACGTAGCTTCAGGGTGTATGTCTTCTTCCCTCTCATCTCCCTCTCCATCTCTCTCCAATTCCTACTCACGTCTCCTCCCAAAGTTTCCTTTCTCTGGAATGTCTCCCATGCGCGCTTGAAAGAGCATCGCCGCTTCTGACATTTGTGAAAGATTTCATGTGTGTGCAGAGGAGTTTCCCTGCCACTATCGTCATCTTCGTCAGTTTTGGCGATCGTCAGGAGATGGTCGGAGGTTGGCACTGGTTTTTTCAAGTATCTCTTTAACAGATTTAAATGGAAAACTTTCTCCTTTCCTTGAATAGAGATCTGGTAGTTAGCCTTAGAAATCTTTTTCAGGACGGTAAACGGCCCTTGCCATCCGATCCTCAGTCGGCTGTTTCCGGTAGGGAGTAACACCAAACCTTTCTCTCCTGCTTCCAGTTCTCTCTCTTTCGCGACTTTCCGGTATCGGTTAGCGTGCTTTGTGCGTGCTCGCTTAAAGTTAGTCGTTGCTAAGTCCCATCCTAGTTTCAACCTTCCTTTTAAATCCGACACATATTTACTTGCTGATACAACTGTCTCAGCAGCCTTCTGGTCTGTCAACGACCAAAGTAAGGCTTCACGGGGACAATTAATGGGTCTGCCGAATAAAAGCGTAGCTGGCAGAAATCCTGTGGACGTATGAGGAGATTCTCTTTGGCAAAAAAAAGCTGCAGGAATAGAAAGATCCCAATCGTCAGGTTTCACTTGTGCCAGTTTACTTAGTATCATGTTGACGTTTCCGTTAACACGTTCCACGAGCCCATTTCCGGCCGGAGTATATGGCTTTGTGTAGATGTGTTGGGTCCTCAAGATCTTCACGATCTCATCCATCAACAGGTTTCGGTATGGAAATCCGTTATCCGTCAACACTTGCTGAGGGAATCCCAACCGAGTGAAAATCTGCACGAGGGCTTCTGCGACATGTTTGGTATCTGCGCATGTTAGCGGTATAGCTTCTGCCCATAAAGTGCATGTATCGACTAAGGTCAGGATAAACCTGTTCCTTCTTTTAGTCCTTTCTAAGGGTCCTAAAATGTCGATCACAACCCGTTCGAATGGTGTTCCCACTATTGACATTTCACCCAACGAAGCTGGGGGTGTCCGTTGCTTGCGTGGTACACGTTGGCACTGGGCACAGAATTTGACATACCTGATAATATCAGTGTTTACTCCTGGCCACCAATAATGAGTGGTTATCCGTTGGTTTGTGGCGTTCTGTCCCATACGTTCGCTGAAGAGAAGAGAGTGCCCCATTTCTAGGATTTGGCTTCTGTACTGTTTCGGTACTAGGAGCTGATTGTAACCTTGGTCAGGCTTGCCTGTTCTGCGATAAAGTACGCCATCCTTAGAAAAAATGTCTCCGTGCAGTCTGGGTTCCTTAGCCATGGGCAGTTTCCTAAAGTAGGGTGCGAAAGTAGGGTCCTTTTGTTGCGCTTCTTTAAGTTCCATAGGTAACAAATTAGTCGCAGGCTTCCGTTCCTTCTTGGTTTGCCCTCTTGTATTTACTGCTGCCACAATCGGCTCTTCCGGTTTCCCAATACACACGTATCTACCGCCAAGTATGACTGTATAGATGGGTCATCTAAAACAGCCGCTTTGATCACGCCTATGACCAAATCAGAGTGGATCTCCACCAATGCGATGGGAAGCGCTGTAGGTGCATCACTCTTACGAACTCCACAAAGTGGGACGGTCTCTCCTATCTCTTGACCGGGTTTAACCAGGTTTCTGGCAACAATGCAATCATACGAAAGCCCCGTGTCAAATAAACACACAGTTTGAGAACCGTTCAATATAACAGTACCTCGCGTTGAGGGTGTATCCACAACAGGTTGGGAATCACTGTCAATAATTCTGCCTTGCGAGACTGTTAGTAAGCATCCGATGCGTTTAGGGTCGGTGTGCTCACTCTGATCATTAGTCCCGTGCGCAGGAGTTCTCCCTTTGCCACCTTGTCCTTTCTGGCTGCACTGCCATGTAGGGCGGTCGGGTTGATCAGACTGCTTACTGTGGTTGTGTACTTGTTTTTGTAGAACTTGGATTTTTCAGGAGGAGGGGGGGGGGTTGAGGTCCAGTTTCTCTGTGGTTATTCAGGTTAGAAGCATGAAAAGCATGAGAAGATTGGTTTAGATTATTTTTCGAAAATGCTCCGCTGTCGGTTTACGTTTTGAGGCCGGTAGTTCAGGCAGCGCATTGTGATATCGCTCAGACTTTTCTAAGATATCTTCAAGCTTTTCTGCCCCTTGCTCAACTAGAAATCTCCGGGTGTCAGCAGACAAAGTGTTCTTTATTTGTTCGGTTAAAACAAATTCCTCAAGACCTTCATAGGTAGAGGGGAGCCGCGAGAGCTCTAAGCACTTTGTCAGATATCAGTTTAGACGAGAGGAGAACTGCTGAAAAGTTTCAGAATTCTCCTTTCTGCTGTAGCGAAACAGTTGCAAAAATTTGCGAGCATTCATTTCGAAGCGCTCAAGCAAAGCTTTCTTCAACAAGTCATAGTTGTCTTGTTGGCCACTTTCCAGTTTAGAATAAACATCGTAAGCAGAACATTTACGGGCCTGGGAAAGTTTCATACACCAACGCGACCTCTCTAAACCGTACAGAGTTGCAATTTTCTCAAATTTTTCTAACCATGTGTCAATCTTCTCATTTGGACAAGGGAAAGACTCCAGAGTGAAAGACATAGCGTTGAATTGAAGAGATTGAGTGTTAGAAGGATCAGTTAAGGAAGAATGAGAAGACTCTCCATTGCTAGAGGTAGAGGCAGCACCACGACTTTGGAATTCTAGAGCTTTAAGAGCCAACTCATGCTGTCTCTCTTTCTCTCTTTCCTCCCTCTCCTTCTCTCTTTCCTCGTGCTGTCTCTCTTTCTCTCTTTACTCACGCTGTCTCTCCTTCTCTCTTTCCTCATACTGCATCCTGCGGATTTCCATTTCCTCATCCATCTTCTTCTGTTCTCTATCTGCGGATTCTTTCTCCTTCGCTTCCGCTGTTTTCCTCTCCGCATCATATCTGTCAAGTTCGTCCCTGACAAAAGCTTTCGCTTCTTCTCCGTCCAAACCTTCTTCTCTCGCTTCGTCCCTGAGGAGTTGCCTAAGCTTTGCCCTCTCAGCCATAGTAATTAACTGACTGAGACTAGACGAGAAAGAGATAAGAAAAAGGATATACTGGTAACTACCACTTACGAGAAAATACCAAACAAAAGATGATATACTTATAACCTGGGATACCTCCTCCAAAAAATATAGTGTCTAACTATCGCTGCTATTAATCGGCAGTAAAACACCTAATGCAGACGACTACGCCAAATAAATGGTAGTTAAGATTACTCACTGAAAAATAAGTTGCTACAGTGGAAAACAAAATTATTATTGAAAAAAATTTTATGGAGAAAAAAAAATTCCCTTAATTTTTAATCCACTATAAGTTTATCCCTGAAGACAGTTCGGGTAAGGGAGGCAATTAATCTGGACAAATAGTCCCAAACGCTTTCCTTAACTTAGTTCAAACACCTTCCTGCTTCAGAACCCTTGTGAATGTTATACACTCACAAAACTTTACCAGCGTTTAGTATTACAAAATCAGTAATTAACATACATTCCGACAAAATCAACCTGTAAACCAAATGTATAATGCTCAATAATGCTGTGGAAAAACAATTATTAGCCATGTGGTCAGCACGCCCATAAAACAGATCGATATGTCTAGGGGATAGTTATTTTTGTTAAAGATACTAAAACTCACAAGACATCACACTCTTACTCTATATCATAATAAAGAATCTTAAAGACTAGCTGATATTAGTCGTCTCGTTTTCCTATTCAAAGTTCAAAATACTGATAGACGAGACCCCATTTGTCGTAGATTTTCGATAGGGGGATTAAGACTTGTGTTGGTCCCTTCTGAATAGATTAGAATAAGTGATAGTCACGGTGAGAAGTAGTAATAGCAATAGATTTCCACGAGTGAGATGGTAGAAATGTGATAGAGGCTGTCTCTGAAATCGAGAAATCTTCTCTCTTTCACCTATCTTCTACGGCAGATCTAGATTGAGTCAGACAGTCTACACGCATATATATATATATATATATATATATATATATATATATATATATATATATATATATATATATATCTACTCACATACATACTCACATAAGACGACAGTTAGACGTACAGACGTGGGAAAAACTATGACAATGTTTATATGAATAGTTTGGGAAAAACGAACTGACCGACACGCTGGAATAAATTTTATGAGTAGTTTATTTATCAAGACTAAACTTCTCTCACAACATATATAATCACATCAAGCATATACAAAAAAATCATAAACAAAAATCAAGAAAATGCTACAAGAATGATAGACCCGTTGGTATGATCCTTCCCTCGATGTATAGCTCACAGTCCCGTTAGTAGAAAATGATAGCCCAAAGAGTCACAGATACATATGGTTTAGTCTAAAATTCTTCCCCTTTAAGGTATAAACAGACTGGATACTCTGAACTAGTCTAAGGGAATATACATATTTAGCAATACCTTGCATAAAGAAATGTTATGACAGCAAAAATGAATGGGATTCAAAATACCACCATAAAGGGATCGCTCAGTCCTGCATTCACTCTATTCATTCCACTGTGTAGACGTGCATTTTTTTTTTTTTGGTTATACTCACAGCTTTGGTAGCCACGTCGGGAACAAAAAAAACAATATTTTTTTTTAGGACTTGCCCATACAGAATCTTCAATGGTAATCTTGGCCAAGAAAACCCCAGGTCCAAAAAGACGGGTTGAATTCACTACTTCCGGGACCGTTCTCTTGGGTATACTATTGTTTTGGATGTCTGTTTAAGTCACATAAAATTGTCCAGGCACGAGCGTTTATAGCGAGCACAGTGTCAACATCTTAGATTTCAAACGAATGAGGAATGTCAGGTCGGCACCTTCTCTCAGTATAGGAATTTAGTTGGTCACACCACCACTTGTCAACAGTGTCGGGAAAGTTACTGATTGAAATATGTTATTTGCCACAAAAGCTGAAAATGACTAGAGTTTTCTCAGGAAGAATCAAATCAGGCTCGATGACCCGTTACTTCTTTAAAATCTTAAAGTTCTTGTAAATGTTATATATCAAATCTTTAAGGTAGGAATGTTTGTTGTTTTCTTCACAGATTTATCTCTTTACTCAAACGCTGGCAAAGTTTGGGTACCACAGTTTCACTATATATAAACGGAAAAAGCACATATCAAATAATTATACATACTATGTACTCGGATATAACTGATAATTTTAAATTGCAAGCGTAGTGCTTGACTTATCATTTAAAATCCCGTGAAGTAAGTTATATTCACAAAAATCGCTCATCATGAGGTAGAAATACAACGTATTCCGTCAACACTCGATGATGAACAGTTATAAGTTAGTTTTAATAAAAATATTCTCGTCTGAGTATTTGCAGTTAAGTTAAATTCCTTTATTTTGCTACAATGAGTTTAAAGCTAGAAGTTATAATATATTCCGCTTTCCACTGTAACTCGTCGACTAGAGAATATAACAGACTTAATAATTTAACTCTTTGCAAAAATCTAGCTAGCAAAATGAAATAAGCGATCTAACACTTTAACCCTCACAAAATACTAGATAAATAATATAAGATTTACCTCAACACAGAACTACTAAGAACTTAAACCACTACGATCATACTAAATGACATCTCTATTAACAGAGATTCTAGAAATCGAACGAAGGCTTTTTCTAGTCTTGACTGCGAAGTTACTGAGTGAAAATGAAATCTAACTCACTCCAGTATATATGAAACACCAGACAAAGATCTACGCTATTTCCCTAAACTATGCAATAGCCTCCCCTTCTCTTAACACCTCCTGTCTTCGCACCTCACGCCAAAATGACCATTCTGAGCGAATGCGTGATGGCGCCTTCTCCACCCTGACACTGAGAATCTACCGAGGAAACTACGTGTCAGATGCAAAATACCAGACAAATGTCTGACACTGCACTGGGAGATGTCGGGATTCACGGCTCACCTCAGCGCTCACCGAGAAACTACGTTTTGACAAGTGATAATGCAGACGAATGTCGGCCCTATGTCTGAGATAGCCAAAATATTCACATCTATTTCGTCAATCTGCACCGATTGACCGAATGCATTCTCACGCCAAATCGTCTGGTGCGAGGGACTGACACGTTACGTAAGAAGTTGCTGACTTAATCAGCAATGAAATGCGTTTCTAAATGAGAAACGAAACTGGCGAAGTGAGAATGGAAAAAAAAATTTTTTTCGCAAACGAATGGATGCGAAAAATTCAGGAAAAAGGTAAAGAGAGATAATAAAATAGAGGATACGGGCGAAAGAAAAGGAAGAGGATATAGGCAATTCAATGATTATAAAACCTCTGTGACCATACCCTTTATCTCCCCGAGGAGCATAGGCCTTCAACAAACATATGCCAAGTCTTCCTGTCCTGTGCATCCACTCAAGTTCTGTTCATGTTTTTCTCATCATTTTCACCTCTGTATCCAGTTCTCTTCTCCATGTGTTTTTGGTCTACCTCTACCTCTCTTTCGCTGTGGATTCCAGAACAAGGTCTGCCTTGTAATGCTATCAAAAGGTCTTCACAATGTGTGTCCTATCCATCGCCAGCGTCTTCTTCTCAGCTTTTATTCCACCGGCACTTGTCTGGTTCTAGTCATCAATTCCACATTTGTGGCTTTGTCATACCATTTCAGTACTTCTGTTCTATGCAAGCTCCCGTTTATAAAAGTCTGTAGCATTTTGGTTGTGGTTTTTGTTGCTCTTCATGTCTCAGAGCCATACTATGGGACTGACGTGACATTTGAGCTGAAGATTCTTATTTTTGTGTTGGTTTTGATTTCTCTTGTTCTCCATTGTGACGATATTCTAAATACAATATCTAAATTAGAATATAACTTATAGTGCATAAAGGCAAGAATAAGATAGAACTAAAAAGTTGGTAGAGAATTGGCGTCATCACCCACGCCCAACGTATTAGTTTTGATAACGCCTTATGGCCAAATAAAAGGTACCCAATGTTCCTAAGTGACCTTGAGATTAAATGTAACACTTTTTCCAAGTTCAAACAAATATTTGCCTAAGAAGACAGAGTATATAGGAAAACGGGGGGTGAGAGAAGGATAGATGGCCCAATGCTAACTCGTCTCGCGTTGATTTCAAACTAAAAGCCAACAGCAACGAATTGGCAAGACTTGCCTTGAGCGATTTTCAAAATACGATGTAAAAGTTAGAGTATGTAGACAGTTGGGTCACGAAAACAGGCTTAGCTCTTATTGAGAATGACGTAATTCTCATGTACTACGGGAGAGTCTCGTAATTAGTTTGAAAGTACATGGAAAAGAAGTGAACAGGTGGCAGTTCTAGAAATAAACAACTAACATAGGAAAATTATGGACTTCTGAACCAAGATACATAGGGCCATAAAATGTATATATTCGGGTGCCTTGGGACTTTCTGAGCAAGCATATGTTGTCAGTTACACAAATGGTCCACTAAATGACCAAATTATAGCCATAATACTATAGAGGATCGGACAGACTGTCAGGAAATGTCATGCCTGCTTATTTTTTTATGGCATATTTTTGAACAACAACTTTGGGGAAAAGAAGGTACGGGGAATTTGATTGGTCGTAATTTAAAGGAAGGCGAAATATTATTGGCCGACCTCAAACTAAAAATATATTAGTAGAGTAACGAAGAAAAAGTTTGAATTTTTGTTTTGCAAGATATGCATAGTCATTGGCCAGCTTTGGTAAGCTGCGTTTAAACTTAGAAGGCTTAGACGCCATTTGATCAAAATAGTTTTAGAGGCAAGGTGCGTTGAGAACAGCAGTGCTGTGTACATTCGATATCTCAGCAGACTATACAGAGGCAGATGTGAACAAAACTGTATTCCTATTGCCAGTCAACGTATTTCTTGTGTTATTCATTGAAATTTTGTGGGGTTTCTGCTGGCACTTGTCTGGTGCTGGTAATTGCTGATTGAGAATTTCTGCACGATTTCGAACAGTCTCTGGTATATGTGCTATAGTAAAGAAATTCAAGACCAGAGGAGACTGTGGTGTTTGGCCAAACCAACTACAAGTGCTTTGATTCCAGGGTCCAGATAAGTCTTAATATCTGGCCTGGGACAACTTATCAGTGACTGTGATAGATCTCCTGTTATTAATTAAACTTACCTCCCAAAGACTAAACTAGTCAAGCATAGGAAAAACAAAAGAACAGTGGGATGATGAAAAATCCTCAACCTATCTCCAAGTACCAGTTATTCAACATAGATTAAGTATCACCATTGAAAATTTTGACAATGTACTTTGGACACCATTATATATGAATATAATTTTGACAATGTATATTTGGATATATATCCTATATTTATATAATATCTATATATATACATATATATCTAATATGATTCACATTGAGTTGTAGTCCTGACCAAAACAAGTTTAGGTTCAGAACAAATAAAAGTTAACAAAAGAAATTCTAACTATAAAATTTTACCACTGGAGTTAGTTGAGTTTATCTTAGTACTTAATATATGTATGTGTATGTTTTTGTACTGAGGTTCTTTAACATCACTCTTACATTACCCTAGACACTAGACATAGTCTCAATCATACTAGGCCAAAATATAACTTTGAGTGAGATCGTATGGTGGAAGCAGCAAGGTTCTCTGAAACACAGCTATCAATTTTTTACATCAGGGACCTTCACAGCTAGACCTCACTCAAGTACAACTTTACTACACACCAACCTTCTTAACATAAAAACCCACCACATATATTGGGGTCTCCCGATCGGGGATTAGAATTTGGCATAGTTAGATGATTGTTTGAAATAGGAATCTCATACAACATATATTAACTGACTCCAGTAATTTAAAATTAGCACTAGTATATAAATTCAAGATTGTATTACTATTGTTATTAGAGGTTAGAAACAACGCCTAAGAAATATAATAATAATTAAAGTGGAGATTTACAGTTGATAAGTTGTCACAGCCAGTAGTAATTAGTTAATTATAGTAGTATTTATTTTAGTTAAGTTTAAAATTATCTTAGAACCTTATTAGACCTGCTTGAGTTAGAATGGCTGATCTAGCCAAGTTCAGATCTGCCGCTGTGCAGTCTGCTAAAGAGATTGGCATGGATGGGCCTGAGCTGGTCCAGTATGTAACCTCAGAGGTTGACAAATTTATTGAACGAGATAGGGAAGACAGGAAGTTAGAAGCAGAAAGAAAGTTAGAGGCAGAAAAAGAAGTTAAGAGGTTGCAGATTGAGGCTGACAAAAAGGCTAGAGCATTGGAGGCGGATAGGGAGGCAGAGATTAAAAGGCTCCAATTAGAAGAAAAAAAGGCAGAAAGAGAAGCAGAGGAAAGAAGATTAGCTACAGAAAGAGAAGAAAAGAGATTAGCTGCAGAAAGAGAAGAAAAGAGATTAGCTGCAGAAAGAGAAGAAAAGAGATTAGCTGCAGAAAGAGAAGAAAAGAGACTGGCTGCTGAAAGAGAAGCAGAAGAAAAGAGAACGGCTGCTGAAAGGGAAGCAAAACATAGGAGATTGCCGAGGGAGCACGAGTTACGACTAAGGGAGTTGGAATTACAAGGCAATGCTCCTGAAAATGGTGCCAGCCCCTTTACCTCCGATGCCACTGCTAGTCAGGGAGCCTCAACCTCAGCTATGCGTTTTCATTTAGACCATTTTGTTGAGAAAGACGATGACATAGAACTGTATTTAAGTAGGTTTGAACTTTTGGCTACCACGTATGGGTTAGAGAGAGAGAGAGAGAGAGGTGGAACCTCAAGTTATGCAAGGGTCTTAGGGGAACAGCTTATGAAGTTTTTGCCAAAATGAGCAGAGATGACCAAGACAATTACGACATGTTAAAGCAGGCTCTTTTGTTAAAGTATGAAAAGAATGGAGAATTTTACAGGAAAAAATTTAGAAATGCCAAGCTACTGTCGGGTGAGACCTATCACCAGTTTTCTGCACGGTTAGAGACCTACTTGGAGAAATGGACTGCTCTGGGGAAAACCCAAGATCTTAAAGAAATGATCCTTATTGAGCAATTGAGAGAGTCCATGGCTCCAGACTTGAGAAAATTTCTCATGGAACAAGGTGCAGAGAGGCTGGGTGAGTTACTCAATGTCACTGAGAGGTATCAGACAGCCCAGGCAGAGGTAGCTGGCACAAAAAAGAAACAGGTAGACAATCCTAGGGCACCACAAAACTTTAATAGGTTTTACAACAAAGAGCAGAATAATAAAGGTATGCAACATTTTGATCGGCCACGCCATGATTATAGAAATAAAACCCCACAATTCAATGAAAGGAAATATGATGACAGAAAACCTTTTCATAAAGGTAGATTATATTGTAGATATTGTAAGATGGACAACCATAACACCGACAGTTGTAAAAGGAAACCTCCTAATTTCGCTGCAATGAAAACGGCGAGAAAGGGAGTAAAGGCCAACCCTACTGAACAGCAGGAACCTTACCACCCCCCAGTGTGTGAAGAAGTAATATGTAATGGAGTCACCATAAGGTGCTTGTATGATACTGGATTGGATTATGATTCAGTTGTGAGTTCTCACCTGGTGAAAGCAGATGAATACACCACAGAAACAGTGGAGATCCAAGCTGCAACCAAGAACGTAGCGACCATGACACTTCCCGTCACCAGGATAAATGTGAAAACGCGATATGTGGAAGGAATCATCAAAGCAGCAGTGATAAATGAACCAATCTCCCCTTTGATATTGGGGGTAGATATGTCTTCTTGGGGAATCCGAAGAGACCTGTGATCATGGGAACCGTGCAGACCAGATCACAGTCCAAAAAAGTGGAGGATAATTTGATAAATACCCATCCAGATGAGATGAGGAAGGCGCAGGCTGAGGATAAGACCCTCAAGTCTTGTTTTTAGAAATTGCCCAAATGTCATTCACCTCCAGGCAAGGGAGACCTCTATATGAAAAACAAATTGATTTATAGGAAGGCTGGAACTGGATCCAATGGTCACGGACTGCTGGACCTTCCCACTTCATATAGGACTAAAGTGTTGGAACTCGGGCATGCGATTCCCTTCAGTGGTCATATGGGGATCAGCGCAACAGGACAGCGTATAGCTTGTCATTACTTTTGGCAAGGAATAACTGAAGATATAAAGAGATATGTAAAATCATGTCCAGAATGCCACCGGGTAGCTCCAAAGCATTGGACTGCTCCAGCAACTCTAGGGAAAATGCCCATAGTGGGAACACCTTTTGAAAGAGTTGCCGTGGACATTGTGGGACCTCTCACTCGGACCAAGAGGAGGAACAGTTATATTCTGACTCTGGTGGACACTTGTTCTATGTGGGGAGAGGCGGTAGCCCTGTCATCAATCGATTCGAAGCATGTGGCAGAGGCATTACTCACAATCTTCACCAGGTTAGGCTTTTCCAACCAAATCTTGACTGATAATGGCTCACAGTTCAAGGGGAAACTAACGGAAGAAGTATTCAAGATCTTTCGAGCCAAACACTTTCATTGTAGCCCGTACCATCCACAAGGAAACGGCCAAGTGGAAAGATTTAACGGGACACTCATTTCGATCCTGAGAAAGTTGGCACATGAAAAACCAGATACATAGGATCAATACCTTCCCGCCGCCCTGTTTTCTTATCGGGAGGTACCCCATAGTTCAACCGGTAAGGCACCGGCAACCCTGTTATTTGGGAGGCCAATAAAAGGTCCATTAGAAGCATTGTTAAGGACGTGGACCGATGAAAAGGCAGAAGAAAATATTACCTCATCATATCAATATGTGAACGAGCTGACCACTCGTCTTAAAACTGGCTGGAAACTTGCTAATGATAATTTGAGACAAGCCAGGAAAAACATGCTGCCTATTATAATAAGAAAGCTAAGGACAGAGAATTAGCTGTGGGAGAGAAGGTGCTTCTTCTACTGCCATGCAGCCAAAACAAGTTGCAAATTGGATGGCAAAGTCCATATACAGTTCTAGAGAAGGTGTCTAGAACAAATTATAAGATAGATAAGAAGGGGAAAGAGAAAATCTATCATGTAAATCTCCTGAAAAAATATCTGGACAGAGAAAACCAGGAAGAGACACACTTACTGACCTTATCTGTTGCAATGGAGATGAAAAAGGAACCACTCACCTCTCATGAATATCCCTACATCCCTGTCAGACATCCGCATAGGTAAAAATCAGTAACCACTTAACAAAAAATCAGACGGAGAGAGTTCAAAAGGTTCTGAATGATCATAGAGATGTGTTAACGGACAAACCGGGGCATACAAATTTGTTGGAATATAATATTAAGCTTATAGACCCAACACCAATCTGTATGAAAGCCTATTCGATTCCTTTCGCTAAGGAAAAAGCTTTAAAGGAGGAGATAGAGTATTTGTTGAAAGAAGGAATTATTTCACACAGTGAATCTTCGTATAGTTCTGGAGTGGTATTGTTGGGAAAACGCTCTGGGGAACACAGATTGCGTATAGATTACAGGAAACTGAATGCTGTCACAGAAAGTCAGGTGGATCCATTACCTGATACAAATCAGCTGTTTGCTAGGCTGAACAAAGCAAAATATTTCATTAAGGTGGATCTAAGCAAAACTCTGCCTATGCCGGTCCCAAGCCCGGATGAAAAAGGAGGAGGGCGGCCTGCATGGAGGCCGTATGGAGGCAGCCCTTCAACCATGCAAAGGCACAACAGGCCAATCACCTGTTTGTCTTAAACTACGATTACAAGCAATATAAGAGAGAAAACCGGACTGATTCTAAAGGCGACGAACTAAGACAGCTGATAGAATAGTCTGGCGCTCTCTCTTCCAAATCTCTACACCTCACGGTAGAAGAGGAACGACTAAGTAAGTAAGTAAGGATCTGAGCAAAGGCTATTATCAGATTCCAGTAAAACCTGAGGTACGACCGTATTTAGCCTTTAGCACCTCGGAAGGACATTATGAATTCAACATACTGCCTTTTGGGTTAAAAAATGCTCCGAGTGTGTTTACTAGGATGATGCGAAAATTGTTAGATCCCCTGAATAATCCATGTATCACGAATTTCATGGATGATATTCTCATAGCAACAGAAAAATTTGAGGAACACATTAACTTTCTGAATATGTTGTTTGATAGACTCAGGGAGGCAAACTTGACCGCTAGACCGACCAAATGTTGTATTGGATGTAAAGAGATGGAATTCTTGGGACACACCGTATCTCAGGGAAACATGACCCCTGACCCCAAGAACTTGGAGAAATTGAAAAAAGCTCCGAGACCACAGACAAAAAAAGATGTGAGATCTTTCGTCTCGTTGTGTGGTTTTTACCAGAAGTATATCAAAAATTATAACTCTATATGTGCACCACTGACTGATTTAACGCGCAAGGGAAATCCTGATAAAATTACTTGGTCAGCGCAGTGTGAGTCGGCATACCAAGAGTTAAAAGAAAAGCTCACATACAAGCCTATATTGAAATTGCCTGACTTAAGTCAAGAGTTTGTTGTGAGAACGGACGCTAGTAACGTCGGATTAGGGGCAGCCCTATTGCAAAGGTCCAATTCACTTGAGGGGGAATTAACCCCAGTTGCTTATGCTAGTCGTAAGTTGAACACAGCGGAACAAAAATATTCAACAAGTGAAAAGGAATGTCTGGCTTTGATATGGGCGATAAAAATGTTCCAAATCTATCTCTATGGTAGATCATTTAAGATCCAAACAGATCATAAACCTCTCGTATTTCTGTCAAAGGCAAGGCATGAAAATGCTAGATTATTACGTTGGTCGTTGCTCCTACAGCCATACCAGTTTATCATAGAATATGTCCCCGGCTCGGAAAACGTAGGTGCAGACTTTTTAAGCAGACACCCGTACGACGAAAATCAGAGTAGTCACCAGGCATAATGATTTAAATTTATCTATGTGTATTTTGAATTAGGAACTGACATAGGATGGTCTGTTCTAATGTGGGAAGATGTGTGACGATATTCTAAATACAATATCTAAATTAGAATATAACTTATAGTGCATAAAGGCAAGAATAAGATAGAACTAAAAAGTTGGTAGAGAATTGGCGTCATCACCCACGCCCAACGTATTAGTTTTGATAACGCCTTATGGCCGAATAAAAAATACCCAATGTTCCTAAATGACCTTGAGATTAAATGTAACACTTTTCCCAAGTTCAAACAAATATTTGCCTAAGAAGACAGAGTATATAGGAAAACTGGGGGGAGAGAAGGATAGATGGCCCAATGCTAACTCGTCTCGCGTTGATTTCAAACTAAAAGCCAACAGCAACGAATTGGCAAGACTTGCCTTGAGCGGTTTTCAAAATACGTTGTAAAAGTTAGAACATGTAGACAGTTGGGTCACGAAAACAGGCTTAGCTCTTATTGAGAATGACGTAACTCTCACGTACTACGGGAGAGTCTCGTAATTAGTTTGAAAGTACATGGAAAAGAAGTGAACAGGTGGCAGTTCTAGAAATAAACAACTAACATAGGAAAAGTATGGACTTCTGAACCAAGATACATAGGGCCATAAAATGTATATATTCGGGTGCCTTGGGACTTTCTGAGCAAGAATATGTTGTCAGTTACACAAATGGTCCACTAAATGACCAAATTATAGCCATAATACTATAGAGGATCGGACAGACTGTCAGGAAATGTCATGCCTGCTTATTTTTTATGGCATATTTTCGAACAACAACTTTGGGGAAAAGAAGGTACGGGGAATTTCATTGGTCGTAATTTAAAGGAAGGCGAAATATTATTGGCCGACCTCAAACTAAAAATATATTAGTAGAGTAACGAAGAAAAAGTTTGAATTTTTGTTTTGCAAGATATGCATAGTCATTGGCCAGCTTTGGTAAGCTGCGTTTAAACTTAGAAGGCTTAGACGCCATTTGATCAAAATAGTTTTAGAGGCAAGGTGCGTTGAGAACAGCAGTGCTGTGTACATTCGATATCTCAGCAGACTGGACAGAGGCAGATGTGAACAAAACTGTATTCCTATTGCCAGTCAACGTATTTCTTGTGTTATTCATTGAAATGTTGTGGGGTTTCTGCTGGCACTTATTTGGTGCTGGTAATTGCTGATTGAGAATTTCTGCACGATTTCGAACAGTCTCTGGTATATGTGCTATAGTAAAGAAATTCAAGACCAGAGGAGACTGTGGTGTTTGGCCAAACCAACTACAAGTGCTTTGATTCCAGGGTCCAGATAAGTCTTAATATCTGGCCTAGGACAACTTATCAGTGACTGTGATAGATCTCCTGTTATTAATTAAACTTACCTCCCAAAGACTAAACTAGTCAAGCATAGGAAAAATAAAAGAACAGTGGGATGATGAAAAATCCTCAACCTATCTCCAAGTACTAGTTATTCAACATAGATTAAGTATCATCATTGAAAATTTTGACAATGTACTTTGGACACATTGTCCTGTTTATGTAAATATCTATATATATACATATATATCTAATATGATTCAAATTGAGTTGTAGTCCTGACCAAAACAAATTTAGGTTCAGGACAAATAAAAGTTAACAAAAGAAATTCTAACTATAAAATTTAACCACTGGAGTTAGTTGAGTTTATCTTAGTACTTAATATATGTATATGTATGTTTTTGTATTGAGGTTCTTTAACATCACTCTTACATTACCCTAGACACTAGACATAGTCTCAATCATACTAGGCCAAAATATAACTTTGAGGGAGATCGTATGGTGGAAGCAGCAAGGTTCTCTGAAACACAGCTATCAATTGTTTACATCAGGGACCTTCACAGCTAGACCTCACTCAAGTACAACTTTACACACACCAACCTTCTTAACATCAAAACCCACCACATCCATATGTTTCCCAATGCTATGAAAGCTCCTCTTGATTTTTGTATTCTTAGTTTGATATCATAGTCTGTCCCTCCAACTCTGTCTATACTACTGCCAAGTTATGTGTACGATTCTACATCTTTTAGTGGTGTTTCTTCACGTTCAACTTTGTTATCGTTTCTTGCATTTATTCTCATAATCTTTATCTTTTCCCTGTGTATTTTCAGGCCCACTTGTTGTGACCTCTCATCGAGAATTTTCATGTTCTCTTGCATCTGATTATGGTTATGGGACAGAAGAGTCAAGTCATCTGCAAAATCTAGATCGTCAAGCTGTTTAGTCAGATTCCACCGGATTCCATTTCTTTTATGTTATGTCGATGTTTTCATAACCCAATCTTTCGCTAATAAGAAAAGAAATAAAGGCAATATGCATCCTTGTCTCACTCCTGTTATAATCCTAAACGATTCTGTAAACTGTCCTTCACGAAGCATTATGTATGTCATATCATTATAGGTATTCCGTATTAAGTTAATGGTCTTCATGGGAACTCCATAATGCTTCATCAATTTTAAAAGTGATTCTCTTAATGTATTTAATGCTAGTCGAAATTGTACACAGAGGCCTGTTGAATTACTAGCAGAGCAGAAATAGCAACCAATCAAAATCGCGCATTTCCCGCCGACTCGATAGGGAAGTCTGCAAAGCTTATAATGGGGAACAGAGTAGCTGTAAATCTGTGTGTCATCGATGTCGTTTTAGTATTATTACAAGACAGTGGGAGCCGCGCTGGTGTAATGGCTACGACGTTGTACTGGCGACCAGGTGTTCATGGTTCAAACCCGGCCGTCGGCGTTTGAAGAAATGTTTACGCCCGGAAATTTGACTGAATAACCTGAACGGCTCCTGCACATAAATCCCGTGTGGATGGGAAGGAGCAAAGCTCCTGACCGGGTTGGAAGGAAAGTCCACTGACCCCCCAGCCTCGCAATGACATGTCACTGGGCCGAAAGAGCTGGAAAGCTCGAGTGCCGCTGGTTATAGAAAAAAAAAAAAAAACAAGACAGTCGATGGATAGATGGAAATGATGTTTGATTCTTTTTTTTCCAGGATAAGTCAGGTTTTATCTAGAGGTAGAGAAAGGCTGCAGTTTCACTGTATTTGTGGAGATAATGAAACGTAAGTGGATCATCTTGTTTATTGATGTAGTTACAGTCCATTTCCACAATTCTGAACAAATTGAAATCGGAACGGATTTGGAGTAAAAACACATTAAAAGAAAGCTACAGTTATGCTAAATAAAAAAGAATAACCAGAATAGCAAAATGCGTTCGGGATGAGATGAACGACGGCGAAGTTACATGAAATGGATCTCGCACAAGTAACCATAAAAGCTAACATTGGAGAACATTTTTTAGCTCAGCTTGTGATGACGTCACAATACTGCAACGGACGTCTGGTTAGGCCCTATATAAACATCGGCAATTTCAAAATCTGTACACAACGCCAAAGTTCAGAATACAGAGCCGACATAAAAGAGCTAGAGAGACGCTTGCTAAGACGCTTTTGACAATATGTATGCTAGCAGCACCTATCTATTACCAAGCCAATTTACACGCTTATATTACTCTATTATTGGAGGGTTTTTTTATTTGACAAACGAAGTCGAAGAAACCAAGATCTACTCGTGTTACAATACAAAACGATACGGAGCACCAGTGTGAGAATCTTGTTTCCTGGTCTGAGTTCCATCAGTACGATGGTAGCTCAGTTCAAAACATCAAGGCGTCGATGTCTTTATCAAATATATGTGATGGGGCCGAAAAGGAGACGCCCGCCCCCTACCTGTTTCTAGGCAGATTATTTTCGATGTGCGCGAAGCATTCTGGGTTGTGAAAAGTCTGAAGTAGAAGATATGTAATGAGGCCATAATAAAGCCTGAGAATTAATTGTGGTGTATAGTTGTGAGTCATATTTGATATTCGTGTGTTATATTAAATAGCTGTAGGTTTTATTTGTGTTTTCGCTATTCCTAAAGCGATAATCGCGTGTGATATTTAAGTAGCCAAGATTAATACGCCTAGCGCGCAGTAAAGTGAGTGATTAGCCTAGTGCCTATAAAAAGAGATAGCGAACTACCAGCGGCCCTTTTTAAGTATCAGCCCTGACGATAGAGAACGAAACGAGGCGCCCTGTGTACCCACACAGAAGAACACAAAGACATGACACGTGAGTTAATTTAAATTAGAATTAGTTTTATATAATTCTGATATTGTATTCAGCACGAGTCTGTTTTAATGTTGAGTGATATAGATAGATGTGTTTCCAAAGGAAATGTCTTTTTAGGACATTATGATTTAGTCTCGAAGTGATAGATGAGTGAAAATAATGTTTGATAGGTTTTATTAGGCACGCAAAGCCCAAATCACAGATGTGAGAGTTTAAGAGCAATTATGTCAGTCATCAGACCGGGCAAGAAAGGCAAATTTAGTAGGGAGCTATTTCATACATGAAACTGGACAGAGAAGCGATTTTTTACTTTAATTTAGATGATATTGACTGTTATCAGGATGGCAACCACGTGGTCATGAAAGGCGGCGCGTCACCATGTGTGATTGTATAAAGAAGACGCCAGTTTTATATTGTGTGAATTGACACGTGGGTGGGAAGCAGATTAAGATAATTTTCCCCAGTAAAGGAAAGAGATAGTTTTCGTGTTAATGCCAGTTTTGTTAAAGTCAAGAGTAATTATTTTATTTCTTTAATGTAAAAGTAATTGAGTGTATTTCACGATAGCCTACTTATCATAATTCTACTGTATATATTTAATGGGTTACTGTGAGGTGAGAATATGTATTTAGATTTCTGGAGAGCGCGAGGCCACTCCTTTGTTGAGACATGCGTTTCTCTGGTTGCTCCCGGCGGAGCATGGAAACACCAATGTGACTGGTGTCTATCACAAGCCGACAAGAAGCATTTTTATGCTATTGCAGTGGTTGTTTCGGTAACGATGTGTTTCATGTGATGAGATTCCCAGTCGCACCAGTGGTCATATACGACACGCTTGTTGCCAGGCGCCCCAGTCGTCACATACGACATGCTTCAGAATGCAGTAACGAATACTGATGTGGATCGGTTACGAGGTAGTAGCTTATTCTCATTACTGAGAGTATTTGTTGTACATGTAGTTGAAGAATATTATTTTATGTCCATTTTATGATTATTTAATTATGGTTATGTGAGGAATGGTTGTGAGAGCACGTGGGCTCACTTCAAGGTATATATTTCTCTTCTCAGCTCCTGAGGGAGCATGGGGCCAACAGTGTGGTTTGCCTCCATATTAAGTATTCATATGCTAGGGCAGTAGTGGTTTCGGTAGCAACCTGTGTTACATGGTGAGATTGCCAGCCCCACGCACAACACCTTACTAGTCGCATTGGATGACACACATGAGTGTGTGTGTGTGTGATAGTTGAGTGTGTCAGGTGGCGGCGTAGGACAGTTTGACAGGTGAGAGCGTGGTGTTTCTCATTCAGTATTATATTATGATTTTAACTATTCTGTGCTTTGTTTGCTTCTTCAGATTAGCATCGGGCACTGTTGGTTGTTTTGTTTTGTTTAGTTTTGTTTTGTTATGTTCGCTAGTCTAATTGTTTAATGTTTGCTTTGTCACTGAATGGGTTATAAAAATAAATATAGCCCCTGCCTCTAGAATCAAGAGTTTTATTGTTGTTCGGGTCGGTGCGAGTGTGACAAGAGAGTGATCACACATCACAATATAATCATCATCATCTTCTCTACCACCCTATCACAATTGGCGTCGTCGGCAGGATAAGGCAGACAGTGACACTGAGCAAACAGCAAGCGAACAAATATTGTAAACACCCAGCAGTGCAGTCGTGCAGCAAGATGGCTAATGCGCATATGAAGGTACTGTACGTGGAGGAGCCAGAGATAAGGTTATTTAGTGGAGAGGGGAGCCCCACTTGGCAAGAGTTTGTGGATGATGTGGAAGCCGCGTGGAAGGTGGCGCCTTTTTGTGCAGAAGACAAGTTAGACATGATCTGGAACAACGTTACGCAATGGGTATCTAGAGAATTACGGATACATGGTGGAGCCAAGGCCAGCCCTGAGAAGTTACTGGAAATTGTCAAAAAAGCCTACTGCAAGCAACCACCAGTCAGTGAGATGACCAGGAATTTCCCTTGGGAATATGCTGCTTATAGTGAAAGTAAAAGGCCTGAGACACTGGTCCAGATAGCAAGTGCAGAAGTTCAGAAGGAGAAGGAGGCACTCAGAGCAGAATTATCCTTCCTAAAGTCCCAGATAGCACAGATGTCAGAGGCCAGTTCGCCAGCACAAGAGGAGGTGCAGAGAAAGAGAGCACCGTGCCAGCCGCGGGAACAGCCAACGCAAGACGAGGGGGTGTGTCCGCGGGAACAGCCAGCACAAGAGGAGGTGCAGAGAAAGAGAGCACCAAGCCAACCGCGGAAGCAGCCAAAGCACGATGAGGAGGTGCATGTTCTGGTATGTGAGAGTCAAGCTGTTGTTAACGAAAGCAGTGAGCTGACAGTACAGTACCGACCAGTGTAGCTGCACCGACAAGGCGAAAAGGAGTTTGCAAGTGGTACAGTGTCCGCAGGGGATGGGGATTCAACACGCCAGATGATGGAGGTATTGATGTATTTGTACATCAGACCAAGATCTTCAGAAAGGGATTCCGGAGTCTGGCGAGAAATGAGAGAGTGGATTTTGACAGCAAACCATCGGTGCAGGGCATGGAAGCAATTTATGTATGCGGCATTGGTGGTCAAGAGTGTAAGGGCAGCAGGAAGCGACCCATGGCACAGAGGAAGCCCAGAAAGATAAGATGCTACAATTGTGGAGACCTGTCAGACCACATGGCAGCCAAGTGCCCTCAAGACCCGCTTCCGAAGAGATGTTTTCGATGCAAGTCAACTGAACATTTGATAGCCGCCTGTCCCTCAAAGAGCTCTTTCCCGAGACGTGCTACCACAACCAGGTTTCCTTCCGGGTGCAAGCCAAGAGATGACCGTGACAACTGTCACCCTAAGGGCACCGAGAAGATTGGTAGTCGGTTAGGGGAGGAAACTCGTCTTAAGCAGAGAGGAGGGAGTGCAAGTCAAGGTTCAGAGGAGGAGACACATCAAAAGCAGATAGTAGGGAATGTTGGCCACCGTCCACGCAAAACGAGTGTCAAGCACGTCAGGAGCAATCCCCCTACAGATTCGACAGCTACAAGCACTGACAGGCAGACGTCACGGGCAGGCAGCGATGCGGCACAGGTGTGCGAGTCTTCTAGACCACAGCAACTGCCAGTCCGACAACGTACAACTGGGGACATAACGACCAAGAGGGTCCCCAGCCGAGTTGTACCGAATACAGAATCTGAGCCCAAAACATCGCCGCTGAGAAATAATCAAACGCAGCACCAACGATCTAAGAGATTTCGACAGAAGTGCCTGAGGTAGTGATGTTGTCGGGACGACAACAAAATCAGGAGGGAGATATGTAATGGGGCCGAAAAGGAGACGCCCGCCCCCTACCTGTTTCTAGGCAGATTATTTTCGATGTGCGCGAAGCATTCTGGGTTGTGAAAAGTCTGAAGTAGAAGATATGTAATGAGGCCATAATAAAGCCTGAGAATTAATTGTGGTGTATAGTTGTGAGTCATATTTGATATTCGTGTGTTATATTAAATAGCTGTAGGTTTTATTTGTGTTTTCGCTATTCCTAAAACGATAATCGCGTGCGATATTTAAGTAGCCAAGATTAATACGCCTAGCGCGCAGTAAAGTGAGTGATTAGCCTAGTGCCTATAAAAAGAGATAGCGAACTACCAGCGGCCCTTTTTTAAGTATCAGCCCTGACGATAGAGAACGAAACGAGGCGCCCTGTGTACCCACACAGAAGAACACAAAGACATGACACGTGAGTTAATTTAAATTAGAATTAGTTTTATATAATTCTGATATTGTATTCAGCACGAGTCTGTTTTAATGTTGAGTGATATAGATAGATGTGTTTCCAAAGGAAATGTCTTTTTAGGACATTATGATTTAGTCTCGAAGTGATAGATGAGTGAAAATAATGTTTGATAGGTTTTATTAGGCACGCAAAGCCCAAATCACAGATGTGAGAGTTTAAGAGCAATTATGTCAGTCATCAGACCGGGCAAGAAAGGCAAATTTAGTAGGGAGCTATTTCATACATGAAACTGGACAGAGAAGCGATTTTTTACTTTAATTTAGATGATATTGACTGTTATCAGGATGGCAACCACGTGGTCATGAAAGGCGGCGCGTCACCATGTGTGATTGTATAAAGAAGACGCCAGTTTTATATTGTGTGAATTGACACGTGGGTGGGAAGCAGATTAAGATAATTTTCCCCAGTAAAGGAAAGAGATAGTTTTCGTGTTAATGCCAGTTTTGTTAAAGTCAAGAGTAATTATTTTATTTCTTTAATGTAAAAGTAATTGAGTGTATTTCACGATAGCCTACTTATCATAATTCTACTGTATATATTTAATGGGTTACTGTGAGGTGAGAATATGTATTTAGATTTCTGGAGAGCGCGAGGCCACTCCTTTGTTGAGACATGCGTTTCTCTGGTTGCTCCCGGCGGAGCATGGAAACACCAATGTGACTGGTGTCTATCACAAGCCGACAAGAAGCATTTTTATGCTATTGCAGTGGTTGTTTCGGTAACGATGTGTTTCATGTGATGAGATTCCCAGTCGCACCAGTGGTCATATACGACACGCTTGTTGCCAGGCGCCCCAGTCGTCACATACGACATGCTTCAGAATGCAGTAACGAATACTGATGTGGATCGGTTACGAGGTAGTAGCTTATTCTCATTACTGAGAGTATTTGTTGTACATGTAGTTGAAGAATATTATTTTATGTCCATTTTATGATTATTTAATTATGGTTATGTGAGGAATGGTTGTGAGAGCACGTGGGCTCACTTCAAGGTATATATTTCTCTTCTCAGCTCCTGAGGGAGCATGGGGCCAACAGTGTGGTTTGCCTCCATATTAAGTATTCATATGCTAGGGCAGTAGTGGTTTCGGTAGCAACCTGTGTTACATGGTGAGATTGCCAGCCCCACGCACAACACCTTACTAGTCGCATTGGATGACACACATGAGTGTGTGTGTGTGTGTGATAGCTGAGTGTGTCAGGTTGCGGCGTAGGACAGTTTGACAGGTGAGAGCGTGGTGTTTCTCATTCAGTATTATATTATGATTTTAACTATTCTGTGCTTTGTTTGCTTCTTCAGATTAGCATCGGGCACTGTTGGGTGTTTTGTTTTGTTTAGTTTTGTTTTGTTATGTTCGCTAGTCTAATTGTTTAATGTTTGCTTTGTCACTGAATGGGTTATAAAAATAAATATAGCCCCTGCCTCTAGAATCAAGAGTTTTATTGTTGTTCGGGTCGGTGCGAGTGTGACAAGAGAGTGATCACACATCACAATATAATCATCATCATCTTCTCTACCACCCTATCACAATTGGCGTCGTCGGCAGGATAAGGCAGACAGTGACACTGAGCAAACAGCAAGCGAACAAATATTGTAAACACCCAGCAGTGCAGTCGTGCAGCAAGATGGCTAATGCGCATTTGAAGGTACTGTACGTGGAGGAGCCAGAGATAAGGTTATTTAGTGGAGAGGGGAGCCCCACTTGGCAAGAGTTTGTGGATGATGTGGAAGCCGCGTGGAAGGTGGCGCCTTTTTGTGCAGAAGACAAGTTAGACATGATCTGGAACAACGTTACGCAATGGGTATCTAGAGAATTACGGATACATGGTGGAGCCAAGGCCAGCCCTGAGAAGTTACTGGAAATTGTCAAAAAAGCCTACTGCAAGCAACCACCAGTCAGTGAGATGACCAGGAATTTCCCTTGGGAATATGCTGCTTATAGTGAAAGTAAAAGGCCTGAGGCACTGGTCCAGATAGCAAGTGCAGAAGTTCAGAAGGAGAAGGAGGCACTCAGAGCAGAATTATCCTTCCTAAAGTCCCAGATAGCACAGATGTCAGAGGCCAGTTCGCCAGCACAAGAGGAGGTGCAGAGAAAGAGAGCACCGTGCCAGCCGCGGGAACAGCCAACGCAAGACGAGGGGGTGTGTCCGCGGGAACAGCCAGCACAAGAGGAGGTGCAGAGAAAGAGAGCACCAAGCCAACCGCGGAAGCAGCCAAAGCACGATGAGGAGGTGCATGTTCTGGTATGTGAGAGTCAAGCTGTTGTTAACGAAAGCAGTGAGCTGACAGTACCGACCAGTGTAGCTGCACCGACAAGGCGAAAAGGAGTTTGCAAGTGGTACAGTGTCCGCAGGGGATGGGGATTCAACACGCCAGATGATGGAGGTATTGATGTATTTGTACATCAGACCAAGATCTTCAGAAAGGGATTCCGGAGTCTGGCGAGAAATGAGAGAGTGGATTTTGACAGCAAACCATCGGTGCAGGGCATGGAAGCAATTTATGTATGCGGCATTGGTGGTCAAGAGTGTAAGGGCAGCAGGAAGCGACCCATGGCACAGAGGAAGCCCAGAAAGATAAGATGCTACAATTGTGGAGACCTGTCAGACCACATGGCAGCCAAGTGCCCTCAAGACCCGCTTCCGAAGAGATGTTTTCGATGCAAGTCAACTGAACATTTGATAGCCGCCTGTCCCTCAAAGAGCTCTTTCCCGAGACGTGCTACCACAACCAGGTTTCCTTCCGGGTGCAAGCCAAGAGATGACCGTGACAACTGTCACCCTAAGGGCACCGAGAAGATTGGTAGTCGGTTAGGGGAGGAAACTCGTCTTAAGCAGAGAGGAGGGAGTGCAAGTCAAGGTTCAGAGGAGGAGACACATCAAAAGCAGATAGTAGGGAATGTTGGCCACCGTCCACGCAAAACGAGTGTCAAGCACGTCAGGAGCAATCCCCCTACAGATTCGACAGCTACAAGCACTGACAGGCAGACGTCACGGGCAGGCAGCGATGCGGCACAGGTGTGCGAGTCTTCTAGACCACAGCAACTGCCAGTCCGACAACGTACAACTGGGGACATAACGACCAAGAGGGTCCCCAGCCGAGTTGTACCGAATACAGAATCTGAGCCCAAAACATCGCCGCTGAGAAATAATCAAACGCAGCACCAACGATCTAAGAGATTTCGACAGAAGTGCCTGAGGTAGTGATGTTGTCGGGACGACAACAAAATCAGGAGGGAGATATGTAATGGGGCCGAAAAGGAGACGCCCGCCCTCTACCTGTTTCTAGGCAGATTATTTTCGATGTGCGCGAAGCATTCTGGGTTGTGAAAAGTCTGAAGTAGAAGATATGTAATGAGGCCATAATAAAGCCTGAGAATTAATTGTGGTGTATAGTTGTGAGTCATATTTGATATTCGTGTGTTATATTAAATAGCTGTAGGTTTTATTTGTGTTTTCGCTATTCCTAAATCGATAATCGCGTGTGATATTTAAGTAGCCAAGATTAATACGCCTAGCGCGCAGTAAAGTGAGTGATTAGCCTAGTGCCTATAACAAGAGATAGCGAACTACCAGCGGCCCTTTTTAAGTATCAGCCCTGACGATAGAGAACGAAACGAGGCGCCCTGTGTACCCACACAGAAGAACACAAAGACATGACACGTGAGTTAATTTAAATTAGAATTAGTTTTATATAATTCTGATATTGTATTCAGCACGAGTCTGTTTTAATGTTGAGTGATATAGATAGATGTGTTTCCAAAGGAAATGTCTTTTTAGGACATTATGATTTAGTCTCGAAGTGATAGATGAGTGAAAATAATGTTTGATAGGTTTTATTAGGCACGCAAAGCCCAAATCACAGATGTGAGAGTTTAAGAGCAATTATGTCAGTCATCAGACCGGGCAAGAAAGGCAAATTTAGTAGGGAGCTATTTCATACATGAAACTGGACAGAGAAGCGATTTTTTACTTTAATTTAGATGATATTGACTGTTATCAGGATGGCAACCACGTGGTCATGAAAGGCGGCGCGTCACCATGTGTGATTGTATAAAGAAGACGCCAGTTTTATATTGTGTGAATTGACACGTGGGTGGGAAGCAGATTAAGATAATTTTCCCCAGTAAAGGAAAGAGATAGTTTTCGTGTTAATGCCAGTTTTGTTAAAGTCAAGAGTAATTATTTTATTTCTTTAATGTAAAAGTAATTGAGTGTATTTCACGATAGCCTACTTATCATAATTCTACTGTATATATTTAATGGGTTACTGTGAGGTGAGAATATGTATTTAGATTTCTGGAGAGCGCGAGGCCACTCCTTTGTTGAGTAACGAATACTGATGTGGATCGGTTACGAGGTAGTAGCTTATTCTCATTACTGAGAGTATTTGTTGTACATGTAGTTGAAGAATATTATTTTATGTCCATTTTATGATTATTTAATTATGGTTATGTGAGGAATGGTTGTGAGAGCACGTGGGCTCACTTCAAGGTATATATTTCTCTTCTCAGCTCCTGAGGGAGCATGGGGCCAACAGTGTGGTTTGCCTCCATATTAAGTATTCATATGCTAGGGCAGTAGTGGTTTCGGTAGCAACCTGTGTTACATGGTGAGATTGCCAGCCCCACGCACAACACCTTACTAGTCGCATTGGATGGCACACATGAGTGTGTGTGTGTGTGATAGTTGAGTGTGTCAGGTGGCGGCGTAGGACAGTTTGACAGGTGAGAGCGTGGTGTTTCTCATTCAGTATTATATTATGATTTTAACTATTCTGTGCTTTGTTTGCTTCTTCAGATTAGCATCGGGCACTGTTGGGTGTTTTGTTTTGTTTAGTTTTGTTTTGTTATGTTCGCTAGTCTAATTGTTTAATGTTTGCTTTGTCACTGAATGGGTTATAAAAATAAATATAGCCCCTGCCTCTAGAATCAAGAGTTTTATTGTTGTTCGGGTCGGTGCGAGTGTGACAAGAGAGTGATCACACATCACAATATAATCATCATCATCTTCTCTACTACCCTATCACATATATATATAATCTAGAGACATTCCAGCTTTTATGAAATAAGTAACTATATGTGAAATTCGAACAATTAACAGTGAGAGGTCTAAAAAGAAACGTTGTACTGTGATGATGAAAATGTTCAAGAGACAGTAATAGATTTAAGTCAAGAACAATCGAAAGATGTAATCTATAACTTGATTAAATGTGAATATATATAACTATATAATGTTGTGTGCACCGCAATGTGTTCAAGATTTTGGAAGCATCGCGGTGCTCAAAATGGAGCTCCGCTTGATTAAAAATAATGGACTGGTGACGCTACCAACAAATGGAGCACCGCGTGATTAAAAAATGACGTCACGTTAACCAATAACGTAGAAGTGCGTTCAGAGGAGAAGTAGATATCTTTTTTGCTGTGTTCTTATGCCGGCAGTCTGTGTGTGTGAAAGATCCGGTTTATGTAATTGATGTCCGCTGATGTGCCTGCAATTCTCATATGATATTTCAGTGTACTGAGTGCCAAGGATGTGTCTACATGTTTACAGAGAAGTATGCCTGTTATTATAATATAAATATTGACGATGAAGTCTCTAAGAAGTGATGCGCGGGCTTAAACGTTACTGACGGGACATTTTATTCATGACTGCGTAATCTATGATGGCCCAGTGTGTTTCGCCCGTGGAACTGTATTTTACCTTAAATCAAACTTTTATTGTGGAGTTGTCTTTTGTTCTGAGTCTAAATAAATTGTATGAGGCACTGACGGTGTTTATCTGAACTTTGCATCTGTCGCTGTTTCCAGTATCCATTTAACATTGCAGAAAATCATACCCCATAATTGTCTCCGTACAGGCTGAAATCCCTTAGTCTTTGCATTGGAGTCACAAATAAGAATACAATTTAGAACGATTTCCATTTTGCCTTCCTGCCCAGCCAACTGTTCCTGTTCAAGCTCGCGTTACAGCGATTTGCTGAATTGTGACACACACATTCCGGTCTCAGTTAGGCGGTGTAGGCTCTCGTTAATTGCGATTAGATATTGGTTCAGAACCAACGGGCTGATCACCTGTTTGCCAGTCACTTCGATTACGGAAACAACAGCAAATGGATTGATTTGCCGTTGCCCTAAAGACGCCAATAGGCGTGATGCGAAACAATGGCAAAGAAAACCTATCTGCTGTTGCCCTAAGACGCCACTAGGCGTAATGGCCACTGACTGCTTTGACGGTCGGTGGCTAAGGACGGAAGAAGAAGAAGAAGATTGGTTCAGACATTATGTTACAACACATAACACCGGAACTTCGCCTAGGGCAATCCTGCGTATTAATGACACTATCACTTCTGTTGTTTCCTATTATACAGTATAGGTCAGATTACACAGGATAAAGACCTTAATAATGTGTCTAGTAAATGATTGAAGACTAATAACAGTAAGTACAGATAAATTATTCCAACACGGAAATGTATAGTGTGACACCCCCTTCCTCATTACACAAGAGATGTTAACACTAGCCTAGAAAGGTTTTACACAACTGGGCCACACAATTAATTCCTGAGGAAATAAATAGCACTGTTTAACAACCTAAATTTCAGAATTGCCTCGTCAGAGTTTTTTATCAACGTGTAATTTGATTTCATGAAAAATAAAATATTAACATACGTCTTTTTATTATGTACGAGCTCGTACCTTGGCCGCACAGTTAATATAGGATTTAACATGATGTTTGTCTGGTAAGTGCTTGAAAATTATCATGTCACCGGTGGTGTGTTGTAGTTTCACGGCAACACTTAGTGATATGTCACAGTTCACAGTACTTAGAAGTATGTGATTTTTATTTGGGGAGTATTCTACGAGGTGGCTGATGGCAGGCCCAGTAGAATTTTATATTTCTTCGTTTATCGTTCAAGTTATGAGGTACTAAATCAATCTTCCAGAGGTGTTAATTCTTGATCAAAGATTCTTATATTTCTAGGTTCGTGTCCGTCTTTGATATTAAATAGTGTGAGTATTAGTGGTAATTGATTATGCCAACAGTCATAACTCTGTAACTGTAGTGATCAAAACCACTGCCTGGAGTTCCAATTAAAATATTTATGGAACAAAATTTAACATCCAAGATCAAAAGTCAAGTCATTTACAGTTGATGCTTTTCATCCAAAAGTGTGGAATCCGCATGTATAATCCATCTTCTATCTCTTATCTCAAGTACATTTGGTACGTAAATTCCTTGATAATATCTGACTTTTCCATATCGTTTATATCTTTCTTGGGCGTAACAGTAAGGGAGGTTTCTACCTTCTGTGTTATCTCTTGTAATTGTCGTTCAGTAGCAGTTACTTCTTGTGACATTTAATTTGCATTTCTTGAGCTGAATGTTTTCTGAAAAATGACTATGTCAAATCGAGAGGTACGTACAATGGAATAATATCTTAGAGAATTCACCAACTGCGATTCTCTGCCAATGTAAAAACTTCTGTAAGGTTCTTTTCTTATGTCCCTCAGAATATCCACGACATAGTCGACGCCACGATGGATCTGAGAATAAACTCGAATACGGATTCTTCAACAGAATCTACAAGCGACCATCGCCAACGGCTTTCTATCAGGGACGTGCAAGCATATGTGCAATAATTGAGACAGGGTTGTATTATCGTATAGTTCGTTTCACTACCCGACAGTAGGCAGTGGGTTCGATCATGTATAGTTAAGGAGGTGGACGGTAGAGAAAACTGGATTTTATGTACAAAATATCGATTTTTTACTGTTGAGCTTATTTTTTTAAATAATCATCGAGTAGTTGATTGAGCAAAGTTTTATAACATAAAAAATGCATTTGATGTTTCAAAAAGCACATTTTTTGTAATACCCCCAAGCTATGATTTGCAAATTTGTGCCGAAAATGCAAGATTTGTCGCCCAATAATACCTTAGTTACACTGTCCATATCGTGGACTGTGTGGTATCGATACACATTGAATTTCGTTGTCTGCCGTAATAAAGCAAATTCGAAACTACTTTTTTCTCATAGCTCTGAGTGATGTGTGTTTGAAAACTTCCTTAATTTTATGCTAACTTCCTTATAAGGAGGGGTCACGTGGTGACCTCATGCCCTCATTCCCGAACCATTGAAGACGCAACGTAAACACCTGTTTTGATTGGTCATAATAACAATTTGGCTGCGTGCCCAAATGTGGAAGATAACAACAGCTATTTCCACCCGTACACAAAATAGTTATTCGCTGCGTGTAACGTGGTGTTCGATATTTTTCTCTTGTTTAAATGTCAGTGAATTGTGTTCTACTACTTCAAAATGGGAAGAATAGGTAAGAGATCAAAGCAAATATCTGCTGCAAGATGGCGTCGACAGTATGTAATTTCTAGCAATGGTAATGGTAAGACAGAATCAGCGGTGAATAATAAACAAACTGATGTGGTCTCAACATCGAATTTCTGCATACCAGCATCCAATAGGCCTATAGTTTAAATTGCTGATCCAGTAGAGCCGTTCACCACTGGCCCAAGTCAATCTTATATAAAAATTAACTTGAGTACGAGTAAAAATGTTGCATCTCATAATACTCTCTGCGCCCAGCCTAAACCTACGTACAAAACCATTGTGGACATTTCTTTCTTCAACAACCTTATTAAAAATGTGTGTTGCAATGTGTATAAGCAAAGCACATTGCAAACAAGAACTGACAACACCAAGTCTAAGGGTTTCTCTATCTTCCTGGAAGTTGTGTGTCACACATGTGAAAAAGCAATTTCTAGAACGTACACATACGAGAGGGAACCAGAAGGCCGCGGCCCTCGTAAACATGCTATCAACAAATCTGCTGTTCTTGGTGCCCTCATGTCTGGAATGGGCCCATCTACGTTCAATCTCTTCTGTGAGAACCTAGACCACCCTGGCCTGCACCAGAAAACATTTCATAAATATGCAGATCAAATTTTTGATCATTTGGATGCTATGTACTCTACAGTATTTCAACGTTCCGTCAGCATCATCCGAGCTGAGCACACTAAGAGTCAGCATCGTACCATTAATAAAAAAGAAGTCATTGACATCGCTGTCAGCTTTGATGCAACATGGCTAACTAGATGTCATAAGTCACTGATAGGTGTTGGCAGTGTTATCGACATCTTGACTGGCATGGTCATCGATACGCATGTCATGTCTTCTTTCTGTCGCACACCTGTGAGAATACTGGACAGTGGCAACTGAAAAATCTGCCTGACAAATTTGAAAAATGGAAAGAAGAGCATCAGAATGACTGCTGCCGTAATTACGAAGGGTCAGCCGGAATGATGGAGGTAAAAGCCTGTGAAGTTCTCTTTCTTCGTTCAGTGGCAAATCACAAGCTACGCTACACTATTTTGCTATTAGATGGCGGTTCCAAGGCCTACAACATCAAACCGTATGGACTGGTAGTTGACATAACCAAAGCAGAGTGCGTCAACCATGTTGCAAAGCGATTAGGCGCTGGACTGAGGACACTGATTACTGACTGCAGGAAACGTAAAGTCACCCTTGGGGGAAATGGCCGTGGTCGTCTAACCCTAAATTCCATACCAAAATTGTGTATTTACTACACCAGGGCCATCCGAAAGCATAGTACAACCCCAGAGATGAAACAAGCCATCATGTCTTCTCTCCACCATGGGTATTCGACAAACGACAAACCCCAACATAATTTGTGTCCGCCAGGCAAAGACTCCTGGTGTTTCTATCAGGCTTTCATCGCCAAAGGAGAAGCTGCCGGACCACACGAGACCAAGGTTCACACTCCGCTAGACTACAACCTGCTCCATAAGCACTTAGCCCCTATTTATGAGCGTCTTACTGATCAGCATTTGCTGAAGCGATGTCAGCTAGGAGCTACACACAATGCAAATGAAAGCCTACACAATGTTATATGGAGTCGTTGCAGCAAGCAGAAATTTGTGTCAAATAAATAAAGCCAAATTCAGTGTCCTTGTGGCCGTTGGAGAGTTCAACTTTGGTCCATCAGCCAGTGCAGAAATAAAAAAGCTGTATGGTCAAGCATCTGGAACAAGTTCAATACGCCTTGGTCAGGTGCGATTGAGGCAACGTCTGGCCAACAGCCAGAAACATGAGGCTGACAAACTTGTAAAAAAAAAGAAAAATTAGGCAAGAGGCAAGACAAAGGTGAGAGGAGGAGCTGCAGGAAGCTGAAGGAGATGCAGCATATAGTCCTGGAGGATTTTAAACACATTCAGCTCCCCAGAATGGAGTATATTGGACAAGACAAAGCACTCGGTGAGTAAAATGACTTTTTCTTAAAACTAACATTTTATTAACAAAAAATGTTATTACTAACAAACTATCTAACAGAGTAGTCTGAAATTTGGCGTTCATGTAGTTCACATCTATATCTTTAAAGTAATACATCTGCATTTTTGATATTTTGGTAATTATTTTAAAATAAATTTTTAAACATCATTTTTTTTAATATTTTTTAATACAAATGTAGTGTAATTTTGTTTAAATCATTAAAAATAGAATTTTAAACTTATCAAAATAATCATGAGTTAAATTGTTTTAAATGTCAGTCCCAACATGTGTGTGCATATTAATAAAGTTTGGTCAATGGGAAACATAAGATTTTTGCTCTTGAAAGTTGGTGAAAAACCAAATATGGCGGTTGTTTTTTTTTTTGTTTTTTTTTTTGGTTACCATGTAGAAGTAAAGAAGAAAAACTATGCAAGACAAAGGCAAGAGGAGGAGCTGCAGGAAGCTGAAGGAGGAGCAGCATATAGTGCTGGACAATTTTAAACACATTCAGCCCCCCAGAATGGAGTATATTGGACAAGACAAGGCACTCGGTGACTAAAACGCATTTTTCTCAAAATTAACATTTTATTAACAAAAGATGATATTCTTTACAAACTATATAATAGATCAGTCTAAAATTTGTCATGCGTGTAGTACACATAAATGCCTTTAAATTGTCACACGCTTTTTTTGATATTTTGGTAATTTGCTTTTATATATTAAAAAAAAAAAAATTTTCGTTTTTTTTTCATACAAATAAAGTGTATTTATTTTAAAAATCATTAAAAATTAAATTTTAAACTTATCAAAAAAACCATGTGACAAATTATTTTAATTGTCCGTCACAACATGTGTATGCTATTTGATAAAGTTTGGTCACAGGGAAAGATAAGTTTTTAGCTCTCGAAAATTGGTAAAAATCCAATATGGCGTATGCTTTTTTTTTGGTTACCATGGTAACCACGTGTTAAAAAACAAAATAAACTGTAGAATTTGGTTCATGTACATACACTGTGTCTATTGAGCATATAAAAAGTTTGAAAATGTTATTAGAAAAAAGTTTGTTTTCACTGTAGTTTATCCCCATCTGCAAATATACCGACTAGTTGTTTTTGCACCTCTTGTTGATTTATATCTTGACCAATGAAAGATTCCTCTGCGAGGTTTAACAACCTGTCACTAAACATTTGTACAGATTCTTGAGGTTGTTGGTGTATCTGGCGGAGAAGCATCCACGCATATGCGCTGTCCGTAATCTGTGAGTAACATCAAACAAGTTCTTTCTTTAGCTCTTGTTGGACAAGTTTCTAACCGCCTTCTTATAAAATCCGAGACTAGACCGTGTGAGGAAAGGTAGACAACCTGTTTGTTACCTGCCTGCTCAATATTGGCAGAAGAACAATACTTCTGTATATCCAGGAGCCATTGCCTGCATAACTTACGGTCACCAGCGTAAAGCGTAATTATGCTTTTGATGTTTTGAAACCTAACATTACCTTCCATGGTTGCCTGCGTTCTGACTACTTGCTGCATGACAGCGACGTCCGGGTCAACGCCCAGATTTGGCTGCTGTTGCTGCATGTTACAGGACCTGTAAGTGTTATTTTTAGTGAAATACCTGTAGCAGATGTGAAATAACAAGATATAAGCAATTAGTAACTAATTCTTACCTAGATAAATTTTGAGTTAATTATTCTAAAATTCCCAATAGCTAAACGACTATCTTGCTTGCCTGGAATACTTGTATGTTGTTAACATGGTATTACTGCCTTGCACACGATCTTGTAATCTACCGCGGTTGCATAGTTTTAATCTATTTTCGTGCGATCGGCATGCCTTAATTGGATTGTTGGTGCACGTTGTAGGAACAATTCTAGTTGGTTCAATGTGAAAAGACATGAACTGCAATTCAAGGCGAGAATAGGAATTGCCAGCCTTAAGAACACGAGATACAATACTAGCGATTAAACAGTTAACTAACAAATTCAATCTGAGAATCATCAAATATTATACATGTTCTTCATTAATTGCTGGTGTGCAAACATGGACAATTAACAAAGTATTGGAAGAACGAATTGAGGCCATTGAGATATATGGATACTTAGAAGAATGGGGCTCATCTCCCGGAACGAGACAAAAATAAATGAAGAGGTCATAGAAAACCGAGGAATAGAAAAATAATTAGAGAAGGACACCTAACATAATTTGGCCATATAGAAATACATAATGCCTTGCTAACTAGACAAAAGTCAGAGAAAATGCGGCAACCTCGAAAGAATGGACGTAATAAAGAAAAAAACATGTTAACATTTAGCTCTTCAAGAAATCATCGTAAATACGCATGAATACTTCTGAATAGGAAGTTATAAACAGCACAATTTCTCTTGGGTTCAGTTTCTTCTTTTCTATGTTCTTACACCTTAGCACAGACGCATAATATCAGTCTTGTAGTTCTACATTTCTGCTGCCACCAGTGCAGGTTTCCTTTGTACTTTGCATTACCCTTGTGTAACATTAGATATAAAATCAGGAGAAAAATGTATCTCAACAACCTAGACTGGTTTTGGCTAAATATTAATAAGGATAATAAATTATAAATGAATGCTCAGCTCCTTGTTCTAATTTTGAAACATTTAAAGCTGTTAGCCAGAAGCTCCGTCAATTTCCAATCTTTCGTTTCTTTCTGTTTTTTAAATGCACGTAGACACGGCTTTGTTCAATGGATGCGTTCAGGTTAAAGCTTATGTATTCTCGGTTACACACAATTGGGTCAGTGTATTCAGGCCGTCTCTGTCAATGTGGAGTGTTAGGTAGGTCAGCTGATTGTGTCTGGTAGACAACCTATAAACAAACAGATATAAAATGAAGCAAAAATTTAACAGATAAGCAGACAGACAGATAATCAGACAGAAAGAGATACAAACAGAAACGAAGATGGATAGATAGATAGATAGATAGATAGATAGATAGATAGATAGATAGATAGATAGATAGATAGATAGATAGATAGACAGATAGATAGACAGACAGATAGATAGATAGATAGATAGATAGATAGATAGATAGATAGATAGATAGATAGATAGATAGATAGATAGATAGATAGATAGATAGATAGATAGATAGATAGATAGATAGATAGATAGATAGATAGATAGATAGTGTGACGATATTCTAAATACAATATCTAAATTAGAATATAACATTAAAGTGCATAAAGTCTAAAATAAGATAGAACTAAAAATTTGGTAGAGAATTGTCTTCATCACCCTCGCCTTCAGCGTATTAGTAACGCAGTATAACCTAATAAAAGGTACCCCTTTTCAAATTCGTCCTTGCCAATAAACGTACCACTTTTCCAAGTTCAAATGGAGTATTTGCCTAGAATACATTGTAGAGGGGAGGGGAAAGGATATATGGCAAATGCTAACTGCGTCTCGCATTGTTTCTAAAAATAAAACCAACTCGCAAGCTTTGCCGTAGGTGCTTTTCAAAATACGATGTAAAAGTTAAAAAATGTTCGGGAATTGGGTCATGCAGACAGCATTTATGACGTAATTTTCTCGTACTACGGGAGACTCTCGTAGTTAACTCGAAATTAGTGCAAAAAGACATGAACAGGTTGAATATTATAGAAAAAATATGGAATTCTGAACCAATACTCCTAGCCAAATAAGAACGATATAGTCGTGTGCCTTAGGACTTTCTGAGCAAAAATATGTTGTTAGTTACATAAATAGTCCATTAAATAACTCCCAGTCAATAAGGTGTTGTCCCGCCACTGTCTGCTTTCCCCATTGGGTGCATGGGGATTAGGGTCAAACCCGAACTGTGGACAGAAAATTTTGCACCAAGCAATTATCGAAAAAATAGAAATAAGCAAACTCTCAGATTGGGATGCTGGAACGTCCGGACTATGTTGACTGGACTATCCGAAAACCTACAGGATGTAAACGATGTAAGGAAGACAGCCATAATTAATGATGAGCTTAAACGACTTCAGGTGGATATAGCTGCACTTCAGGAAACGCGCCTGTCGGGCTCTGGAACGGTGAGCGAGAAGGACTACACATTTTATTGGCAAGGGAAAGATCTTGATAAAGCTAGAGAACACGGAGTAGGTTTTGCGGTCAAAAAATCGCTAACTAAAATGGTTGAACCAGGCGAGAATGGATCAGAACGCCTGTTAACGCTCCGCCTGCAAACTAGCACAGGTCCCATCACCCTTGTCAGTTTGTATGCTCCTACTCTGTACTCTGCCACAGAAGCTAAAGATGAGTTCTACGAGAATCTAACTGCAATTATCAAAAGCATACCTAGGCAAGAACAGCTTGTTCTCCTTGGTGACTTTAACGCTAGAGTGGGTGCCGATAATGTTTCATGGCCTTCATATCTGAGCAGGTTTGGTATTGGCACAAGCATTGGCACCAACTTGACCTGATTCTCGTCAGAAGGCCACTCCTCAGGTCTGTGCTCTCCACGCGCTCGTACCATAGTGCAGACTGTGATACAGATCACTCCTTGGTTTGCTGCAAAATCAGAGCACAACCAAGAAAACTCTATCGTGTCAGACATGAAGGGAAACCACGCATTGATACCAGCAAGATGTCAGACCCTTTCATGATCGCTCAATTCACTGCGACCTTCGAGAAAGTGCTCATTAGCCCTCAGCATGGTGATACTATTACAGAGAACTGGGAGCATCTACGGAACACCATTCAAAGTACTGCACTTGCCACCTTTGGTAAGAAAACAGCAAAGTCAAATGACTGGTTTGATGCTTCATCAGATGTGATGGCACCTGTCATTGAAGCTAAGCGCAGTGCTATGAATGAATACAAACGTTCACCGAGTGCCAGAACCCTACAGATCCTGAGGGCTACGAGAAGCAAAGTTCAACAAACTGCTCGACGCTGTGCAAATGACTACTGGCTCCAGCTCAGTGAGAGCATCCAGATCGCAGCGCAAACAGGCAACATTAGACAAATGTATGACGGTATAAAGAAAGCACTTGGCCCCATAAAAGTAAGACGGCACCGCTAAAAACCATCAGCGGAGAGAAGCTAACCGATAAGGGTAAGCAGATGGAGAGGTGGGTCGAGCACTACTCTGAGCTTTACGCTAGAGACAATACCGTTACGCCTGCAGCCCTTGATGGTGTCAACAGTCTGCCAACTATGGAGGAGCTGGATGCCGAACCAACATTAGAGGAACTCAGCAAGGCCATTGATAGCTTGGCCTCTGGCAAAGCACCAGGCAGTGTTGGGATTCCTCCTGATTTAATCAAATGCTGTAAGAGCACGCTATTACATCCCCTGCATACGATGCTGTGCCAGTGCTGGGAAGAGACAACTATTCCTCAAGACATGCGAGATGCCAAGATTGTAACACTGTATAAAAATAAAGGAGACAGAAGTGATTGCAATAACTACAGAGGCATCTCTCTTCTTAGTATTGTTGGTAAGGTTTTTGCCAAAGTCATCTTAATGCGACTACACAAGTTAGCTGAGCGCATATATCCAGAGTCACAGTGTGGATTCCGAGCTGGCAGATCAACAACAGACATGATCTTCTCTCTCCGCCAGCTTCAGGAAAAATCAAGAGAGCAGAAAAGACCATTATATATCGCCTTTATAGACCTCACAAAAGCATTCGACCTGGTTAGTAGGGATGGACTCTTTAAAATCCTCCTGAAAATAGGCTGCCCTTCTAAAATGCTGGAAATGATAAAGTCATTCCATGACGGCATGAAGGGAACAGTCCAATATGCTGGAAGCACGTCACAGCCCTGTGATATACGAAGTGGCGTTAAACAAGGCTGTGTTCTGGCTCCGACCCTCTTCGGAATCTTCTTTGCCTTACTCTTGAAACATGCATTCAGAGATGCCACTGAAGGAATATGCCTTCACACTAGGTCAGATGGCCGTCTGTTTAATCTTTCAAGGCTGAAGGCAAAAACAAAAATCAGAAGGGTCACTATAAGAGACTTGTTGTTCGCTGATGATGCTGCAGTCGTCACTCAAAGCCAACAGGAGCTTCAGAGCTTGATGAATCGCTTCACTAAAGCATGCAAGGACTTTGGCCTCACAATAAGTCTAAAGAAAACGAATGTGCTGAGTCAGGATGTGGGTGCTGCACCAGTTATCACTATCGATAACTATGAATTGGCAGTGGTGCACCACTTCACATACCTAGGGTCTACCATCAATGACAAACTCTCACAGGATACAGAAATCGACAACCGCATTGGCAAAGCTGCAGCTACCTTTGCCCGCCTCACATCGCGTGTTTGGGGAAACTCTAAACTCACAATGAAGACCAAAGCTGCGGTATATAATGCCTGCGTCACCAGCACACTCCTATATGGCAGCGAGACCTGGACGACCTATGCTAAGCAAGAAAGAAGGCTCAATACCTTCCATTTGCGGTGTCTACGCCGCATCCTCGGCATCTCGTGGAAAGATAAAGTGACAACTGTCGAGGTGTTGTCACGTGCTGGCCTTCAAAGTATGTATACGCTTCTTAGACAGCGCAGACTTCGCTGGCTTGGCCATGTTCGCCGCATGGAAGATGGTCGCATCCCAAAAGATATCTTCTACGGACAATTAGCAGATGGCAAGAGAACAGTTGGGCGACCACAGCTGAGGTTCAAAGATGTGTGCAAGAGAGATATGAGGGCACTGGACATGGATCCAGCAACATGGGAGGATAAAGCTGCCGATCGCACTAAGTGGCGATGCTATTTACGGCGCCACCTCAGATTGGGCGAAGAGAGGCTCACACAAGAAGCAGAGGTGAGGAGAAAACGTCGAAAGGAGCACCAGGAAATAAAGCAGCTGAGGGCTGTCACCTCAGGGGCGCATTCCCATAGTCAGTTATGACTGAAGGGGCTATTATTATTATTATTATTATAAATAACTAAATATTGGATATAATACTATAGAGGATCTTACGGACTGTCAGGACAAGTCATGCCTGCTTAATTTTTTATGGCATATTTTTTGGAAAAAAATTAGGGGAAATAAAGACTAAGATAGTACGGTGAAGTGGATTGGATGAAATTTGAAGGAAGGTGAAATATTATTGGCCGACCTCAAAAACTAAAAATATACTAACCGAGTAACGTAGGAACAGTTGACTTTTATTTTGAAAGACTTTATTTACAATTGAGAGATGGAAAATCATTGGCCAGCTTACCAAAGCTGCGTTTCAAATTATAAGGCTTTGTCGCCATTTTTCAAAAACTGTAGTTGAAGCAAGGTGCGTTGAGAGCAGCACTGCGGTAGACCATATCTATCTCAGCAGTCTGGACAGGGCAGAAGGAATATATGTGTAATTCTATTGCCAGTCAACGTATAACTTGTGTGTTTTTCATTGAAACATGTGGTAAGATGACTATTAATTATCTTTTATTTAAAATAAATAATTGTGAGAGAATGTTAGATGAAAAGCCATCATGATTAGTCAGTACATAGGTCCCCAGCAACCACTGTCAGGGCCTATAAGGTATCCACTGTATATAAGCTACCAGAGAGAAGTAGATACCAAAGAACATGCAGGGGGCATCATGAATCATATCACCCATCCTATTTTATAGAAAAAGATCAGTGCAAATGGCAGAGGCGTAACATCCATTAAGGAAAAGATGAGAAACTGGTATAAATTGTTCCATCAAAGTAGAGTGGAGGAGCAGGGTTGGTCAGAGAAGAACTGACCATTTTCTTTTGTTGAATTATGTTATTATTTGTGAATTTGGTGGAATTGAAGTGATGTTAAGACAGGCACATAATTTGCATTTGCATGGGTTGTGCTGGCACTTGTCTGGTGTCAGTAGATCTTCTGATTAAGAAAACCTACACTACTGTGAGACGTCCCTGGTGTGGTAAAGTGGGATGATATAAATAATTATAGCGGACTTAGTGTACTGACTGAGATCAGCTGTGAAGGTATCTGTATCTAATAAGTGTGGTGTATTACAGATGACCTTACTTGCTACCACATTTATACCTCAGGCAGAATTATTCTGGAATATTGTGATGACTACGTTGAATGTCTAGGGTTATGAAAATGATGAAGTGTAAGTCACAACAACAACAGACAGATAAACAATTTAATTTATTCCACAACACTTTACAACACTGTGACGCTCACACACATATAACACTCTATAAGACTATCTTAAATGAGTCAAGTGTTAAAGTTTTTTTTAAAATATATGTATTAATTCCTTTCAATAATAGATATCCTGATTCCACTACACAGTGAACCAGGAATCACAATCAAATGTAATTACAAGTTGTATGTACACAATTTACAAATATTATCTGTGTATTGACATATTTTATTATTATTATCCTATGTGTGTAAGTTGTGAATTAGTACTATGAGGGAATACTGGCTTTTTCAAGCTAGGTTGTTGTTTGTCATCATGACTTCAAGTGTTTGCTTATGGTGGAAATCGTATTGGGAAAGTTCACAGTTCCTGTCATTTGAAACAATTTATTGTCCCTCTTTATTTAATATAATGTCAATTTTAGAGGGGGGGGGCACATAAAATTGAGCTGCTCTGGCCACAGAATCTTATCTTCTGTGAGGGCGGCAGGAAACAGTCTCCTCTGCTCGCTTGCTTCACCGTGTTCTTGAGACACCTCACTGGTCGCTATCTTGACCAAGGAGTAAGCTACCAGCCTCTGGATTCAGCAAAACTCAGATCAG
This sequence comes from Oreohelix idahoensis, assembly GCA_024509875.1. NCBI lineage: Eukaryota > Metazoa > Mollusca > Gastropoda > Stylommatophora > Oreohelicidae > Oreohelix > Oreohelix idahoensis. The sequence continues at coordinate 87,016 of JAMPIV010003725.1, read as the reverse complement.
GTGCTGCCTCAATAAGTTAGGACAACGGTCCCATAATTCATGGAAATAATAAACAAATGCGTTGACTGGCGATGAATATGGCACAATTTAAATCTGCCTCTGTCCCAGGCTTTTATTTAGAAAAATATGCACTGGTTCTCAACGCACTGTTTCTTAGTAAGTTTATTTTAAAATGTGGCACTGAACAGACGCTTCTAATTGACTATATTAACGGGTCTAGCCAATAGGACCATGTTTACACAAGCTTTTGAAAAAATGTACCCTTCCTACGTTTCCCCTAACAACCACAATTAGTATTTGCAGTCCAACTAATCGTGTTTCGCCTTACATATACTTCCCGCCAATCAAATAGGATTTAACATGGTGGCCTATTTCCCGTAAAATGGTGGTTTCAAAACATGCCACTGAGCAATTCTGATTTGGTGCTGTCAGACATCCTCACTATTTTCTTTTGGCTATAATTTGATAATTCCTAGACTATTTGCGTAACACTTTACATATTCTTTGTCAGCAAGTCCTAAGGAACCCAAATATATAATTTTAATGGAGCTAAGTGGCTGCGTTCAAAATATGCATTTTCTTCTACCTCCCGTTCACTTCGATACGATGTGGTGTCTGGGTACTGTCAGGCTTTCAGACATAAAACAGTATAATGTCATGTTTACCAATAAGCATTTAACTGGTTTTTAAACCTAACTCTCGTATGGGTAGTGTTTTTTATCACTGTCTATTTGAAAAAAAAAGTTAGTGCTTCATGCCTTACGCTTGGGGTGGCATTAATTTTATATCGCGAGACGCGTGTTAGTGTTGCATGCGTTCCTTCGTACATCGCTCTCTCTCTCTCTCTCTCTCTTTCTATCCTAAGTCCATCTGTCTTTTCATTACGCAGTGTATAAAATGAAATTAATGCTAGTATTAATCTAGGTCATTAATCAGCTTGCGTATCTCAAGGTTTTCTAAGAAACACAGTACACGTTTTATTGTTTTGAAACGCGTGTATGCTGCTGTAGGCTTTACTATCAAACGTGAAAGCGTTACAATATGCAGACGAAGTAGAAAAAGGGGGATCTCGAGTGCAGTCATTGTGACAGCACTGTTCTTTACCATTCTTCTTTCCTTTTATTGAATTTATTTGTTAGGCTTTTACCTTTACTTTTAATTTATATATGTGGATTTAGAATGTTTCACAACACCTGGGTCTATTTCTATACTCAAACAGTTTAAAGACCAGAGGAGACTGTGGCTTGTGGCCGAATCTACTACAACTGCTGGGATTCCTGGGTTCAGATAAGTCCCACTATCTGGCCTGGGACAACTTATCGTAATAAATTTTGATCACATCTCCATTATAATAAAGACAGTTCCATCAAAAGTGCCTAAAATAAACAGTGAGATGATTAACAAAAGAACACTGGAATGAGGATAAATTCCAAACCTGTCTCCTAATACCAGAAGTTATCATAGATTAAAAAATAATATTTGAAAATTTCCTTTGTAACAATGTTCTTTGGACACATGGTCCTATTTATGTAAATATATTTATATTTGTGTGTATATATATATACGGTATATATATACTGTATATATATATATATATATATATATATATATATATATATATATATATATATATATATATATATATATATATATATATTGTGATTCAACTGAGTTGTGGTCCTGAACAAAATAATTTTAGGTTCAGGCCAAATAAATTTGAAAAAAGAAATTCAAAACCATAAAATTTACTCACTGGTGTTAGTCAAGTTCCTAATAGCATTTAATATCTGTATGTGTAAGTGTTTGTATTGAATTCTTATAGCATCACTCTTACATTACCCTAGACACTGTATGTAGCTTTCAGTCACGCTAGTCAAGAAAGAATATAACTTAGAGTGAGATCGTAAGGTGGTAACAAGAAAGGTACTCTGTAACACAGTTGTCCATTGTTTATCTCAGGGACCTTCACAGTTGACCACACTCAAGTACAACTATATGCACACCATTCTTCTTAACATCTAAACCCACCACATATATTGGGGGCTTGTCCGGGATTAGAACTTTGTATAATTAGATGATTGTTTAAAATGGGAATCTCATACAACACACATTAGCTAACACCAGGAATTTAAAATTAGCATTAGGATAAATTTAAGATTGTATCACCATTGTGGAAGATACTTACAATCTATGGTTTTCCAACAAAATATGTGAATATAATCAAAGCGCTATATGACAATGCAAGATGTTGTGTTAGAACAAATAAAGGGAATACAGAATGGTTTACAGTAGAAACAGGGGTGAAACAAGGCTGTATTATGTCACCACTACTTTTTGGAATAGCTATTGATTGGGTTATGAAAAACTATACCCACAATGAACAATTGGGTATAAAATGGACAAATGGAAAATTCCTGGGGGACCTGGATTTCGCAGATGATGTAGCATTCTTAAGTTCAACACCAAGACAATCCCAAGAAGCAATAAATAATTTGTGTCATCTTCGGTTTAAAATTGGTCTCCAAATAAATGCCTCTAAAACTAAAGCTATGAACTTTTCTAACGAGACCTTTGATATCATCTTGAACGGGGAAAAACTACAGAAAGTTGAAAGTTTCAATTATTTAGGCAGTAAAATGACTCAGGATGGTGACACAACAAGAGAAATCTATACTAGAATTGCTTTGGCAGCTAGCGCCTTCAATAGATTATCTAACATTTGGAAATTACGATCATTGAATATATATACCAAGCTTCGTCTGTTTAATTCAAATGTTATCTCAGTGTTAACATACGGCTGTGAGAGTTGGAAAATAACAAAATCATTGGAGAACAAGCTGAATACATTCGAGAACAAATGTCTTAGAAAACTCATGAACATCAGTTGGAAAGAATTCAAGACTAATCGACAAATAAGAGAAGACTCTAGGCAGAAATATGTCTCCGACTATATAAGGAAAAGACGATGGTCATATATCGGTCATGTCCTACGAATGCAAAACAACAGAATACCACTACAGGCGCTCACTTGGGTTCCTCAGGGTAAGCGGAAAAAAGGAAGACCAAAAGAAACACTCAGAAGAACAATAATAAGAGAAGGAAGAACGTTGGGCCTAAATAATGTGCAAGAGCTAAGAGGAGTGGCGTCACAACGAACAACCTGGAGAGCACTGGTTTCTGCCTTATGCGCCGTGTTTGGCGCTTAAAGAATTTATTATTATTATTATTATTATTATCACCATTGTATTAAAAGTTAGGAACACCCCTAAGAATAATAATAATAATTTAAGTGGAGATTTTGTTGATAAATTGTCTCAGCCAGAAAAAATTAGTTAAGTATAATTAGTGTTTATTTTGATTAAGTTAGGATTGTCTTGGAACCTTATTAGACCTGTTTCAGTTAGAATGGCTGATCTGGCTAAGTTCCGATCTGCTGCTGTGCAGACTGCTAAAGAGATGGGCATGGATGGACCAGAACTGGTCCAGTATGTAACCTCATAGGTTGATAAATTTAATGCCCGGGAAGATAAAAGATTAGAGAAATAAGCAGAAAGAAAGTTAGAGGCTGAAAAAGAAATCAAGAGGTTGCAGATTGAGGCTGACAAAAAGGCTAGGTCAATGGAGGCAAATCGGGAGGCAGAGATTAAAAGGCTCTAGTATGAAGAGAAGAAGTTGGAAGCAGAGGAAAGAAGACAGGCTGCAGAGAGTGAATCAGCAAAGGAGGAGAAGAGGTTACAAAGGGAGCATGAGCTACGACTAAGGGAGTTGGAATTTCAAGGCCATGCTCCTGAAAATGGTGCCAGCCCCTTTGCCTCAGATGCCACTGCTAGTCAGGGAGATTCAACCTCAGCTATGGGTTTTTATTTAGACCATTTTGTTGAGAAAGACGATGACATAGAAGGTTATTTAAGTAGGTATGAGCTTTTGGCTACCACATATGGGTTAGAGAGAGACAAGTGGAGTCTCAAGTTATCCCAGGGTCTTAGGGGAACAGCTTATGAAGTTTTTGCCATGATGAGCAGGGATGACCAAGACAATTATGACATGTTAAAGCAGGCTCTTTTGTTAAGGTATGAAAAGAATGGAGAATTTTATAGAAAAATGTTTAGAAATGTCAAGCTACAGTCGGGTGAGACCTATCACCAGTTCTCTGCACGGTTAGAGACCTACTTGGAGAAATGGACTGCTCTGGGGAAAACCCAAGATCTTAAAGAAATGATCCTTATTGAGCAGCTAAGAGAGTCCAGGCTCCAGACCTGAGAAAGTTTCTCATGGAACAAGGTGCAGAGAGGCTGGGTGAGTTACTCAATGTCGCTGAGAGGTATCAGGCAGCCCAGGCAGAGGTAGCTGGCACGAAAAAGAAACAGGGAGAAAATTTTAAGGCACCACAAAACTTTAATAGGTTTGACAATAAAGATCAGAACAATAAAGGTAAGCAATATTTTGATAGGCCACGACATGATTATAGAAATAAAACCCAACAATTCAATTAAAGGAAATATAATGACAGGAAACCCTTCAGACAGGAAGGAAAATATTGTCAAATATGCAGGATGCATAATCATAATACTAGTGAATGTGGTAGGAAACGTCCTCCATATCGAGCAGCATGCATGATAACAGTGGACAAGGGGAGAAAGAAGGACCTGCCTACAGAACAGCATGAATCTCATCTTCCCCCCATCTGTGAAGAAGTGACATGTAATGGTGCCAGAGTCAGGTGCCTTCACGATTCCGGTTTGGAATATGACTCTTTTGTGAGTGTAACCCTGGTGCATCCTGACCTGTATACCACAGAGAGAGTGGAAATACAAGGGGCCCTAAAAGGAACAGCCACCATGACACTTCCCGTAGCCGAGATAAATGTCAAGACTAGGTACGTGGAAGGAGTGATTAGAGCAGCCGTGTGTGACGACCCTTACTACCTGCTGGTGTTAGGAAAGAAATATGTTTTTCTAGGAAGCCCTGTAAAACCTGTGGTAATGGCCACGCTTCAGGTCAGGTCGACCCCTAGTAGAACGAAGGAGGAACCACCACTAATTTATTCCCATAAGCAGATGAGAAAGGCCTAGGCAAAGGACAAATCATTAAAACCTTGCTTTGGCAAATTGCCAACAAGCCATACACACCCTAAGAAAGGGCAATTCTATTTAAAGGAGGGACTGCTCTACAGGAAAGCTAGAGCAGGAGCAAAAGAATATGGACAGTTGGTACTTCCAACTTCCTACAGAGAAGAAGTGATGGCACAAGCACATGTTGTACCAGACGGTGGACACCAGAGAAATGGAACCACCCGTCAAAGAACATCGGAAAAATTTTACTGGCCCCAAGTAGCTGCTGATATTTCACAATTTGTGGGGCCTGTGAAAAATGTAGCAAGGTACATTCCCCAAGTTGGGAAAATAATAATTAGTTGCAAGCCAAGCATTCTGAAAAATGTGGGCCTAAAAATAAAAAGGGAAACAAAATATATGAATAATATGATACGACTCTTCGTAACGACCCCTTGGATAACATCAGTGCCCCCGAAATATTGTAACCTTTCGTCAAACGGGATTTTTCCTTTCACCTGGACTCATAAGCTATGCAACCTTTCCACGCAGATTGGCAACACGTTTGCTGATTAAAATGTGGACAGTTCACCTATCGTTCATTCTGGTCATCGCATTGATTTAAGGAGAGATTAAATCACGCCCATGGACATCTCTTGAGCAATCATATGCAGTATTTTCATTAACTTGGCCCAGAGGGGATGGCGCCAGAATCAAACAGATAGCAGCGACCACGATCAAAGACACAGACTGGGGGATCTCAGGAAAGACTAGCGCCACGATCAAAGACAGTAGTGGTCCATGACGAGCGACGCAAGTTCCCTGCCGTTATTTCGCATGTCCGTGCCAAACGCAGAACCGATCGCAGTGAATGCAAATGGGGAAAGCCGGAACGGATGCAGCGAACGGCGATACAGGAATCCAGGGGCGGCATCTTTCTTTAGTCTGGCGGTCAGATCCCCAAAAGTGTCCTGAGATCTAAAACGGTGTCAAGTTTCTCATGTCCCACTCATCTTTCATTTCATTTTAGATATATACAGACCACGTAGAAATACACTTCATCACTCGCTGGTCAGAACTTAACAGAAGCACTAGCTATATGTCAAATCCTGCTAGATTATATCCTGGATTTTTATACATATTTACAGTGAATTCTATTTCTGTGCAAAACGGTAAAATATATATTGTGTAAAGTGATCAGTGGTCTAGTTCATTCATTCTATTTCACTGGATTTTGTGTTAATTTAAATCTTTTAAATTAAACCATCTCAATAGTTCCAGTTGTAAATGTAATGATATACCTGCTATATTATTTCCAAACGATAATAGATGTTAAATGATTAAATTTACTTTTAAAGTCGCGAAGGAATATATAATTAATAAATTTAGTTAAGTCCTATATTTATAGATGTGTGTTTTAACCACTAAAACTCGCGCAGTGTATATTAAATACATAATTAAATACGCAAGCGTATATAAAATAGTCTTAACGGGAAATTCATCGCGCTTTAGAAGGTTATTTGTTTTTCGGTATATTACATGTCTTTTTTTCTTTCATACAGAGTGATCGTAACCTGTGCGATCCCAGCATTAAGAAAGAAATAAAGCAAATCAATCTAAGCAAAGCATAAACAGTGTGTAAAGTCTCCTTGACTCAGAACTTGTTGAGACTGTGTAAATTTTTAATCATTGAGGCGATTCTATGTTTGGAATTCCGCTATCTAACTTATAGCAAAGAAAGCACACCCAAAGACAAATTTACCACACCATCAAGTAAATGAAGTTTTAACGGGAAGAAGAACACTGGCCCGAGCTTTTGTTAGTTTACTGACACAAAGAGAGAATACATATTTACCGAACAGTGATGTGACTAGTTTTTTCCCTGGACTTAAACCATACCTCACGGATAAAGTGTATCAGCACGCGTAAGAATTTTTATTATCAGCGGCAAAGTAAAATAGACCACACCATCCTCACCCCGGTATCAGAGACCGTGCCCTCCCATAGAAACTGTTATTAAGAAAAGAGACACAAATACAGATTCATTTTCCAGCGATTACGGGATCCTTTTTATGTGCTGACCGCCTACCCGCTAATCTGGGGCTGGAACTTGAACTAACACTCATACATTTAGTTTGAGGTGTAACTGCTGTTGTGTTATTCTATGGAGTGCCAGATTTTTTCACAATCGGTAAGTGAGAGCAAGATGAGTGAAGGCCTTTACTAGCGCGTGTATGAATGACAGGAAATTTAATCTTTTTTTTGTAACCCATTTGTTAACTTGCTTACCGGGTAATACATTTTCTGTATCCCTGGCATTGTTCCTTTAAGTGGGATAGTTTTTGATAAACTCTGTTTTAAACCCCCCTCCTTTTCTTTTGCTTAGTAAAGGGAAGAACAATTGGGAAGAACAGGATTTTTTCTACCACCTATACCCAATTTTGAAAAACCTCTTTCAGAGTAATTAACTTCACTGTTAGGTTAACTTACCTACGTTCCTGATAACTATCTATCTTTGGACTGTATTTATCTTTTTTCTAATAAGCGGGACGGGCTTAGTCGATACCAATCTTCTTCACCCCTCCCTACCTTGTTATTTGCATTTTTCTGTAATTTTGATAATTCTTGTTGTAAACATATGATATATGTTGTAACTGATTCTTTACTGTTAAATAAACAGGTAAAAATTTATCTCGTACTGTGTTGGAAGACCAAGGCCCAAGTTCCCCTATTTGTTTAATATAGCTGTATCCACGTGCGTCTGTGTGTTTGAAGCACCAAATCGGTGTGAGCGCAGATGTGTGTCTGGAAACTGGCAAATAATTGTTTGACCAGGAGAGTGGAAGAGAAGATTGAGAGAAACGATTTGTCGTAAATAAGTCTGTCTTTACTCTCCTCCAGCACCCTGTGGAGCATCTATTTTACTCTCTACAATTTCTATTACTAAGCTTTTCACCATCATTCTACACTTAAACCGGACTACTATTTCTAAGACTCTTTCTCTTAAAATAAATTTATGACAGTAGATTAAACAGGATGTAAACAAGGAAACATAATTTCATATTACAGGGTTTTTGTCTGGTACTAGTCCGGTGCCAGATTTCTGAGTGAAGAATTTTGAGAAGACTTTGTATTCCAGTAGTGATAGGTGTACACGCTGTCTACTTTATTACTTTTGGACAAGTACAACAGTTGCCATTGGCCGGAGTGACAACTGACAGCTACTACATGTGCTAGATAAGTATATATTCTGGCACATGAATGTTCATCAACAAAAATTAGTGTTTCCTAACTGAACTAAATAAAACTATTTCCACCCCAGAAGTTAAAATTAAAAGTTGTGAAATAGAGACATGGGAGTGATTACAGAATCCCGACCCACCATCCAGTGCTAGTTTAACATTAGTATTATAACTTTATTAACACCATTATTAGATTTGTAAAATATGTGTTTGGACAAATTGTCTCTTTTGATTAATTGAATTATCTATATGTACATAAATATATTATCTTTGAGTTGAAAGTCCTGACGAGAAGAATACTAGGTTCAGGACAAAATAAAATTGTAAAAAATAGTTTAATACCAAAATTTAAAGCACGGTGTTAGTTCAGTTGATCATAGACTTTAATATTTGTTTGTGTGTGTGTGTTTAAGTATTAAAGTACCATCACACCACATGTTTATAACCCTAGACATTAGACGTAGCCATCATTCATACTAGTCAAGAATAAGTCTGAATGAGATCATAAGGTGGTAGCAGAAAGGCACCCTGAGACTTCACCCTAAAAAGTGTTATACTCAGGGGCCTTCACAGCTGACCTTTTTCAGAACAATATAAAAACATAACAACAACATTCCATAACATCCAAATCCACCACAATTCCCATAGTCAGTTATGACTGAAGGGGCTATTATTATTATGACAATCAAGCAGCTTCTTTTCACTGCTCCTCATAGACCTCCCATTTCTATTGGCTACAGCCTCCTCTGCCTCTTTTATTAGTTCATAAATATAGTTTCTGTAATTTTTATACCACGTTTTATTTCTTTATTTACAAGTATGTATATTTTTTTTAGCCTTGGCTCTGGAGCTGCTGGTTTTGATTCTGCTTGAATCTTATATTTTGGTTCCTGTATCTTACTGATGTATTTTGTTGTTCCTTTTTTCCGAAGAAAATCTCCATAAATTAAAAAAAGAAATTTGTTATAAGCTACCACTGGTTTTTCTTTACTTCCTTCGTCTTCTAGATGTTGGCACTCATGGTACTAGATATTGTGACAATACATTTTTTTTCAGTTATTTTAAATATTCCACATGAAATAGTTGTTGGTATAAACGTGTTGCTACAAACCTTCTGAGTGTCCTAGATATTTTGGCTAATTGAGGTTGGTGACCTAATGCCAGATCTACTTCTCTTAATACTTTTAGGATATGTAAGGATGATCAAAAATTCTTGATTATGCATACATGACCAATCTAATTTTCTGTGCTATAGTGATATACATGTTGCTTTATGTTTTCTTCTATGTGAAACATGCTTCACTCATTTATAGTCAGCTGGTTTGAGGCACAGAAGTGTTTGCATGTTTATCCATTTCCCTGAATAGTCCCAAGATCATTTTTTTTCTTGAATTCTTGAAAGTCGCTGTTGCATATTTCCAACTTTGTACTGAGATCACGCATCAAAATCGTAGTCTTTGCTTCTCCTTTTATCCATTATATTTTGAAGTCTGGTTAAAAACAAAAAAACAATCTGTTAAACAGTTAATTTTTTGTTGGCAAATACAGTTGAAGAATATTGATCTATTTTCCTTCTGGTAGTTTGAAATGATGCTAATATTAGAACAGATCTTCGTTGCTTGTTTCAGTTAAATACCAACATCTCAAACAATTCATTACACTTTAAATCACTGTTTATTAAACATACAAATACTTTACCTTTCACGCTTTTTTCACACATAAACACAGATATAAATGGAAACATAAAACGCAAAATATTATTTAAGTGCACGTATTATGAAAACATAGATGCACAAGGAAACACACAACTGGAAATAGTAGAAGCATTTATTATGAAAACATGGATACACAAGGAAACATAACGAACAAAATACTATTTATGTGCATTTATTATGAACAATTGAAAATCAAACTTTTTACATTTTTACAATTACCTCATAAAACCTCATACTATGACGAACAAGTGTGGGCTGTGTCATGTTTATGTGTGAATAAAATATGTTCAACCCATCTTTGAAGGTAACTTTCTAGACTGTGCAAAGGAAGCTTATTAGACTATTGTATTTTTGTCAAGAAAACTTACTAGACTATGTTTACATGTGAAAGAAATTTTGTAAACTGTTTGTTGTTTACCTGTGAAGGAAACTTTTTTAACTATGTGCCTTTTATCATTAAATTATTTGTAATGGATTTTAAACTTGAAATTGCTTGACTTGTGGACTTTGAACCTTTGAATCTTCGACTTTGAACCTTTGAACCTTCGACTTTGAACCTTCTACTTTGTTGCTCTGTGCTCATTTTCAAATGCAATGGTGACCAGTTCAAGGTCATAACAGCCACATTAGTAGTTAGCTCTGAGGAACAAACAAAAATGATGAGATGTTTAGAGAAATGTTCAAAAAATTGGAGATCGGCTGTTGTAACAGCCACCTATTATGGCTAAACATCATCATCACTATCCTCCTCACCATCACCACCCCCATCATCATTCTCTTCCTTATCATCGTCATCATCCTCATCATCAATTTTTCATCTTTCTACGGAGCACAGATCTTCATCAAACACATGTCGAGCTCTGTTGCACCGTTCAACGTTCCTTTGGGTGTTCTTCTCCCCTTTCGAGGAAGTTGAGGGGGAACTGCGGTAAGATGTGGAATACAATGGATGGGCGTGAAAAAAAAATTGAAAAAAGGTGATTCGTCTTACGAGGACAAAAGAATAAGAAAATAGCCAACGTTATTTTTTTTTCCTAGCACGCGCCTATAAGCGTTAGGACTTCGACGCCTTCAGGGAAGTACCTAGTTTTTATTTTTAAATTTTTATATTTTTTAGGTTCTTATGTGTCCTATCTAACCTTCACTTTCTTTCCTTTCCCTGACGAAGGCCTTGTGGCCGTAAAGTTGGCTATTTTCTTATTCTTTTGTCCTCGTAAGACGAATCTTTTTTTTTTCGATTTTTTTTTTCACACCCATCCATTCTCCCCTTTCATAGCCTCCCCCAGTTCCATTTTCCATGTGTTTTTTTTTTTTGGGTCTCCATCTTATTCGTTTCCTATTTGGGTATCTGGAACAGGGACCGCCTTGTAACACTATCAGCTGGTTTTCTCAGTGTTACGTCCTTGTAACACTATCAGCTGGTTTTCTCAGTGTTACGTCCTTTTCAACGCTATCAGGTTTTCCTCACATCTGTTTCACACGTACTTGTCCGGTTGTTTTCATCAATTCCACAAGAGTGCTATTTTCATACCATGTCAACCCTTCTATTCTGCGCTAACGGCCCGTGTATCTCACGGGGTTCTCTGAAGACAGGAAGAACAGCACTACTGGCCCTTTCTTCTCCTTCGTCTTCTTCTTCTCCTTCTTCTTTCGAACTCAAGGACTGCGAGTTTTCACTCTTTATAATTTGTATTTGGGGTGAGATCCCGGGCTTTCTTCCAAACCCAGATGACTTCCCGAACTTAGCAGGCTCAATACTGATAAACAATGCTATACCCACTAATTAACAGGTGTTGCAATGGATGGTCCTCTACCCTCCAGAGGGGATTCCTACTTCACACTCAAGCATGTCGTACAAGGCGGCTAAGTAGAGGTTGTGCATTGAGCTTGCAACCTGATCATGTAAAGCAAATTGTCACAGAAACCACCGCTTAATGAGCACGTGATTGTTTTGTGTAGCCTTGTAGTAGTGGCTCCATGCTTTGTTAGGGGCATGTGACTGTTTTGTGTAGCCTTGTAGTAGTGGCTCCCTGCTTCGTTAGGAGCACGTAACTGTTTTGTGTAGCCTTGTAGTAGTGGCTCCATGCTTTGTTAGGAGCACGTGACTGTTTTGTGTAGCCTTGTAGTGGTGGCTCCATGCTTCGTTAGGAGCACGTGACTGTTTTGTGTAGCCTTGTAGTAGTGGCTCCATGCTTTGTTAGGAGCACGTGACTGTTTTGTGTAGCCTTGTAGTAGTGGCTCCATGCTTTGTTAGGAGCACGTGACTGTTTTGTGTAGCCTTGTAGTAGTGGCTCCCTGCTTCGTTAGGAGCACGTGACTGTTTTGTGTAGCCTTGTAGTAGTGGCTCCCTGCTTCGTTAGGAGCACGTGACTGTTTTGTGTAGCCTTGTAGTAGTGGCTCCATGCTTTGTTAGGAGCACGTGACTGTTTTGTGTAGCCTTGTAGTAGTGGCTCCCTGCTTCGTTAGGAGCACGTGACTGTTTTGTGTAGCCTTGTAGTGGTGGCTCCATGCTTCGTTAGGAGCACGTGACTGTTTTGTGTAGCCTTGTAGTAGTGGCTCCATGCTTTGTTAGGAGCACGTGACTGTTTTGTGTAGCCTTGTAGTAGTGGCTCTAAACTTTGTTAGGAACACGTGACTGTTTTGTGTAGCCTTGTAGTATTGGCTCTATGCTTTGTTAGGAGCACGTGACTGTTTTGTGTAGCCTTGTAGTGGTGTAGTATACAATGGCGGACTTAACAGGTCGAGTAGAGTTTCTGGCTATAAAATTAATCAAGTTCGAGTGTGTAGGTGTGTCACCGTTTCGTTGTGCAGTGTAAAATACACTGTATGTTTAAGTCAGTCGAACAGTTATTTGGTGTTAACAAGATGAAAGAGTATAGAAAAATGGGTTAGAAAATCAGAATAATCTAAGTGATAACTTATTTGTTCTTAACATGGGAGATAAAAGTATGTAAATGTAATGTTTTTTGTAAGGGAGGGAACCTTTTTAGACCTTAAAGTAATTTAAGTATATATCATTAGAGTTTCCCAAATTTGCATATTAGACTAGTTTTAATAAAGATATAGAAGGATTAATGAAACTAAGTTAAAAAGTACAAAGGGGAATAACAATGTTATTAGCGCCCTTTACAGGTTTAGTGAGTTAAGAGAACACAGAGCAGAGTAAAACGCACGTGAAAATAGTGACTAGAGGTAAACAGTTATGTAGCACAGTTCACGGAGCTAACAGCTTAGAATTAAGCGTGCCGATAGGTGAGTGAACTGAACAACGGACCAATCGTATTAACTAAAACAACTTTTGGACCATCAGATAGGAAATTGAAGGACGATTAGAGATCAGTCTTACCGGAGAAGTTGACGGAGCAAGTCAAGCTTTTGCTGAGCTCTCAAGAAATGTGAAACCTGCGGTATGCAGAAGGGCTACAGAAATAGCTAGATTTAGAATTGCTTAGAAATAGGAATTCAGGAGAACATTTAGAATTGATTAATAATTTGTGTGATCAACTGTAGGATTAGCTGATAGGTGGTGTTAGTAGGATCGTGATAGGTGCTGGACTTCGTTTAAAATGGTAAGAACAAAACTTTGAACTATTTTCTTGACTTTCAGCAAATTTGTCGCAAGCTAACGACGCTCGCATTTAAGGGAGCGAGCTAAAGAAGATAATATTGAGTCAAGGTCAATATTAAAGCCTAAAGAAATAATAACTTTTATTGTCAGATAGCCAGGATGGGCTGTCATGCCAAGAAGATGAGGCATTGCCATTAAACGTAATTGTATCGAACTAAGGGATCACAGCACTGACATTTATGAAACATATTAAGCGCTCTCATATAAGAGTAAGTATGGAGACGCCACCACGAGTGAGTCTGACATTCACGAAACATCTCATGCGCTCTCTCATACTAGAGTAAGTATGGTGGAAGCCATTTTGGTATTGGACATTGTTTATTTCAGGTGTAGCTATTGAATTTTATATGCTGCATTTAAAGGAGTTAAACCTAACTAGGTTGAGATTGGGTGAGAACATGGCTCCAAGGATTTAGAAGAACTGTTGTAGAAAATAGAAGAGAAAAATAATAGAACTTGAGAAGGAATTTGGTAGGCCAGGGGTATAATGAAATATGCAAGAGGATCTGATGAATTAAGTTGGATGATCATGCATTATCTTATGTAAATAAAAGTTGTATTTTTGAAACTGAATCACATCACTCCGGTTGCTTTGATGTGTGAGGAGATTAAGGAATGGAGAGATATTAGAATTGAGTAATAGGAAAGATAGGAATAATAGAACACCTATACGCATCAGTCGCTAGACAACACCAAGGAGGGAAGAACGTGGTCTGGGTTGAACAAAAGACGAACCTATTCTCATCCAAGAACTATCATCTCTGGCGGAACAAGGGGGCCAGTAAGAGAGACAATCTCACTTGGAGGAAAGAAACAAAGTAAATAATAGATAACTAGGCCTGCCTCAGCCACCTAGTTATAGTTAGGATTGGACAGGGACCAACACCAGCACGGTCACAGGTGGTAGTCCAAAAGAATCAAAATAGTCAAAAGTACCAAGTCCATTATAATATAGAGCGACCCAGTGGTCACCCGGGCGATAGCTAGGGTCAGTGTTGATGACGAAAGCAGCCGTCTTGGTCGGATCGATGCGTAGAGGTAATTGGTCACGAGCTAACACTTTAACGAGCCCAGTTCGTTTAACAAATATGTCTGACAGGAGGATGATGCGTATCTCGTCTGTATTCATTGTCTAAGTGGTGTAATCTGTCAAAACGTGGCGTGATTTCGAGATCTCCAAGATGGAGTCTTGCTCGGCGTAGACGAGAACCTGTAATGGTTCGGGTGTGACCTCGGCGAATTTAAGTTCTACTGAGACTGGGCCCGACTTGGCCATCTCAAACTGGTCACCGTCTAGTAGACTGGGGGTGAGGTCAAAGGCGTATAAGGCGTAACCGTGCTTAAAATATCTATACTCGAGGTCGTTGCCGGCGTCTTTTCCAATCAGCCCCATAGCTAGATTCGTCGCGAAGAAGGCTCTCACGTACTGGTTGTGTTCATAATCCATGGACAAAGGCTTGCCACTGACTGTTCTGCCGTCCGCGCTGACACTCAAATATATCAGACCAAATGTAGCGAAATTGAACGGATTAGACGTGTACGACCCGTTAAAAGCGGACGAAGTTACTAGTGCAATAACGATCCGTGTAGGTGTTTGACTGAGAAATAGATTATCCTGCATGTGCGATAGCATACCTCTAGGGATAGAGAAAGTTTTTAGCACAACTCGTTTCAATGGGTACTTGGCATTACCTCGCACCAAGGATTTCTCGTGGGCTAGAGAGACGGCTTGGTTTAATTTGGCTTACCGGACAACCAAGGCCGCATAAGTTATAAAAGATTTATAACCAGCGGTGAGGGAGGGAAACCCGAGGCCTGTAAACAGTAAATTAATATGAAACAAATATAAAGGTATGTTATCAGGCACTCGCAGGAAATAAAGAAGTAGAACACCAGACAACAGAAAAACAAAAGACATGAGTGGCTTACCCAGGATTTGAACACTGGACCTTCTGTGCGACAACCCCGCCTAGCCATGCAAGCGAATCACACTATCCGCCCTGCCATCTACGCATCATCAAAAATGATGTTTCAATGGCAGGTCAACAGTGCGAACCACAATACATGAACGAACGAACGAACGAACGAACGAACTTTATTTTCAAAGGGTTAAGAATTGGGCACGCAGGCCCGTCTGACATTCTGCCCTTCCTCTCTCTCTCATCATGTATACTAATATCCTTTCATCCTCACATTTACTTTAAGCATTATTAAGGCATTTATCATTATAAAAGTAATATTACATTTGCAATAATCATCATAATTAAAGTGTTTTTAAAATAAAATAAAATAATTAAAAAAAAAAAAAAAAAAAATTAATAGTAATAATGAATTTGAAAAATAAATAAATAAATAAAAAATAAATAAATTTAAAAAAACAAAAAAAAGAATCGAATTCTTCGTACTGTAAATTAGTGATTTGAGACATATTCAGAGGTATGTTATGAGAACTTGTAAAATGTTCATACGGTGTTCAACTGAATGACTCAGGGACTTTTTTTTTTTTTTTTTTTTAAGGTTCATCAAGATGAGGTGGGTAGACAGTTACTTTCCATTTTCCTTTCCATTTCCTTTGCGTCCCAAACTCAAGACCAGAATCAGACTAGGTAGATAGTTAGATAGACATATACGAAAGCAATTAATTTGCCAAGGGTTGAAAATCGGACACAGTCCCCTCTTGCATTCTTCCATCCTCTTGCTCATCTTTTATTACTGTTACTCAACATTCTCCAGCGTACTGAAAGTATTAATGTAAGGACAGTGCAACATTACAAGGAAGTATAACAGCATACATTAACAGTACCTGATCATAAAATTAAGAATATAAGTTATTAAGAATACAATATTAAGAATAAGTATTTTGTAATGAAAACTAGATCATCAGAGCCTCCATACAGTATATTAGATAAAAGTACAACACAATCAGTTAGGGTGGCATATAATCAGCACTCATAAAGTATTTGAATAGTATACGATTGTATGAGTAAGGACTGTGCGTGTTTTTCAGGTCATTGGGAAGATTGTTCCAAAGATGAGCAGCTGAGTAAGCCAAACTAGTTCTAAATCGGTCTAGCCTGGGCTTGGGTACCTGTAATTTATTTCAGCGCTGACTACGTCTGTCACATTGTATTTTAAAAGCGGCCAAAGATACTTTGGAGCATTCTGTGACAGGATTTTGTGAATAAATTTCCCTTTGTTAAAGAGGAAGCGCTTCTTGAGGGGTAATATTTGAAGATAATTATATAAATCTATACAATGTGATTGGTGTTTATCAGCAACAAGGCGCATTGCGCGTTTTTGAAGCGAGTGGAGCCTTCTTGTGTTGGAGACAGAACAACCATCCCAGATTGTGGAACAATAGTCTAGATGCGTTTGTATATGAGATATGTAGAACATTTTCCTTGCCTCTTCATCCAGGAAATGTTTAATTTTGGCTAATTCGTAAACTTTTTGTGCTGTTTGCTTTGTGAGTGCATGTACATGTGAGTTCCAACTTAGGTGTTGGTCAACAGTGATACCTAGAGTTCTGTGTTCATTTACGTTTTCAATTAGTGATGTTCCAATGAAGAGCTGAAGTGTTGTTTTCTGCAAGTTTTGTAGTTTTTGTCTGGTTGATATATTAACATACATTTTGTTTTACTAATATTTATTTGCATGCGATTCTCGTTGCTCCCACGTAATAAGATTATGTGTATCGTTTTGTAAAGATTGTTCTAGTGTGGTACAACATTTATCACTAGTATAGACAGTACAGTCATCGGCAAAAAGGTCACATGATGATGTTTTTGAAATATAGAGGAAGATCATTAATGTTTACGGTAAATAGAAGAGGGCCGAGAATAGAGCCCTGAGGAACACCTGTATGGACAACGGTTGGGTTCGACAAGGAATTATTGTAAGAGACTATTTGTTGTCTGTCTGACAGGAACGATTTAATTAACTTTACCAGCTTAATATTTACTTTCATTGTTTCTAATTTTCTGATTAAAATAAAGTGATCTATCATATCAAATGCTTTTTTGAAGTCTACAAATATTGCTCCACATATATTATCGTTATTGATGTTTAGGTGCCAATTGTCTATCATCTTTGTTAAGGCTGTGTGGCATGAATGCTTTGGTCTAAACCCCGACTGACTGTCGATTAACAGGTCGTTATCTACTAGGTGTTGTAGTGTTGTTTTGTGGATGTGTTTTTCCAGTGGTTTGGACAGCGACGATATAAGAGAAATGGGCCTATAGTTACTAAGATTACTACTATCAGATGAACCTGGTTTGAGAAGTGGGTATACTTTAGCGCTTTTAAAAGCGGATGGAAAGTAACTCCTTGCGATACATTGATTATATATGTATGTCAGTGAATCACTAATAGCAGGTGCGGCAAATCGCAGTATTCGATTACTGATTCCATCAAGTCCCGATGAGTTATTATCTTTAAGGCCAGTAATATAGTTGTAAACTTCGTTAACTGTTATAAAAGGGATGTCGGGTGGAATTGTGTTAGTACATTTGTTCTCGCAGAACGTTGATAATTTGCTTAAGTCACAAGGGGGAGACGGAATGGTGGATTTTATATTGTTGATGTCTGCCTGAAAATGATTGCTGAAGTCAGTACAAGTAAGTGGCGTATTTGGAGTATGTGGGTCTGGAAAATTTCGTTTGTTCACTAAAGTGTTGATTGCCTTCCATATCTCTTTACTGTTTGTTTTACTCTGAACTAAATTTCTAAAGTAGTTTTTTCTTTTCTCTGCGAATTAAGTATTGTACTTTATTTCTTATTGTCCGATATGTAGTGATATCCTTATTTTTATGCGCTCTATCTCTTTGCCTCATAGCGTCAAGAACTTCTTGTGTGATCCATGGAGATTTAATTTGCCTTTTCACGCGAATTTCTTTAGTAGGCGCATGCTTATTAAAAATACTATAAAATATCATTGTCCAATATGCGATGGCGTCATCAGGATCAGGAATTTGAAAAACGTTGGCGAGAGGCGCAGTTTGCAAATCATTCAAAATAATTCACGGTTGAAATTTTTAAGACTTCTATATTGAAAACTAATGTGTTTATTTTTTGGAGATTTGTACCCATTTTTTGCCCAAGTGCAACATATGGGATAATGGTCACTCATAGCAATAGTAGGGATGGAGCATTCTATAATATTTTCTGGACAGGTTACATAGATATGATCGATCAGTGTGGATGACGTTGTTGTTACTCTGGTAGGTTTGTTGACTATTTGTTTCATGTTATACGATGCTAAGATGTTGGTCCATATATTGTTTGGCTTGTGCATGTCGATATTAAAATCACCAAGAAGAATAATTTCGTTAACTGTAGTAATAACTTTATCCATCATGTTGGTAAAATCTTCAAACCATGTTGTTCCTACACTGGGATTACGATAAAGATATCCGATTAAAATAGATCTTTGCTTTTGGGGCTTTATCTCTAACCATATGCATTCTATATCTATAGTCTCAAGATCGTTTTCTGCGGCGATAACTCAGAGAAGTAGAAATATAAACTGCTAGACCCGTCTCTAATTGTCTACTAGAATCTCGCCGAATAGTTTTTAAAACCTCTGAGCGCAATGTCATCGTCGGTTATTTTCTCATTCAGACGACTTTCGGAAAAACCAAAAACCTGGAAATTTTGGTTAAGAATTTGTGTGAGTTCTGGAATTTTACCTAAAAGATGGTTTACGTTCAAGTGGCCAAGCCGTAAGCCAATTGTATTTCGTAATTGTTCATAATTACCTGACATTTTTATGTGAAAGAAATTTTACGCTCAAATAGAAAATAAATAACTAAATAAACATCACGAGGTTGCTATATATGTGAGATTAAAAGTAATAGTACATAAATGCACACCTTAATACAACAAATTACAAACAATTCAGATAACTGTACTAGTTAAAAATTGTAAGAAACTGTCACACAACAAGCACACCCATCCACACTGTGAAGGTTAACAACAAAGTTAAGCTGCACCAAGAGAATAGACGGGCAGACAAACAAATAGATACTGAGAATAAATAAATAAAGCATTATCCGACAGTTGCTGGTCCTACAGAGACGTCGACTTGTGAAGTGAACAGTCACTGATAATGTTGAGGAGAGGGTTGTGGACAATAAAAGCGAGATGGATTTGGCCGTAAAAGATGATTCATTTGGTAGTAGGTGTTCGCGGGATGTTGAGGTACTGTTGTTGGATGAATGGGATATTCCGGCCAGTAGGACCTCCAAGTGTAAGGTGCGTAGTTCAAGAGGCTTTGCTGATGTAGAAAGTTATGAAAGGTTGGGTGTGCGGGTTGATATGGGAAAACCTGTGATGACAACGATGATGGGTGATCTCTCATTGGTGTCTGGTGCGACAGCGGACGTGGTGAGATTTCAGTAGGTGGACCCTGAGTTGGTTGAATTGAATCTTTTACAGATCTTTGAGAATGGAGAGTCTCAGGTTGTTGTTGAGGTGGGTCGTCGGTCGTAGAATGTTGCTGAAGGCCGATATTATTGGCTGTTTCTTGCACATCTGTAGTTCTAATAAGGGGTCTGTCTTGATACTCCTGATTGTGTGACGTTGTCTGGCTGGTGCTTGAAGTTGTGGGTATTGGCGGAAACTCAAGGTCGTAAATTGCATTAGAGGAGTAGCTGGTTACATTCGTGTGTCGTTTTGAAGGATACTTGGATGCTGATGTGCTGGCTGTGCCTCTGAGGGTGTTTTCTGGAAATTTGATGTTTCTCGCCAACATACTGGTTCCTTGATCGGATAAGGAAATGTCGCCGCTATAAAGATGCTTCCTAGGAGCTCCGGATGTGGCAAGGAACGAGGAGTGTTCTATAAATGTGTGGTGGTGTCTGACGCAATGCTTTTTCAATTTTGTGTTGTTCATCTCAACAGATTTCCTATAATGAGAACGAACTGGAGGTATAATAGCTGAAAAATATACCTTTGCATTTGGGAACAGGAACTGGAAGTTACTTGTGATTTGATTTAGCTCTGTTTGTGCAATTTCGTTATGCTTTAGCGCGTCCGACAGACCAATGTGCACAGTGACCCTGGCTACATCAAGATCAGTTTCATATCTTTTAAGGAGAGTCAGTAGGTCCTGCGCAGATGCCCAGTTTTTGTAGCGAACAGTGACCCTGTCTATATCTGCTGTTACTAATTGACATTTTTGAAGGTCCTTCACATTTTGGTCACCAAAGATGAAGTGTTTCCTTCTATTTGAAAGATGTGTGTGTGTGTGTGCCGGTGGCAGTGCGTGCTGTTTCTTGTGTTTGAACTATGCTGGGATTGTGTGTAGGTTTCTTGCTGTGATGTGAACTGGCTGTCGACAGTGGGGGCTGCCGAGTAGAAATCTGGACAGGGATTCTGCTCATGTCTGCAGGGAATTCCAGAATGCACAGGTCATGGTCTTCTTTATGGCTCGGTTCAGCTTGTGTCGTATGCTGTACTTCACTACCGTCGGAATTTCCCTCTGAGCTTGTGTTTGTGTTACACTGTCTGTGTTTATTCTTCTGCTGTGTGCTTTCTTTCTGTTGTTCAGACTCGTTTCTCTCACAGCTATTTTTGAGGGACATGTGGTCAGCATGGAGCTGCTCGTAAGCTTTTTTGAGGCTGCTCAGCTCTGCTTTTAGTATCTCCATCTCAGACAATATTATTAAAAATTGATCTTGTGACGAGTGCATAGGTAATGTAAGAGGGGATGTTGTTGGACTACTGTCAAAGGTGCTTGATAGGTGTTCTGTCTCTGTGATGTCACTTGTATCAGCTAACGCTGGTGACTTTGGTTTTGTCTGTGACATCTTTTTGCACTCTTTATTGGGAGTTATGTTTGTTGTGATATCTGCGGAAACAGTGGAATGTGTGATTGCTAACTTCTTAGATTTAGAAGTTTTTGCAGGAATACTTTGAACTGGCACATTTGATATGATGGCCTCTCGACTGACTCCAGCAGTATTTGCTGATTTCCATAAATTGTTCAGGTCCGTACTAACCCAATCTTTAATAGCGCACTCTGCGCCCTGTATCATTACTTTATTTGTAGTGTTATAGAAATGTAGGACAACCTCTCCTGTGGAAATAACATCTTCTACATATGAACCATTAGCGTCAGTCCTTGCTTCAACAGTTGCACTAGATTCATAGTATGCCTTAGACAGGCTACGTAAAGCTTCATATTCGATTAAGGTAGAAAACGTCAGAATCGCACACTGGTTATTGTTCTTATAAGATAATGTTACGCATGGCGTGTATAGCGTGCTGGTCTTCAAACTTCGGGTTTTCTTTTAACCGCTTTAGTAACGTTCAAAACGTAGTCCTTCTGTTTGGCACCTTTTGTGTTCGGACGGGTTGTACCGACCGAATTTACGTGTAGCATTGTGAGTGGGAACGGTAAATGACCAGGCGTATTTAATGGGCGTGGAAAGTGGTCAATTATAGTCGTTCACTCCGCTCTAGTTGACAGCTTGACTCGGTCGACACACATATTTACCGCTGACCAATTTCTAAAGCCACGGTTCTCTGACATTCCGTAGGGTGTAATAAAACATCCATTTCTGTCGGCTACAACAATTATCAGTGCTGACCATGTGGAACGTTTAGTAATTCCAAAACAAAAGCGACTTGCTATACCTATAATAGAAGATATGCTTGACTTCATTTTTCCTAAAAATCACATTTCCTATTCATATGAACACAATAATATGTATTTCACGATAAAGCAATTAACATTATGTACACAGTGATATAAAAATCCTTCAGAAATATTGCTAGATATGCAGTTTAAAAATCCAAATGTAGGACTCCACAAAAACACGTCCGCACGCTAGGCGGACCAGAAGTCCACCATGCGCAGTTCAGCCTATTAATGACGCAATCACTTCTGTTGTATTTCTGTCAAGCAGTATAGGCCGAATCCAACAAGACAAGGACCTTAATACTGTGTCCAGTAAATGATAGTAGACTAGAACAGTGAGAACAGGATAGTGGTAGGTTTGGTATTGTATAAACATTTATTACACGTAAGGGAGGGAAACCCGAGGCCTGTAAACAGTAAATTAATATGAAACAAATATAGACATGAGTGGCTTACCCAGGATTTGAACACTGGACCTTCTGTGCGACAACCAAGCCTAGCCATGCAAGCGAATCACACTATCCGCCCTGCCATCTACGCATCATCAAAAATGATGTTTCAATGGCAGGTCAACAGTGCGAACCACAATACATGACACCAGAAGTCCACCATGGGCAGTTCAGCCTATTAATGACGCAATCACTTCTGTTGTATTTCTATCAAGCAGTATAGGCCGAATCCAACAAGACAAGGACCTTAATACTGTGTCCAGTAAATGATAGTAGACTAGAACAGTGAGAACAGGATAGTGGTAGGTTTGGTATTGTATAAACATTTATTACACGTAAGGGAGGGAAACCCGAGGCCTGTAAACAGTAAATTAATATGAAACAAATATAAAGGTATGTTATCAGGCACTCGCAGGAAATAAAGAAGTAGAACACCAGACAACAGAAAAACAACAGACATGAGTGGCTTACCCAGGATTTGAACACTGGACCTTCTGTGCGACAACCCCGCCTAGCCATGCAAGCGAATCACACTATCCGCCCTGCCATCTACGCATCATCAAAAAAATGATGTTTCAATGGCAGGTCAACAGTGCGAACCACAATACATGACACCAGAAGTCCACCATGGGCAGTTCAGCCTATTAATGACGCAATCACTTCTGTTGTATTTCTGTCAAGCAGTATAGGCCGAATCCAACAAGACAAGGACCTTAATACTGTGTCCAGTAAATGATAGTAGACTAGAACAGTGAGAACAGGATAGTGGTAGGTTTGGTATTGTATAAACATTTATTACACGTAAGGGAGGGAAACCCGAGGCCTGTAAACAGTAAATTAATATGAAACAAATATAAAGGTATGTTATCAGGCACTCGCAGGAAATAAAGAAGTAGAACACCAGACAACAGAAAAACAACAGACATGAGTGGCTTACCCAGGATTTGAACATCGGACCTTCTGTGCGACAACCCCGCCTAGCCATGTAAGCGAATCACACTATCCGCCCTGCCATCTACGCATCATCAAAAATGATGTTTCAATGGCAGGTCAACAGTGGTTCGCACTGTTGACCTGCCATTGAAACATCATTTTTGATGATGCGTAGATGGCAGAGCGGATAGTGTGATTCGCTTGCATGGCTAGGCGGGGTTGTCGCACGGAAGGTCCAGTGTTCAAATCCTGGGTAAGCCACTCATGTCTGTTGTTTTTCTGTTGTCTGGTGTTCTACTTCTTTATTTCCTGCGAGTGCCTGATAACATACCTTTATATTTGTTTCATATTAATTTACTGTTTACAGGCCTCGGGTTTCCCTCCCTTACGTGTAATAAATGTTTATACAATACCAAACCTACCACTATCCTGTTCTCACTGTTCTAGTCTACTATCATTTACTGGACACAGTATTAAAGTCCTTGTCTTGTTGGATTCGGCCTATACTGCTTGACAGAAATACAACAGAAGTGATTGCGTCATTAATAGGCTGAACTGCCCGTGGTGGACTTCTGGTGTCATGTATTGTGGTTTGCACTGTTGACCTGCCATTGAAACATCATTTTTGATGATGCGTAGATGGCAGGGCGGATAGTGTGATTCGCTTGCATGGCTAGGCGGGGTTGTCGCACAGAAGGTCCAGTGTTCAAATCCTGGGTAAGCCACTCATGTCTGTTGTTTTTCTGTTGTCTGGTGTTCTACTTCTTTATTTCCTGCGAGTGCCTGATAACATACCTTTATATTTGTTTCATATTAATTTACTGTTTACAGGCCTCGGGTTTCCCTCCCTTACGTGTAATAAATGTTTATACAATACCAAACCTACCCACTATCCTGTTCTCACTGTTCTAGTCTACTATCATTTACTGGACACAGTATTAAGGTCCTTGTCTTGTTGGATTCGGCCTATACTGCTTGACAGAAATACAACAGAAGTGATTGCGTCATTAATAGGCTGAACTGCCCATGGTGGACTTCTGGTGTCATGTATTGTGGTTCGCACTGTTGACCTGCCATTGAAACATCATTTTTGATGATGCGTAGATGGCAGGGCGGATAGTGTGATTCGCTTGCATGGCTAGGCGGGGTTGTCGCACAGAAGGTCCAGTGTTCAAATCCTGGGTAAGCCACTCATGTCTGTTGTTTTTTCTGTTGTCTGGTGTTCTACTTCTTTATTTCCTGCGAGTGCCTGATAACATACCTTTATATTTGTTTCATATTAATTTACTGTTTACAGGCCTCGGGTTTCCCTCCCTTACGTGTAATAAATGTTTATACAATACCAAACCTACCACTATCCTGTTCTCACTGTTCTAGTCTACTATCATTTACTGGACACAGTATTAAGGTCCTTGTCTTGTTGGATTCGGCCTATACTGCTTGACAGAAATACAACAGAAGTGATTGCGTCATTAATAGGCTGAACTGCCCATGGTGGACTTCTGGTGTCATGTATTGTGGTTCGCATTGTTGACCTGCCATTGAAACATCATTTTTGATGATGCGTAGATGGCAGGGCGGATAGTGTGATTCGCTTGCATGGCTATGCGGGGTTGTCGCACAGAAGGTCCAGTTTTCAAATCCTGGGTAAGCCACTCATGTCTGTTGTTTTTTCTGTTGTCTGGTGTTCTACTTCTTTATTTCCTGCGAGTGCCTGATAACATACCTTTATATTTGTTTCATATTAATTTACTGTTTACAGGCCTCGGGTTTCCCTCCCTTACGTGTAATAAATGTTTATACAATACCAAACCTACCACTATCCTGTTCTCACTGTTCTAGTCTACTATCATTTACTGGACACAGTATTAAGGTCCTTGTCTTGTTGGATTCGGCCTATACTGCTTGATAGAAATACAACAGAAGTGATTGCGTCATTAATAGGCTGAACTGCCCATGGTGGACTTCTGGTGTCATGTATTGTGGTTCGCACTGTTGACCTGCCATTGAAACATCATTTTTTGATGATGCGTAGATGGCAGGGCGGATAGTGTGATTCGCTTGCATGGCTAGGCGGGGTTGTCGCACAGAAGGTCCAGTGTTCAAATCCTGGGTAAGCCACTCATGTCTGTTGTTTTTCTGTTGTCTGGTGTTCTACTTCTTTATTTCCTGCGAGTGCCTGATAACATACCTTTATATTTGTTTCATATTAATTTACTGTTTACAGGCCTCGGGTTTCCCTCCCTTACGTGTAATAAATGTTTATACAATACCAAACCTACCCACTATCCTGTTCTCACTGTTCTAGTCTACTATCATTTACTGGACACAGTATTAAGGTCCTTGTCTTGTTGGATTCGGCCTATACTGCTTGATAGAAATACAACAGAAGTGATTGCGTCATTAATAGGCTGAACTGCCCATGGTGGACTTCTGGTGTCATGTATTGTGGTTCGCACTGTTGACCTGCCATTGAAACATCATTTTTGATGATGCGTAGATGGCAGGGCGGATAGTGTGATTCGCTTGCATGGCTAGGCGGGGTTGTCGCACAGAAGGTCCAGTGTTCAAATCCTGGGTAAGCCACTCATGTCTGTTGTTTTTCTGTTGTCTGGTGTTCTACTTCTTTATTTCCTGCGAGTGCCTGATAACATACCTTTATATTTGTTTCATATTAATTTACTGTTTACAGGCCTCGGGTTTCCCTCCCTTACGTGTAATAAATGTTTATACAATACCAAACCTACCACTATCCTGTTCTCACTGTTCTAGTCTACTATCATTTACTGGACACAGTATTAAGGTCCTTGTCTTGTTGGATTCGGCCTATACTGAGAAATACAACAGAAGTGATTGCGTCATTAATAAGCTGAACTGCCCATGGTGGACTTCTGGTGTCATGTATTGTGGTTCGCACTGTTGACCTGCCATTGAAACATCATTTTTGATGATGCGTAGATGGCAGGGCGGATAGTGTGATTCGCTTGCATGGCTAGGCGGGGTTGTCGCACAGAAGGTCCAGTTTTCAAATCCTGGGTAAGCCACTCATGTCTGTTGTTTTTCTGTTGTCTGGTGTTCTACTTCTTTATTTCCTGCGAGTGCCTGATAACATACCTTTATATTTGTTTCATATTAATTTACTGTTTACAGGCCTCGGGTTTCCCTCCCTTACGTGTAATAAATGTTTATACAATACCAAACCTACCACTATCCTGTTCTCACTGTTCTAGTCTACTATCATTTACTGGACACAGTATTAAGGTCCTTGTCTTGTTGGATTCGGCCTATACTGCTTGACAGAAATACAACAGAAGTGATTGCGTCATTAATAGGCTGAACTGCCCATGGTGGACTTCTGGTGTCATGTATTGTGGTTCGCACTGTTGACCTGCCATTGAAACATCATTTTTTGATGATGCGTAGATGGCAGGGCGGATAGTGTGATTCGCTTGCATGGCTAGGCGGGGTTGTCGCACAGAAGGTCCAGTGTTCAAATCCTGGGTAAGCCACTCATGTCTGTGTTTTTCTGTTGTCTGGTGTTCTACTTCTTTATTTCCTGCGAGTGCCTGATAACATACCTTTATATTTGTTTCATATTAATTTACTGTTTACAGGCCTCGGGTTTCCCTCCCTTATTTGTAATAAATGTTTATACAATACCAAACCTACCCACTATCCTGTTCTCACTGTTCTAGTCTACTATCATTTACTGGACACAGTATTAAGGTCCTTGTCTTGTTGGATTCGGCCTATACTGCTTGATAGAAATACAACAGAAGTGATTGCGTCATTAATAGGCTGAACTGCCCATGGTGGACTTCTGGTGTCATGTATTGTGGTTCGCACTGTTGACCTGCCATTGAAACATCATTTTTTGATGATGCGTAGATGGCAGGGCGGATAGTGTGATTCGCTTGCATGGCTAGGCGGGGTTGTCGCACAGAAGGTCCAGTGTTCAAATCCTGGGTAAGCCACTCATGTCTGTTGTTTTTCTGTTGTCTGGTGTTCTACTTCTTTATTTCCTGCGAGTGCCTGATAACATACCTTTATATTTGTTTCATATTAATTTACTGTTTACAGGCCTCGGGTTTCCCTCCCTTATTTGTAATAAATGTTTATACAATACCAAACCTACCCACTATCCTGTTCTCACTGTTCTAGTCTACTATCATTTACTGGACACAGTATTAAGGTCCTTGTCTTGTTGGATTCGGCCTATACTGCTTGATAGAAATACAACAGAAGTGATTGCGTCATTAATAGGCTGAACTGCCCATGGTGGACTTCTGGTGTCATGTATTGTGGTTCGCACTGTTGACCTGCCATTGAAACATCATTTTTTGATGATGCGTAGATGGCAGGGCGGATAGTGTGATTCGCTTGCATGGCTAGGCGGGGTTGTCGCACAGAAGGTCCAGTGTTCAAATCCTGGGTAAGCCACTCATGTCTGTTGTTTTTTCTGTTGTCTGGTGTTCTACTTCTTTATTTCCTGCGAGTGCCTGATAACATACCTTTATATTTGTTTCATATTAATTTACTGTTTACAGGCCTCGGGTTTCCCTCCCTTACGTGTAATAAATGTTTATACAATACCAAACCTACCCACTATCCTGTTCTCACTGTTCTAGTCTACTATCATTTACTGGACACAGTATTAAGGTCCTTGTCTTGTTGGATTCGGCCTATACTGCTTGATAGAAATACAACAGAAGTGATTGCGTCATTAATAGGCTGAACTGCCCATGGTGGACTTCTGGTGTCATGTATTGTGGTTCGCACTGTTGACCTGCCATTGAAACATCATTTTTTGATGATGCGTAGATGGCAGGGCGGATAGTGTGATTCGCTTGCATGGCTAGGCGGGGTTGTCGCACAGAAGGTCCAGTGTTCAAATCCTGGGTAAGCCACTCATGTCTTTTATTTTTCTGTTGTCTGGTGTTCTACTTCTTTATTTCCTGCGAGTGCCTGATAACATACCTTTATATTTGTTTCATATTAATTTACTGTTTACAGGCCTCGGGTTTCCCTCCCTTACGTGTAATAAATGTTTATACAATACCAAACCTACCCACTATCCTGTTCTCACTGTTCTAGTCTACTATCATTTACTGGACACAGTATTAAGGTCCTTGTCTTGTTGGATTCGGCCTATACTGCTTGATAGAAATACAACAGAAGTGATTGCGTCATTAATAGGCTGAACTGCCCATGGTGGACTTCTGGTGTCATGTATTGTGGTTCGCACTGTTGACCTGCCATTGAAACATCATTTTTTGATGATGCGTAGATGGCAGGGCGGATAGTGTGATTCGCTTGCATGGCTAGGCGGGGTTGTCGCACAGAAGGTCCAGTGTTCAAATCCTGGGTAAGCCACTCATGTCTGTTGTTTTTCTGTTGTCTGGTGTTCTACTTCTTTATTTCCTGCGAGTGCCTGATAACATACCTTTATATTTGTTTCATATTAATTTACTGTTTACAGGCCTCGGGTTTCCCTCCCTTATGTAATAAATGTTTATACAATACCAAACCTACCCACTATCCTGTTCTCACTGTTCTAGTCTACTATCATTTACTGGACACAGTATTAAGGTCCTTGTCTTGTTGGATTCGGCCTATACTGCTTGATAGAAATACAACAGAAGTGATTGCGTCATTAATAGGCTGAACTGCCCATGGTGGACTTCTGGTGTCATGTATTGTGGTTCGCACTGTTGACCTGCCATTGAAACATCATTTTTTGATGATGCGTAGATGGCAGGGCGGATAGTGTGATTCGCTTGCATGGCTAGGCGGGGTTGTCGCACAGAAGGTCCAGTGTTCAAATCCTGGGTAAGCCACTCATGTCTGTTGTTTTTTCTGTTGTCTGGTGTTCTACTTCTTTATTTCCTGCGAGTGCCTGATAACATACCTTTATATTTGTTTCATATTAATTTACTGTTTACAGGCCTCGGGTTTCCCTCCCTTACGTGTAATAAATGTTTATACAATACCAAACCTACCCACTATCCTGTTCTCACTGTTCTAGTCTACTATCATTTACTGGACACAGTATTAAGGTCCTTGTCTTGTTGGATTCGGCCTATACTGCTTGATAGAAATACAACAGAAGTGATTGCGTCATTAATAGGCTGAACTGCCCATGGTGGACTTCTGGTGTCATGTATTGTGGTTCGCACTGTTGACCTGCCATTGAAACATCATTTTTTGATGATGCGTAGATGGCAGGGCGGATAGTGTGATTCGCTTGCATGGCTAGGCGGGGTTGTCGCACGGAAGGTCCAGTGTTCAAATCCTGGGTAAGCCACTCATGTCTGTTGTTTTTCTGTTGTCTGGTGTTCTACTTCTTTATTTCCTGCGAGTGCCTGATAACATACCTTTATATTTGTTTCATATTAATTTACTGTTTACAGGCCTCGGGTTTCCCTCCCTTATTTGTAATAAATGTTTGTACAATACCAAACCTACCCACTATCCTGTTCTCACTGTTCTAGTCTACTATCATTTACTGGACACAGTATTAAGGTCCTAAGGGTCTTGTTGGATTCGGCCTATACTGCTTGACAGAAATACAACAGAAGTGATTGCGTCATTAATAGGCTGAACTGCCCATGGAGGACTTCTGGTGTCGTGTATTGTGGTTCGCACTATTGACCTGCCATTGAAACATCATTTTTTGATGATGCGTAGATGGCAGGCGGATAGTGTGATTCGCTTGCATGGCTAGGCGGGGTTGTCGCACGGAAGGTCCAGTGTTCAAATCCTGGGTAAGCCACTCATGTCTGTTGTTTTTCTGTTGTCTGGTGTTCTACTTCTTTATTTCCTGCGAGTGCCTGATAACATACCTTTATATTTATTGCATATTAATTTACTGTTTACAGGCCTCAGGTTTCCCTCCCTTATTTGTAATAAATGTTTGTACAATACCAAACCTACCCACTATTCTGTTCTCACTGTTCTAGTCTACTATCATTTACTGGACACAGTATTAAGGTCCTAAGGGTCTTGTTGGATTCGGCCTATACTGCTTGATAGAAATACAACAGAAGTGATTGCGTCATTAATAGGCTGAACTGCCCATGGTGGACTTCTGGTGTCGTGTATTGTGGTTCGCACTATTGACCTGCCATTGAAACATCATTTTTTGATGATGCGTAGATGGCAGAGCGGATAGTGTGATTCGCTTGCATGGCTAGGCGGGGTTGTCGCACAGAAGGTCCAGTGTTCAAATCCTGGGTAAGCCACTCATGTCTGTTGTTTTTCTGTTGTCTGGTGTTCTACTTCTTTATTTCCTGCGAGTGCCTGATAACATACCTTTATATTTGTTTCATATTAATTTACTGTTTACAGGCCTCGGGTTTCCCTCCCTTATTTGTAATAAATGTTTGTACAATACCAAACCTACCCACTATCCTGTTCTCACTGTTCTAGTCTACTATCATTTACTGGACACAGTATTAAGGTCCTTGTCTTGTTGGATTCGGCCTATACTGCTTGATAGAAATACAACAGAAGTGATTGCGTCATTAATAGGCTGAACTGCCCATGGTGGACTTCTGGTGTCGTGTATTGTGGTTCGCACTATTGACCTGCCATTGAAACATCATTTTTTGATGATGCGTAGATGGCAGAGCGGATAGTGTGATTCGCTTGCATGGCTAGGCGGGGTTGTCGCACAGAAGGTCCAGTGTTCAAATCCTGGGTAAGCCACTCATGTCTGTTGTTTTTCTGTTGTCTGGTGTTCTACTTCTTTATTTCCTGCGAGTGCCTGATAACATACCTTTATATTTGTTTCATATTAATTTACTGTTTACAGGCCTCAGGTTTCCCTCCCTTATTTGTAATAAATGTTTGTACAATACCAAACCTACCCACTATCCTGTTCTCACTGTTCTAGTCTACTATCATTTACTGGACACAGTATTAAGGTCCTAAGGGTCTTGTTGGATTCGGCCTATACTGCTTGATAGAAATACAACAGAAGTGATTGCGTCATTAATAGGCTGAACTGCCCATGGAGGACTTCTGGTGTCGTGTATTGTGGTTCGCACTGTTGACCTGCCATTGAAACATCATTTTTTGATGATGCGTAGATGGCAGGCGGATAGTGTGATTCGCTTGCATGGCTAGGCGGGGTTGTCGCACGGAAGGTCCAGTGTTCAAATCCTGGGTAAGCCACTCATGTCTGTTTTTTTTCTGTTGTCTGGTGTTCTACTTCTTTATTTCCTGCGAGTGCCTGATAACATACCTTTATATTTGTTTCATATTAATTTACTGTTTACAGGCCTCAGGTTTCCCTCCCTTATTTGTAATAAATGTTTATACAATACCAAACCTACCCACTATCCTGTTCTCACTGTTCTAGTCTACTATCATTTACTGGACACAGTATTAAGGTCCTTGTCTTGTTGGATTCGGCCTATACTGCTTGATAGAAATACAACAGAAGTGATTGCGTCATTAATAGGCTGAACTGCCCATGGAGGACTTCTGGTGTCGTGTATTGTGGTTCGCACTGTTGACCTGCCATTGAAACATCATTTTTTGATGATGCGTAGATGGCAGAGCGGATAGTGTGATTCGCTTGCATGGCTAGGCGGGGTTGTCGCACGAAAGGTCCAGTGTTCAAATCCTGGGTAAGCCACTCATGTCTGTTGTTTTTTCTGTTGTCTGGTGTTCTAC
Source organism: Oreohelix idahoensis (assembly GCA_024509875.1). Taxonomy (NCBI): domain Eukaryota; kingdom Metazoa; phylum Mollusca; class Gastropoda; order Stylommatophora; family Oreohelicidae; genus Oreohelix; species Oreohelix idahoensis. The sequence continues at coordinate 54,678 of JAMPIV010003725.1, read as the reverse complement.
TTCTTTATTTCCTGCGAGTGCCTGATAACATACCTTTATATTTGTTTCATATTAATTTACTGTTTACAGGCCTCGGGTTTCCCTCCCTTATTTGTAATAAATGTTTATACAATACCAAACCTACCCACTATCCTGTTCTCACTGTTCTAGTCTACTATCATTTACTGGACACAGTATTAAGGTCCTTGTCTTGTTGGATTCGGCCTATACTGCTTGATAGAAATACAACAGAAGTGATTGCGTCATTAATAGGCTGAACTGCCCATGGTGGACTTCTGGTGTCATGTATTGTGGTTCGCACTGTTGACCTGCCATTGAAACATCATTTTTGATGATGCGTAGATGGCAGGGCGGATAGTGTGATTCGCTTGCATGGCTAGGCGGGGTTGTCGCACAGAAGGTCCAGTGTTCAAATCCTGGGTAAGCCACTCATGTCTGTTGTTTTTCTGTTGTCTGGTGTTCTACTTCTTTATTTCCTGCGAGTGCCTGATAACATACCTTTATATTTGTTTCATATTAATTTACTGTTTACAGGCCTCGGGTTTCCCTCCCTTACGTGTAATAAATGTTTATACAATACCAAACCTACCCACTATCCTGTTCTCACTGTTCTAGTCTACTATCATTTACTGGACACAGTATTAAGGTCCTTGTCTTGTTGGATTCGGCCTATACTGCTTGATAGAAATACAACAGAAGTGATTGCGTCATTAATAGGCTGAACTGCCCATGGTGGACTTCTGGTGTCATGTATTGTGGTTCGCACTGTTGACCTGCCATTGAAACATCATTTTTTGATGATGCGTAGATGGCAGGGCGGATAGTGTGATTCGCTTGCATGGCTAGGCGGGGTTGTTGCACAGAAGGTCCAGTGTTCAAATCCTGGGTAAGCCACTCATGTCTGTTGTTTTTCTGTTGTCTGGTGTTCTACTTCTTTATTTCCTGCGAGTGCCTGATAACATACCTTTATATTTGTTTCATATTAATTTACTGTTTACAGGCCTCGGGTTTCCCTCCCTTACGTGTAATAAATGTTTATACAATACCAAACCTACCCACTATCCTGTTCTCACTGTTCTAGTCTACTATCATTTACTGGACACAGTATTAAGGTCCTTGTCTTGTTGGATTCGGCCTATACTGCTTGATAGAAATACAACAGAAGTGATTGCGTCATTAATAGGCTGAACTGCCCATGGTGGACTTCTGGTGTCATGTATTGTGGTTCGCACTGTTGACCTGCCATTGAAACATCATTTTTTGATGATGCGTAGATGGCAGGGCGGATAGTGTGATTCGCTTGCATGGCTAGGCGGGGTTGTCGCACAGAAGGTCCAGTGTTCAAATCCTGGGTAAGCCACTCATGTCTGTTGTTTTTCTGTTGTCTGGTGTTCTACTTCTTTATTTCCTGCGAGTGCCTGATAACATACCTTTATATTTGTTTCATATTAATTTACTGTTTACAGGCCTCAGGTTTCCCTCCCTTATTGTAATAAATGTTTGTACAATACCAAACCTACCCACTATCCTGTTCTCACTGTTCTAGTCTACTATCATTTACTGGACACAGTATTAAGGTCCTTGTCTTGTTGGATTCGGCCTATACTGCTTGATAGAAATACAACAGAAGTGATTGCGTCATTAATAGGCTGAACTGCCCATGGTGGACTTCTGGTGTCATGTATTGTGGTTCGCACTGTTGACCTGCCATTGAAACATCATTTTTTGATGATGCGTAGATGGCAGGGCGGATAGTGTGATTCGCTTGCATGGCTAGGCGGGGTTGTCGCACGGAAGGTCCAGTGTTCAAATCCTGGGTAAGCCACTCATGTCTGTTGTTTTTCTGTTGTCTGGTGTTCTACTTCTTTAATTCCTGCGAGTGCCTGATAACATACCTTTATATTTGTTTCATATTAATTTACTGTTTACAGGCCTCAGGTTTCCCTCCCTTATTGTAATAAATGTTTGTACAATACCAAACCTACCCACTATCCTGTTCTCACTGTTCTAGTCTACTATCATTTACTGGACACAGTATTAAGGTCCTTGGCGTGTTGGATTCGGCCTATACTGCTTGATAGAAATACAACAGAAGTGATTGCGTCATTAATAGGCTGAACTGCCCATGGTGGACTTCTGGTGTCATGTATTGTGGTTCGCACTGTTGACCTGCCATTGAAACATCATTTTTTGATGATGCGTAGATGGCAGGGCGGATAGTGTGATTCGCTTGCATGGCTAGGCGGGGTTGTCGCACGGAAGGTCCAGTGTTCAAATCCTGGGTAAGCCACTCATGTCTGTTGTTTTTCTGTTGTCTGGTGTTCTACTTCTTTATTTCCTGCGAGTGCCTGATAACATACCTTTATATTTGTTTCATATTAATTTACTGTTTACAGGCCTCGGGTTTCCCTCCCTTATTTGTAATAAATGTTTATACAATACCAAACCTACCCACTATCCTGTTCTCACTGTTCTAGTCTACTATCATTTACTGGACACAGTATTAAGGTCCTTGTCTTGTTGGATTCGGCCTATACTGCTTGATAGAAATACAACAGAAGTGATTGCGTCATTAATAGGCTGAACTGCCCATGGAGGACTTCTGGTGTCGTGTATTGTGGTTCGCACTGTTGACCTGCCATTGAAACATCATTTTTTGATGATGCGTAGATGGCAGGGCGGATAGTGTGATTCGCTTGCATGGCTAGGCGGGGTTGTCGCACGGAAGGTCCAGTGTTCAAATCCTGGGTAAGCCACTCATGTCTGTTTTTTTCTGTTGTCTGGTGTTCTACTTCTTTATTTCCTGCGAGTGCCTGATAACATACCTTTATATTTTGTTTCATATTAATTTACTGTTTACAGGCCTCAGGTTTCCCTCCCTTATTTGTAATAAATGTTTATACAATACCAAACCTACCCACTATCCTGTTCTCACTGTTCTAGTCTACTATCATTTACTGGACACAGTATTAAGGTCCTAAGGGTCTTGTTGGATTCGGCCTATACTGCTTGATAGAAATACAACAGAAGTGATTGCGTCATTAATAGGCTGAACTGCCCATGGAGGACTTCTGGTGTCGTGTATTGTGGTTCGCACTGTTGACCTGCCATTGAAACATCATTTTTTTGATGATGCGTAGATGGCAGAGCGGATAGTGTGATTCGCTTGCATGGCTAGGCGGGGTTGTCGCACGGAAGGTCCAGTGTTCAAATCCTGGGTAAGCCACTCATGTCTGTTGTTTTTCTGTTGTCTGGTGTTCTACTTCTTTATTTCCTGCGAGTGCCTGATAACATACCTTTATATTTGTTTCATATTAATTTACTGTTTACAGGCCTCAGGTTTCCCTCCCTTATTTGTAATAAATGTTTGTACAATACCAAACCTACCCACTATCCTGTTCTCACTGTTCTAGTCTACTATCATTTACTGGACACAGTATTAAGGTCCTAAGGGTCTTGTTGGATTCGGCCTATACTGCTTGATAGAAATACAACAGAAGTGATTGCGTCATTAATAGGCTGAACTGCCCATGGAGGACTTCTGGTGTCGTGTATTGTGGTTCGCACTGTTGACCTGCCATTGAAACATCATTTTTTGATGATGCGTAGATGGCAGGGCGGATAGTGTGATTCGCTTGCATGGCTAGGCGGGGTTGTCGCACGGAAGGTCCAGTGTTCAAATCCTGGGTAAGCCACTCATGTCTGTTGTTTTTTCTGTTGTCTGGTGTTCTACTTCTTTATTTCCTGCGAGTGCCTGATAACATACCTTTATATTTGTTTCATATTAATTTACTGTTTACAGGCCTCAGGTTTCCCTCCCTTATTTGTAATAAATGTTTGTACAATACCAAACCTACCCACTATCCTGTTCTCACTGTTATAGTCTACTATCATTTACTGGACACAGTATTAAGGTCCTAAGGGTCTTGTTGGATTCGGCCTATACTGCTTGATAGAAATACAACAGAAGTGATTGCGTCATTAATAGGCTGAACTGCCCATGGAGGACTTCTGGTGTCGTGTATTGTGGTTCGCACTATTGACCTGCCATTGAAACATCATTTTTTTGATGATGCGTAGATGGCAGAGCGGATAGTGTGATTCGCTTGCATGGCTAGGCGGGGTTGTCGCACAGAAGGTCCAGTGTTCAAATCCTGGGTAAGCCACTCATGTCTGTTGTTTTTCTGTTGTCTGGTGTTCTACTTCTTTATTTCCTGCGAGTGCCTGATAACATACCTTTATATTTGTTTCATATTAATTTACTGTTTACAGGCCTCGGGTTTCCCTCCCTTACGTGTAATAAATGTTTATACAATACCAAACCTACCACTATCCTGTTCTCACTGTTCTAGTCTACTATCATTTACTGGACACAGTATTAAGGTCCTTGTCTTGTTGGATTCGGCCTATACTGCTTGACAGAAATACAACAGAAGTGATTGCGTCATTAATAGGCTGAACTGCCCATGGTGGACTTCTGGTGTCATGTATTGTGGTTCGCACTGTTGACCTGCCATTGAAACATCATTTTTGATGATGCGTAGATGGCAGGGCGGATAGTGTGATTCGCTGGCATGGCTAGGCGGGGTTGTCGCACAGAAGGTCCAGTGTTCAAATCCTGGGTAAGCCACTCATGTCTGTTGTTTTTCTGTTGTCTGGTGTTCTACTTCTTTATTTCCTGCTAGTGCCTGATAACATACCTTTATATTTGTTTCATATTAATTTACTGTTTACAGGCCTCGGGTTTCCCTCCCTTACGTGTAATAAATGTTTATACAATACCAAACCTACCACTATCCTGTTCTCACTGTTCTAGTCTACTATCATTTACTGGACACAGTATTAAGGTCCTTGTCTTGTTGGATTCGGCCTATACTGCTTGACAGAAATACAACAGAAGTGATTGCGTCATTAATAGGCTGAACTGCCCATGGTGGACTTCTGGTGTCATGTATTGTGGTTCGCACTGTTGACCTGCCATTGAAACATCATTTTTGATGATGCGTAGATGGCAGGGCGGATAGTGTGATTCGCTTGCATGGCTAGGCGGGGTTGTCGCACAGAAGGTCCAGTGTTCAAATCCTGGGTAAGCCACTCATGTCTGTTGTTTTTCTGTTGTCTGGTGTTCTACTTCTTTATTTCCTGCGAGTGCCTGATAACATACCTTTATATTTGTTTCATATTAAATAACCAGCGGTGGGGTCGTGTCCCAACACGTTGAACGCATCTTTAGACGGGGTGAGTTTTACTTTAACGGTCACACCATTTAACAGGTAACGATCTTGAGCGAAGATATCTGAATGTAAACGACCTATCATATCAATCTCCTGAGAACCAGCCGCTATATGTCGACGCAGTCTTAACCCGTTGTTATTGTCACCATATGTTTCCGTAATAAAATTTGGCGTGTCTGTGTAAAACAGGGCCGATGTCAGATGGCCTCGTTTGGGTTCCTCCCCGTAATTCAACGTGGCTTCCATGTAAGCTCTATAAGGGTAGGTGTTCTCGCTGGGTGTAATCAGCGTGTCGTTCAGTGAAACGTCGACTTGTGAGAATAAACTGTGCAGGTAATAGTTGATCGGGGCCACCTCCGCATCAGCGGGTAATGCACCGCCATTAGCTAACGTAACTTTGGCGCGCACGGGCAGAAAATTATTGAACAAATCTAGATATTCCTCACCGTTTCTCGAAATTACAAATTCCACCGGGGCTCCGGGGGCTAAGGCGGCCAACGGATGTATCTCCTTAAATTGACCCTCTTCTACGGCTGTCTTCGTTGGTGGTACGCTAAACAAATCTAGACCACTATGAAGACATTCGCACGAGCTGGGGTGAATAAGCGCCATCATTCAAATATATCAGAGTACCTTCACTTCTTCTGGTGAGAATGAGAAGGTCGAGCTCGGTTACTGCGTTTTATTCGTTTCGGCTCGACAGGTGGGGCAGCTCTCGTTTTTCTTTTTCTTCTATGCCCGCTACCCGATTGGTTAGTGGTGGGGTGTTCAACCGCTCCCTGTAATAAACGTTGACCCGACTCCTTGGCTCGTTCGCGAAATGCCTCGCCAACATTTATGCCGGCTAACGCATCGCTCGCGACCTGTAGACCGGTCCCAAGCCCTTCTCTGAGTAAAGCTTTGCCTCCAGTTTTTAACCACGGGAGAACCATGCGACCGAGCCCGCCGAAAAAACTACCCAAACCATGTCTTCTTTGACTTCTGCCTCCGATAAACACTGGCATCCCGTGGCCAGCTTGGTTGCAGTAAAACTCCTCATACATCTTGGGGTTTCGTCGGATGGGTACGTGTCTCGACATTTTGTTTCTAGTCAAAATCAAACCGTCTGTGAGTTCGGAAGTGTAGTGTCAACACCGAAGCTCCGCTAGTGAAGGGGATAGTCTTACCCTGATCGTTAGTTAAAAGGATTTCCACCGCATCAAACGAAAAACGGCTCAGGGGTACGTAGTGTGGTTTGTCGTAAATCCTGAAAACAGAAGCAGTAGTCCTATCCAAAATAGGAACAATCCGTAACAAAGGGACAGAGGCATCTCCAACCGGTCTCGCCGCTACGAGATCGCAGTACACGTATACATTTTTCATGTCGCTATCCATTTGTACTTCAGTCTCACCTCGTAGTATTGGGTCGATGTCTGTGGCGAGCGAGGCAGGAAAACCTAACATGTGTTTCAACGTCTCGCTAATTCTAACTTCAACCTCCGGATCATACAGATTCAAGGTGGCCTTATTATTGTTAAAATGGAATCTAACTCGGGCTTTTTCATCCACATCCGTGGCTAAAAGCAAACGATTCAACTCGTCGATCAGCGTGTCGGGTGACGTGTATAGACCAGCGGGCAATGTGAGTAGTATAGACTCATCTTCTTTGTTGGGAAAGTAATGTATCCATACATCATAATCTAGCACGTTAAAATAACTTTTGGGAAATTGAATCTCAACCAAACCAACCTCGTAACGCGAAGACAAGTCTATAGTCTGTGGCAATTTGACGAAAAAGTGACCGGCATTATTGTTTGGGTATATTTTCATCGAGGCATTGCTGGGTAAAGTCACGTAAAAACTCATCCTATCTTAGGGTTAGGTAACATGTAACCCAGACAACTGCTCATTAAAGCGATCCAAAACTTGCTGTCTGGTCCCTCTGCGTTGCTCCGACTCAGATTGAATAACGAGACACCGATGACGACATATATAACGATCATCTGACAGATGAAAACGATCTCTAGTCGCGGACGAAATAAAGCTGTTGAATGACGAGTTATATCCGAACCATTTGACTAAATACTCTTTTACACCCCTGACACCTAGGCGTTCCTCCAAAATGGACTCGATTCGATAAACTATCTTGTCACCGACTCGTTGCAGCTCTTCTTGGTAAAAAGAACCTTTCAGTTCCTCACCCGAATCATCTTTAAGGACGTATGTGACCGGTCTTGTTTGGTTTAGTCGGCTGATCGTAAACAATTCTTCTGTCCACGTCGGCGTATAACCCTTTTTAAAAGTTTGTCTGGCTTGGGCGATTTGCACGCGATCACCAGCTTTAAAATAGACTTTTCAGCCGATGACTTCAGGGGTCGAGTACAAAGTACGCCACACCTCTTCTTGATTGTTCGGGGTAACTTCTACCGGCGCCATCTTAATACTCCGATGATACAAATAATTGTAGTTGTGGACCAGTAGTTGTATCACGTCGACGTAGCGAAGACTGTTGGTTTTGGTAAAATAACGCCACGTTTTTTCTTTGAGGGTTCGATTAAACCGTTCGATAACAGCTGCTTTGGTATCCTCATTCTCCGTAGTGAAGAAATGGACCCCTTCGTTTTTAAGAAACTTTAAGAATGTTTTGTTGACGAACTCACTGCCTTTGTCTGTTTGAAAATTTATCGGTTTGCGACTGTTAAAAATTGTTTTTACCGCTGCTACTAACGCTGTCCCAGTCTTGTTTTTCAACGGAACAGCCAATGCGAATTTACTAAATACGTCAATACACGTTACTAGATACGAATACCCATCGTTGAATCTTTTTAAACCTCGCAAATCAATTAAATCAGCCTGGAACTGTTGATCGATACCACCCGCAATGGTCGTACGTCGTTTAAATTTTCTGCGCACCGGTTTGTGTAGGGTGTAGGTGTCCTGATGACCTAACCACTCTTCAATTTTTTTACGACTAAGTTTGGTTGCACGTTGTAAGGGGGTGACTCCTCCATAAGATCCAGGGCGTTTTGGGTCGTAGTAATGTTGTTTTAAAATCTTATTCACTTCTTTGGCCATGGTTCCCACTTTGGTGTCTTTTTCCTTCTTCTGAGCGAATACGATGATGTTTCTCGCAATTTACTGGCCACCACCACCTTTTTTCGATTAGTGGGTGTGACGGGTGGGGACTGCGGAGTTTTGTCAACGACCTCATCTTTAAGTGCAGTAGGTTGTTCGCTGGTTTGTAATGGTGGTGGTCGTTTAATATCCCCGAGACCTAGAGGTACGTGACTGTACTGTTCTAGTCGAGTCAAATAACGCTGTAATGTTTGTTGATAAAGTCTAGCCTTATCACCGAGTGGTAAATCTTGTCGAGCCAAGACTAGTTGCATTTGACTGTCCAATTCTCCCAAGTTATCTCTTAGAGCATCGGGTGGTCTATAAGGTTTTTGAATTTCTAACAAACGAGGATCCATCAAAATCACTTTCTTAGCCATCTAAAAGAGCCCTTTTAGTACAGTTAGTATTGGGCCAAGGAGAGCGGTTAAAAAAGCTCCAGTTGTTAAAAATTGTTTTCGTCTTTTGAGCGACAATTTCTTCTTGGTAAGCGCTCGCAGGGTGTTTTTGTAACGACGCATACGTCTCTTCTGAGGGGTGTCAGTGTAACGTTACCTTTCAAAACGTTGTGACAACATTCACAGAGTGTTCCTACCAGATCGGGTGATGCTGTTTTCATAACAGCCTTGATGACTGGTGGTTTTGCCGTACCTAGAAATTTTAACATGTCAGCATGTCTTTTTACTTTTTCTCCCATCTCGTTACTTGGGTACGTAAACAATTTGCTGCTCGTCTGGGAAGATGTGCGAACGAAGTCTCAAATTGTCTGGTGTGTCTTGGCGAAGATCGATTACCAAATAGCCATGTGGGACCGATGTCGCGTCTTTAAAACTCTCTTGGACATAGGCAGTTTGACCTGGGTACATCTGTTTGGCTAGATTAACAATCTGCGACCCATCGCGTGGATTTTTGAAAAGCACTATGTAATGAGAATTCAAACTAATGGTTCTGTGTTCTTTGTTCTTGCCAAATAAATTTTGCACAAGATAAAACACGCTTAAATTGCGGTGATGAGATGATTTTGTATATAATTTAGTTACTCGTTCATCTGGTTCGTTCATGAGGTCATCGATAATTACCAACCGTCTCTTATCACCTGTCCACTGCTCAATATCGGGCAGTCCTTCAATAAACTGAACTCCAGTCACTGACTTGTATAGAGGTTGATATTCCCCGTAACACAAAATAATCTCATCGGGTACGTCTGTTACCATATCTTTGATGTGTGTTAGGAAACGATGGACAAAAACAGTCTTTCCACTAGAAGTAGGACCGCTAATTAAACAAGTGAACGGATGGACCCAACGTGAATCCATATTTAAGAATGATAGATTACACTTACAACCAGTTATTTTTTATCAAAGACACAACGTGCAAACATTGTGATAATCCCTTTTCAAGAACGTAAGAAGTGTGCAAACATTGTGAGAATCACGTTTCTACAATGTGGGAATCGTGCAAAACAATGTGATAACACCTTTTCAAGAACGTAAGATTCGTGCAAACATTGTGAGAATCACTGTTCTACAATGGGTGAATCAGGCTAAAAAACGTGAGAATCACTGTTTCCAGCATGTATTGAGTATCACTGTTCTACAATGTGAGAATCATGTTAAAAATGTGATAATCCCTTTTTCCAGCATGTATTGAGAATAAAAAAAAACGTGAGAATCACTGTTCTACAATGTATGAATCATGCTAATAATCCCTATTTAACTAATATATAAAACTGTACGTTTTCCGAATAACATAAATATCTCTGGGGATTTTTTTTATACCGGGATATATTTTTAAAGCCTTTCTTTCTCTGTCTCTCTTTCTCTTTTAATATATATGTTTTAGATATTTAGTCTAAAAAAATGTTTGTCTTTCGCTACGAAAAAGTCTAAAAAATATATCCAACACTTTAAATCTTATCTGTGTTTCTCACTTTATTTCAACATACTTGTTAGATATTTTTTGTAAACCGTTTTTAAAATGTGTCTAATGCCTTTTCTTTCTCGTCAACACATCTGCTCGTATCACAAATAAAACCTCACTATTGTCGAAGCTGTACAAGGCGATTCAAATTATGTACATCTGTCCCTGAGTAAATCCTTCCTAACAGGTTTTCGATGGGGATCAATAATCGTCCATGCCTGGATGTCCAAACCGGACATTTAGACCAACAGCCTTATTTGTCTAAGTATTTTATTACCATGCGAAAAAAGCTATTTCAGAACAGGTGAAAATAACACCTGCACTGAGTAAACATTGTTGAGCTATTTCTTAATCAACAGCTATCGATTCCGTTACCGGTACGTGCCAATTTACAACAAACTGTTTGCGAGCAGGCGGACAGGTGGGTAAACATTAGGGTCGTAGAACCCTGTTATGTTACGCGTGAGAAACGCGCGTGTTTGTCTCAAAACCTCGATATAATGAAACATACGCTTTAGACATCTCATTCGATTATCAGAACCCGAAGCGGACACATCTCTGAAAGACCAAACTTCTGAAAAAAGAACCACTTGTTTTGTCATATAAATTGACTGTTACATCGTATGTATTTGTTTATTCGTCTGTTAAATATAATTGTTAAATATATGTCTGTTATTTATCTAAATATCTGACCGTTTGTTGTTCGCTAGGAGTATTTTCTTAACAGACACTGTGAGGTCTACGCAAAGGTCTAAATATGTGTATTTGTTTTTTCCCTATAATCCGAAGTTAAAATATTTTACACGTTATATAGAATTTTTATATAGCTGTTTTCGTTAGGTGTTTTCGTTAGGGTACCATAAATAACTTTAAAAATATCTGTTTTTTCGGTACTCTGTGTTAAACTGATAAATATCTACATCTCGTGTCTCTGTTTAATAAAATTTTAAAAAGGTTTTAGTTGTTTGTGTATTCGTTAAGCATGTTCTGTGTTAGGATGTTAAATATTAAACAAAAATATATATCTGTGTATTCGTTTTTTGTGTTAGGAAGTAAAAATATTTTACACGTTATATACAATTTTTATATAGCTGTTTTCGTTAGGATACCCTAAATAACTTTAAAAATATCTGTTTTTTCGGTACTCTGTGTTAAACTGATAAATATCTACATCTCATGTCTCTATTTAACAAAATTATAAAAGGTTTTAGTTGTTTGTATTATTCGTGTGTTGTATTAAATATTTAAACAAAAATATATATATATATGTGCACTAGCCGGTGTTGCTAAAATCTGTTTCAAAATAGTCTAGCTGGAATTTTAATATTTGTATGTCAACTGCGATAGTAACTTGTTTTTTTTATCTGTGTGTTGTATTAAATATTTAAACAAAAAGATATGTCTGTGCACTTGCCGGTGTTGCTAAAAACCTGTTTCAAATTATTATTAGTCTAACTTGTTAATTTTATCTGTGTGTTATGTTAAATCCTGACACGGTATTTCTTAAAAAATGTGTGTTTTCGATAAGTTAAGATTAAACCGACTTATTTTTTATGTGCTAGGCACAGTCTAAGTTCTACAATATCTTTGCCACCACAACGCGCGTGGGGCATGTCTGATATGTTAACATAACAAAATATACAGAAACTGATAACGCAAAAAATTAATAAACACTTTTATCTCATTAAAAAGAATATTTAGAACATAGCATATTTTTAACAGTACTGAACTACACAAGATCTTGTTATGGGGCAAACGAAAGTTAATAAATCGCTATTATCTTAAACGATAGGGCGTCACTTGTCTCGTGAGCGCGAGGTTTTTAAATCAATATCTTTTCTGACACAGCGCGCGCGGGGACCATTCTGATATGTTAAACAAAATTATTTCCTTTGATAACAGACTAAAAATAAGTCTGTGTTTTATTCTCTCTCTCTCTCTCTCTCTCTCTCTCTCTCTCTCTCTCTCTCTCTCTCTCTCTCTCTCTCATTCTCTCTCTTTCTCTCTCTTTCTTTCTTTCTTTCTTTCTTTCTTTCTCTCTCTCTCTCTCTCTCTCTCTCTCTTTCTCTCTATTTAACTGATTGTTATATGTATTTAATTTTATGTGTGAGTAATGTTTTCTTGTTTCTCTTCTATTCAACAGATGTCTTCAATTCAAGGTTACGGTTGTTCGATCTGCAGTCGTTCGTTTACTCGTCAAAGCAACCTAACACGTCATATCTTCTCGGTCCACGCTGAACCAACACATCCCTGTCGTGTCTGTCCTCAAAACTTTGCAGGACCTGAGGTACTCCAACAACATATCAACAGCTTTTATGGACCCGGTGCACCACCACTGCACCGGGGGCCGGTAATGATAAAAACCCCTCAGTGGGGACCACAACTGCACCGGCGGGCGCTACAAACACATTGTTGGTACCAAACACATCAGTGGGGCACAGTTTCACGTTTACCCGTTGTGGTAAGACATACAATCGACATGATGCATTATTACGTCACAGCAAAACAGTACACTCACTACCACGTTTTTTTGTGACCTTTGTGACAAACAATTTACCCGTAGTGATAATCTACGGGTCCATATAAAACAACAACACCCCACCCCTAACCAGCTTTCGACCTCAGGCCCCACACCAACATCAGGTGCCACACCAGGCACCACAGCATCATGCCCCACAGCAACAACAGACTTATCGAGAATGTCACCACCTTCAACATCGATGACCCAACCATCATCTGCTGCGGCAGGCGACACAGACTCATCATCAACCTCGAGAATGACAGTAGCGCCCAGCATAACATTTCCCTCCAACCTGACTTACCAACAGACAACAGACTCTTCATCAACCTCGAGAATAACAGTAGCGCACCAACAGACACTAACAACCGGTGCCACAACAGACTCATCATCATCTGCTACAGCAGGGACCACAACAACTTCCACACTTCCGTCAGGACCCACTTCAAATCCCATCCCACCCTCCTCTTCAACAATTCCATCTCACCCACCAAAAACAGGCCAGACCAAGAAACGTCCCATGACCTGTACCCACCAGTCCCATATCAAAAAACCCCGTCTGCCTACTGAAGAATACAGTTTACAAGACTTACAGGCTGACATAAGACAAGTCTATATTGACAACTGGCCAGCCATCAAAACACACTCCAATAAACATAAATATTTATCAACATTCACTTTCTTCCACAATAACGAAAATATTGACTGGGCCCGTCTCTTGCTCCCTGTATTCACACAACAGACAAAACGTTTCAAAATAAATTACAGTTTCCACATCATCTTACGCCACAGAGAAACAAACGAATTAAGATTCTTTCACTCTTCGCATAACAACGCAATCGTCTTAGATCAACCCCACTTAGTCAACAACATTACAGATTTCAAAGCTTTTCTCTCACAATTACACGATAGCGATATTGTCACAGCCCAATGGGCTGATCACCCGTTGGCTTGTCACACCGATTACGGAAACAACGGCAGATGGATCTATTTGTTGTTGCCCTAAAGACGCCGCTAGGCGTGATGGGAAACTACAACAGAGAAAATCAATCTGCTGTTGCCCTTAAGACGCCACAAGGCGTGATGGCCTCTGACTGCTTGGTCGGTCTTTGGCTAAGGACGGAAGAAGAAGAGAAGAAGATATTGTCACACAAGCACAGTTAAACAGACCAAACACAAAATATTTTGTTGAAGCAATTCCAGCCACGTCTTTCTATATATACTACATTCAAGACTTTCCCATTGGATGCTGCTTGCAAGACATTCCATCCTTTATCACGGACAATAACCACATAAATACACTACAACACGATTCACACTCCAAACCATACAGTGATAACTTTTGCTTTTTTAGATGTCAAGCCGTTTTTAGGGGTGGTGCCGTTAAAGATGTTAGAAAACTGACGCGCCGGCTAGTTGAACAGTGGCAAACACAGCAGGGACTAAAGTCCCTCATCGATTTTCCCGGGGTTAGTTTAATCGATATGCCCCAATTAGAAAAATGTTTCAACGTAAATATTGACGTATTCAAGTTTGACGACGCGCAGACCTTGACCCCCATACTTAAAGGTAGTGAAAGTTTTCCAGATAATTTGCGTCTGTTAATGTTTAAGAACCATTTTATGTACATTGCAGATATCGATAGGGCCAGTAACTCTTTTTCGTGTCCCGAGTGCGGTAAGTTGTGGGAGGAGTATTATCGACTGGCGCGCCATGAAAAGACCTGTACCGGCTCTAAAAGAAGAGAAACCTTTAAAGGTGGTGTCTATTCCCCACCAGATACGGTTTGGGAATTAATCAAGGAGCAAGGCATAGATGTCGACACAAAATTCGTCTTCCCGTTTCGAGCCACATTTGACTATGAGTGTTATTTTGATAACAGTCTAGAGTCAAGTGGTAATGCCACTACCTACACGGCCAAACACGTGCCCCTGTCGTGTTCGGTGGCTTCTAACGTCCCCGGTTATGAAGCCCCCGTGTGTTTTATCACAAAGGGTGATCCACAAAAATTGGTCAATAGGATGGCTCGTTATCTGATCAAAATTGCCGCGGCCTCTTATGAGATTCTGCGAGCGGATTTTGACGATGTTTTCACCGAACTCGGGTCTGAAGAGCTCTTTGGTAGATTAGAGGGTTATTTGAGGCAGCTACCAGTGTTAGGTTTCAATTCGGGCAAGTACGACGTTAACGTAATCAAACCGTACCTAATCAAATATTTCATGGGGGAAGAATTCAACTTTTTAGTCAAGAGAAACAATAATTTTATGTGTATTGCTACTAGTGAGTTAAAGTTTTTAGATATAGTCAACTACTTAGCCCCGGGGTTTAGTTATAGCAAATATCTGGCCGCGTACAACGTTAAAGAAACCAAAGGCTTTTTCTGTTATGAATACATAACAGATTTAGCAAAGTTAGACGAAACGGCGCTACCACCCCACTCGGCATTTTTTTCCAAACTTAAAAACACTAATATTTCCGTCGAAGAGTACGCCGAATGTCAGAAGGTGTGGGCCGAGAACCACATGACCACGTTGCGCGATTTTCTGACGTGGTACAATAATAAAGACGTGGTCCCCTTCCTAGCAGCGTTAGACCGACAAGTTTGTTTTTACGCGGATCTAGGCGTAGATATAATTAAAGATGCGATCTCCGTGCCCGGTGTCACGTTAAAGTACCTATTCAAAACCCTCCCATCCAACGTCTTGTTTTCTTTATGTTCGAAGTGGGAGGCAGATTTACATAACACCTTGCGCCAAAACATAGTCGGGGGACCCTCAATTATTTTTCACAGGTTCCACGAGCAAGGCAAAACCCGTATTAGAGGTGGCAAAACGGTTCAATCCATTAAAGGTTTTGATGCCAACGCCCTTTATTTGTGGGCGATAATGCAGAAAATGTTCACTGACTTTCCCGTTAGACGGTACAGGGAGGACGGTTTCAAGCACCACAAACTTCATAGATATAACGTGCAGTGCCGCGATTATTTGGCTTGGGTCTCCCACCAAAATAACGTGACCTTAGAAACCCAGTTTAACGGCCGTGAGATGTCGTTGGGTGATAGGCACATTAGGGTAGACGGTTGGGATAAAAACTCTCGTACCGCCTACCAGTTCCACGGTTGCCTATTCCACGGCCACCCTAACTGCCCATTAACCGCCGGTCGTGACGTTAACCCAGTCAACAACACACCATTGGCTGAGTTGTACAGAGCGACACTGGTCATTGGTTCTTATTTGAGGAAGGAATGCAACGTTACCGTTGTCGAAATGTGGGAATGCGAGTGGCAGGCATTGAAGAAAACCGATCCATCAATCCGTCGTTTTCTGAACGCCACGTTCCCTACCCAGAAACCGTCTTACACCAAATGTCGGTACCCGCTGACAAAAGAAAATATTCTCGCCTCGGTGTTAGACGAGACCTTGTTTGGCCTAGTCGAGTGTGACATCCATGTCCCCGACTCTTTAAAAGAACATTTCTCTGAAATGACGCCCATTTTTAAGAAATTCGACGTCACGAGGGAAGATATTGGGCCTTTCATGCGGGAATACGCCGAAAAACATAAACTTAGACTACCCCCAGACGGACGGTGATCGGAAGTTATGTGGGCAAGAAAATTCTGTTGACAATACCTCTGCTTCGCTGGTACCTAACCAAAGGCTTAGAAGTCACCTGCATCTACCAGGTGATTGAGTATACACCCGTGACGTGTTTCAAGCAGTTTGGGGACACTGTTTCGAACGCGCGTCAACAGGGTGATACTGATCCTGCCTATGCCATTACCAGCGAAACTATGAAACTGCTAGGTAATGCGGCTTATGGTAAAACATTGACCAATAAGGCGAAGCATGTGGATGTCTCGTACACGATGGGAGAGGATGCGTCTGACCTAATAAACTCACCCCGATTTAGGAAAATGACGTTAGTGACGGACGACATATTCGAAGTAGAATAACGTAAACAGAGAATTAGTTGGGACCTCCCCGTTCAGATAGGTTTTTTCGTCTACCAATACGCAAAATTACGCATGTTAGAATTTTACTACGACTGTCTAGATAAATTTGTAGATAGGTCAGATTTTCAGTTGTGCGAGACGGACACAGACAGTCTTTACTTGGCCCTTAGCGCGAATAACTTAGCGGACGTTGTTAAACCCGCTATGCGACGAGAATTTTACAGTACCTACCACCAGTGGTTCCCCGCCGAGGTATGTCCCGACCATAGACCCGTTTTCGTCGCTACCGAGGGTAAAACGCGCGCCCTTTGTCACAAATGCCGCGAACAAATATTATTCGACAAACGGACACCAGGCCTTTTTAAATTAGAGTATGAAGGCAGAGGGATGGTTTCCCTCTGTAGCAAGACGTATCACTGTTTTGGTGATTATAACAAAACCACCACCAAAGGACTCAACAAACACCACAACAAAGTAAACAAACACACATTCTTAGACGTCCTTAACATACAACAAGCACAGGGTGGGAAGAATATCGGGTTCCGTGCACACAAATCCTCCATCTACACCTACGAACAACACCGCAACGCCCTGTCTTACTTTTACATCAAAAGACAGGTACATCCCGACAACGTCACCACATCACCCCTCAACATTTAAACTGTCTCTTTCAGATACCTACAGGTATATACATAAACTCTCTATTTCTTACGACGTGACGACAATGTGACAACCCCCTCAAGGTCTGGCCTGCAGCTGTGATATTGTTATTGTATAAAATCTGTGATAATGTATATTTTGTAACAAAACACCACTAATATATATGTATATAACAAAGTACATGTGTGATCCTATGTGTTATTTGTCAATATATACTAATATTGCTATTAGCCCTTATATATATATATATATATATATATATATATATATATATATATATATATATATATATATATATATATATATATATATATATATATATATATATATATATATTGCTACTACAAAAACACTATTGAATATAAAATAAAAACTATATTAACTAAAACGCCTTTTTGTTACCTATATCGTCTAATTGTTTGTCTAACTGTTCGTCTAATTGTTCGTATAACTGTTTGTATAACTGTTCGTCTAACCATTGTAAAATATATATCGTCTAACTATCGTCTCCCTATTATATGTATATACCATCTTCCTATTGTCTAAAAGTCTTCCTTTTATCTCAAGTCTCAAAGTCTAAATATCATCTTCTTGTTATCTCAACTCTAACTATTATCTCAAAGTCTAAATATATCCTATTGTCGTCTTCTTGTTTGTCTAACACCGCCAGAATACTACCTAAGTTGGCTATGATATACTAAAAACAACACATACAACAACAATAATATATTAGTATATAAAAAGTCACGCGCCACCACAAAGCCCCACCACATTTTCCTTATATAAAAAGTCATCCCGCCATCTTCCTATACCCCTCTTCTTGTTATCTCAAGTCCGCCATCTTGCTCCACCCCATTTCCCTTATATAAAAGTCATGCGCTCCACCTGGCGTTTTTGCTATATAAAAGTCATGCGCTCCACCTGCGCTCCACCTGCGCTCCAACCTGAATGCTACTTAAGTCCGCCATTGTATACTACTGGTGGCTCCATGTTTTGTTAGGAGCACGTGACTGTTTTGTGTAGCCTTGTAGTAGTGGCTCCATGCTTTGTTAGGAGCACGTGACTGTTTTGTGTAGCCTTGTAGTGGTGGCTCCATGCTTCGTTAGGAACATGTGACTGTTTTATGTAGCCTTGTAGTAGTGGCTCCATGCTTTGTTAGGAGCACGTGACTGTTTTGTGTAGCCTTGTAGTGGTGGCTCCATGCTTCGTTAGGAGCACGTGGCTGTTTTGTGTAGCCTTGTAGTAGTGGCTCCATGCTTTGTTAGGAGCACGTGACTGTTTTGTGTAGCCTTGTAGTGGTGGCTCCCTGCTTCGTTAGGAGCACGTGACTGTTTTGTGTAGCCTTGTAGTGGTGGCTCCATGCTTCGTTAGGAGCACAAATAACTATAATAATGTTGATACTGCGCTAGCTCTTATTTACAAAAGTTCCATCTGTCTTGCTATCATTTTTGAAAGTCTGTGTTTCAGAGCCATACAATAAGAGCGACCAGTCATTTGAGTTGAAGATTCTTATTTCTGTTAAAATGTATTTCTTTTCAATGTCATTTATTTTTCAACGCAATGGAAGCTCCCTATGCCGTTTGTGTTCTTATTTTGATATCATTATCTATTCCTCCAATGTGTCTTCAGGTTGATTAAAATGTTACTGTCTATCTAAAAATGTGTGTATCCTGGCTCGTTACTTTTGGACATACACGAAACAAATGTTGAAATCCTGAATCAATACTATTTGATATACAAGATGCAAATGTTGATATCCTGACTCGTTACTATTGAACGTACCAGAAACAAATGTTGATATCCTGACTCGTTACTATTGGATATACAAGAAACACATGTTGATATCCTGACTCGTTATTATTGGATATACACGAAACTAATGTTAAAACAAGAAGCAATAATCTTTGATATCGCCATCATGACCTTTCACCTCCCAAGAATCATAGGCCATAACAAACGTATGCCATGTCTTCCTACCACTTGTCATCAGCTCAATGATTGTCCATGTCTTCCTACCGCTTGCCATCAACTCAATGATTGTCCATGTCTTCCTACCACTTGTCATCAGCTCAATGAGTGTCCATGTCTTCCTACCACTTGTCATCAGCTCAATGATTGTCCATGTCTTCCTACCACTTGTCATCAGCTCAATGAGTGTCCATGTATTCCTACCACTTGTCATCAGCTCAATGAGTGTCCATGTCTTCCTACCACTTGTCATCAGCTCAATGATTGTCCATGTCTTCCTACCACTTGTCATCAGCTCAATGATTGTCCATGTCTTCCTACCGCTTGCCATCAACTCAATGATTGTCCATGTCTTCCTACCACTTGTCATCAGCTCAATGAGTGTCCATGTATTCCTACCACTTGTCATCAGCTCAATGATTGTCCATGTCTTCCTACCGCTTGTCATCAGCTCAATGATTGTCCATGTATTCCTACCACTTGTCATCAGCTCAATAAGTGTCCATGTATTCCTACCACTTGTCATCAGCTCAATGAGTGTCCATGTCTTCCTACCACTTGTCATCAGCTCAATGATTGTCCATGTCTTCCTACCACTTGTCATCAGCTCAATGATTGTCCATGTCTTCGTCATCTCCTTTGTGACTGTCTCCAGTTCTCTTCTTCGTTGATCTTCCTCTACGTCTCTCGCCTAGGGGATTCCAAAACAAAGATGGCTTAGTCAAGTTATCAACAGGTTTTCTCAATGTCTGACCTATTTATCTTCAGCGTTTACTTCTAATCTGTTGTTCCAATGGCACAATGTTTCATTTTTTTTAATAATAACAGTTAATTATCTTTGATATGGCGTTAGTTTCATATACATTAATTGAATAATAGTGACGACATAATAAATGTAGAGTTAATTTGTTGTCATGGTGTTTATTGTTGCCAATATATTACGAGTATGTACAGTTTCTCAGCGATGTATGTTTTACTGTAATCTAGTAATCGTTAGTTGCATTTATTTTCATAACCTCTGTTTCGTATCTGCTACCTCTTCTTCTTCTTCTTCTTCTTCTTCTTCTTCTTCTTCTTCTTCTTCTGATTCTTCGTCAATTTTCAGGCATCGACTTGAATGTGTTCAAAGAAAGCAGTGGTCAGCATGAGGCTATAGGCATCTCAGTAGATTTTTCCAGGAATGGACCTAGTTATGGCCAGATGTACTTTTTCTGTTCCTCGTATGTTGGGCATCTTAAAGATGTCTTGCATCTGAATAATTTTACGGCTGTGAGTAAACCTAACGAACATAATTTCATCATCATCATGTGCCATCTCATCAAAGAAGATCGACTACAATGGATCTCCACCGTCTTCTGTCTTTTGTCATGGTGCATTCTGATGGACTCTTTCCTGTCTATCTCTTGATGTTATCCTCTAACTTATACCTCTGTCTTTCTCTTGCGCATTTGCCTTCAACTCTGTCTTCTGTTGTTGTATCATCCAGGTGTTTATCTTTTAATCATGGCCAAAATATATTAGCTGTCTTATTTGATCTGCTTCATTAATTTTCCTTTCATTCCAAGGTTTTCTAAGACCTCTTTATTTGTCTTCTCTTTCCATGAGATGCGCCCTATTCTTCTATACAAATTCACGTAATTTAAGTTATGCTAACCAAAGCAAGACAATGATTTATAAATTGGTAACTCACATTACTTACTCAGCTTTGCAGACAACTTTA
This sequence comes from Oreohelix idahoensis, assembly GCA_024509875.1. Taxonomy (NCBI): domain Eukaryota; kingdom Metazoa; phylum Mollusca; class Gastropoda; order Stylommatophora; family Oreohelicidae; genus Oreohelix; species Oreohelix idahoensis. The sequence continues at coordinate 33,613 of JAMPIV010003725.1, read as the reverse complement.
TTTTTTTCAGCACATGGCCAATCATTCATTGTATATCCAAAGTCTTCCCGCATCTCAAGGCAGTTCTCGACTTTGTATGTGGAAATAGGGAAATATGAGTTAACACAATAAACAACACATAAAATCTATCTATCTATCTATCTATCTATCTATCTATCTATCTATCTATCTATCTATCTATCTATCTATCTATCTATCTATCTATCTATCTATCTATCTATCTATCTATCTATCTATCTATCTATCTATCTATCTATCTATCTATCTATCTATCTATCTATCTATCTATCTATCTATCTATCTATCTCTCTGTTTGTCATTGTTCTTTATGTCTTTATTTTTATTACTCTCGTCAGTCCGGTTCTTTATGTCTGTCAACCCGCCTGTATGTCAGGTCATATGTTATGAATCTTTCTGTTCTTGTCTACCCGTGTCTATCTTACTTCCTCCTGCATTATCAGGTTGTCCTGCTGACCAATAGCTGACCGCTCCAATAACTTCACCATTTGACCACCATTGCCAGGTTCCTTCGTTAAACTGCTCAGAACTTCGGAGCCAAATAGAGCCAACTAAATGAGAAAATTCAATATCATAGAGAATGTGATTATGAAAATGGACTAGTAATGTAATGAAAATTGAATTATATCTAGTGTGAAAAATCTATACCAGATAATTAAAACTTCTATCTTGTTTTTTAAAGTTGAAACGTTCTTCTTCTTCAAGTACAATGCCTGTTAGCGTTGGCGATCATGTCTCTCTTACAACTTCCGCTCACCATTACTATTTATCAGTTCTGTAGTTGTCTTCTCTCCACATCATGATGTCAGACTGTCTGGAATCTTCTCTGTCGTCCTATTTTCCCCCTTCAATATTTCCTGTTGTCACGGTATATTCCAGCTTTCTTTTTCTCGTAACCGACTTAATGAAAGTGGTCTTCCTTCTAACATTAGGAATAAGCTTCATCATCATCACCGTTATCATCATCTTCATCATCATCGTTATCATCGTCGTCGTCTTGGTCATTATCATCATCAGCGTTATCATCTCTACTCATTAGCTCTTCAAGGACTACAGACCTGCAACAAATTTGGGCCAGTTACTTCTGCCCCATGTCATTCGCCCAATGTCTGTGTATGTCTTTTTTAATTCTTGTTGTTTCTACCTACTGAAACTGGGACAAAGAAGGCGACTATATATATATATATCTGTGTGTGTGTGTGTGAGACGATTTTGCCTCCCCCCCCTTTCCTTTGCAGTAGTAGTCCAACAGTGGCCAAAACTCAAGAGTATCTAATATGCGCTTCAAAGGAGTCTACCTTTGCACAAGATTACTCTTGGCAGAGATGTAGATAGAAGGGTGATGACACTTCTATTACAAATGGAGTCTTCACAAGAAATTCAGAATAAGCGAGAACAATACTGCTTTGGCTGAGTATGTTAACTCTGTAATTCTGCAGACGATTTTGTGAAGGATTTAAGCACTTATTACTTTTAGCTCGTTTAACACACACACCCCCCCCCTCCCCCCACCCCTGGTTTACTCAGTGGAATTCTATTTGTCTAGTAAAGCTCTGTTTAGAGTGTGTGTAGTAATTTGACTGAGAAAAACATGCAGTAACTTTAAAATGATTAAATCCAAGTTAAATTTGTAACATTACAAATAACAAAATTTAATAATCACTTCAGGTTTTAACAGTTGGAAATACATTGAATAGTTATGGATCAAGAAAAGTTATCATCACAGTCTTTAGTGAATGTGAAGTGTTACAAGAAGTTCAAGTGGCAGCATATATTTGAACTTAGCTGCCAATGACGGTTCTGCTCCTTCTTATGGGTTGGTTCTTTTCACTCTGCTCCCGTTCGTCTCTGATCAAGGATGTCGGGGGTAGCTCGTTTCCCAGAAATGTCAAGGAGAGTCTAACATGTGGGTCTTTCGTCTTATAGCTTAGGCCACGGTTCCCTTCTTGTTCCAGAGATGGTACTTTCTGTTGGTACCACCAATAACTATGGTAAAAGAATAGAACGAAACGCTATTCTGAATATGGCGTTTTCTACCCCATAGTTATGGGTTCCTATCTTCTCATACCACCTTCCCAATTACTCAGACTTTACCCTAGATGAGGATTAAATGTAATCCCTCGGGATAAATCTTTCTTTACATTTAAGTAGAATAACTGTCATTGTTACTTGAAGAGGTCAACATATACTATTTTAATTCCCTACTTTACACACTCTTGCACACCTTCCTTCTTTGGTAACATGACCAGTTATCATGTCTTTCAAACTGCTTGTATGTCTTCTCTTTCTCAGACTTTGAGAAGATATGACGCACGTGTTACCTCATACAGTCATTTATTTATAATCGCTTTTCTAAAAATGCTTTCTTGTCTTAGAAAACATATCAATTTTATACCTTTATATCGTTTACTACACATATTTTAATGATCGCGGGTTTCATGTAGTCTCGCAAAATATGTGTCAAGCGCCAGCTAAGACTGATAAATTTACTTCGATGACTATGAAAAAGTCCTCAGTGATCATTAATGAATGAAAAATGATTTGCATTGACTCCTATAGGCCTTCGTTGATCTCCTACAAACTGACATCCCTCCCCACAGCTCAGCTTTCAACCGAAGACTTACTCCGTGTTATCATTGTTAGTACTCAGTTCGTGACACTATCTGTTGATTTAGCATCCATTTCACAGTACTAACCGAATTAGATTTACACTCCCCCAATAACCTATCACCACTTCATTGACATCCTCATAGATGTGATCAATCAAAGAAAGGTCTAACTTACCCACCGATGTCGTTAAGTACAATAGTGTACATGTCATAAAATGAACTCCAGAAGAATAGGTTTTAGACATAGAGTCCGAAAATAATTCCTAGTACATGTTGATAGGACCCAAACATAGACACCCAAAAAATACCCCAACAACCAACCCACTACACACCACCCCCCGACTAAAGATACACCCCCAAAGAACCTACCCTCACACCACCAACGAAGCCGAACTACTCCACACAGTGACTTCCTGTTCTACTGTACTATTGATCAATTCTGTTGTTGACTTCTTTCCATATCGTGATGTCGAACTGTCCAGTATCTGATTATGTCTCTCTACAACTTCCTGTCTACTGTACTATTGATCAGTTCTGTTGTTGACTTCTTTCCATACCGTGATGTCGAACTGTCCAGTATCTGATCATGTCTCTCTACAACTTCCTGTCTACTGTACTATTGATCCGTTCTGTTGTTGACTTCTTTCCATACCGTGATGTCGAACTGTCCAGTATCTGATCATGTCTCTCTACAACTTCCTGTCTACTGCACTATTGATCAATTCTGTTGTTGACTTCTGACCATACCGTGATGTCGAAGTGTCCAGTATCTGATCATGTCTCTCTACAACTTCCTGTTTACTGTACTATTAATCAGTTCTGTTGTTGACGTCTGTCCATACCGTGATGTCGAACTGTCCAGTATCTGATCATGTCTCTCTACAACTTCCTGTCTACTGTACTATTGATCAGTTCTGTTGTTGACTTCTTTCCATACCGTGATGTCGAACTGTCCCGTATCTGATCATGTCTCTCTACAACTTCCTGTCTACTGTACTATTGATCAGTTCTGTTGTTGACTTCTTTCCATACCGTGATGTCGAACTGTCCAGTATCTGATCATGTCTCTCTACAACTTCCTGTCTACTGTACTATTGATCAGTTCTGTTGTTGACTTCTTTCCATACCGTGATGTCGAACTGTCCAGTATCTGATCATGTCTCTCTACAACTTCCTGTCTACTGTACTATTGATCAGTTCTGTTGTTGACTTCTTTCCATACCGTGATGTCGAACTGTCCAGTATCTGATCATGTCTCTCTACACAACTTCCTGTCCTACTGTACTATTGTACTATTGATCAGTTCTGTTGTTGACTTCTTTCCATACCGTGATGTCGAACTGTCCAGTATCTGATCATGTCTCTCTACAACTTCCTGTCTACTGTACTATTGATCAGTTCTGTTGTTGACTTCTTTCCATACCGTCATGTCGAACTGTCCAGTATCTGATCATGTCTCTCTACAACTTCCTGTCTACTGTACTATTGATCAGTTCTGTTGTTGACTTCTTTCCATACCGTGATGTCGAACTGTCCAGTATCTGATCATGTCTCTCTACAACTTCCTGTCTACTGTACTATTGATCAGTTCTGTTGTTGACTTCTTTCCATACCGTGATGTCGAACTGTCCAGTATCGATCATGTCTCTCTACAACTTCCTGTCTACTGTACTATTGATCACTTCTGTTGTTGACTTCTTTCCATACCGTGATGTCGAACTGTCCAGTATCTGATCATGTCTCTCTACAACTTTCTGTCTACTGTACTATTGATCTGTTCTGTTGTTGACTTCTTTCCATACCGTGATGTCGAACTGTCCAGTATCTGATCATGTCTCTCTACAACTTCCTGTCTACTGTACTATTGATCAATTCTGTTGTTGACTTCTTTCCATACCGTGATGTCGAACTGTCCAGTATCTGATCATGTCTCTCTACAACTTCCTGTCTCTACAACTTCCTGTCTACTGTACTATTGATCAGTTCTGTTGTTGACTTCTTTCCATACCGTGATGTCGAACTGTCCAGTATCTGATCATGTCTCTCTACAACTTCCTGTCTACTGTACTATTGATCAGTTCTGTTGTTGACTTCTTTCCATACCGTGATGTCGAACTGTCCAGTATCTGATCATGTCTCTCTACAACTTCCTGTCTACTGTACTATTGATCAGTTCTGTTGTTGACTTCTTTCCATACCGTGATGTCGAACTGTCCAGTATCTGATCATGTCTCTCTACAACTTCCTGTCTACTGTACTATTGATCAATTCTGTTGTTGACTTCTTTCCATACCGTGATGTCGAACTGTCCAGTATCTGATCATGTCTCTCTACAACTTCCTGTCTACTGTACTATTGATCAATTCTGTTGTTGACTTCTGTCCATACCGTGATGTCGAACTGTCCAGTATCTGATCATGTCTCTCTACAACTTCCTGTCTACTGTACTATTAATCAGTTCTGTTGTTGACGTCTGTCCATACCGTGATGTCGAACTGTCCAGTATCTGATCATGTCTCTCTACAACTTCCTGTCTACTGTACTATTGATCAGTTCTGTTGTTGACTTCTTTCCATACCGTGATGTCGAACTGTCCAGTATCTGATCATGTCTCTCTACAACTTCCTGTCTACTGTACTATTGATCCGTTCTGTTGTTGACTTCTTTCCATACCGTGATGTCGAACTGTCCAGTATCTGATCATGTCTCTCTACAACTTCCTGTCTACTGTACTATTGATCAATTCTGTTGTTGACTTCTTTCCATACCGTGATGTCGAACTGTCCAGTATCTGATCATGTCTCTCTACAACTTCCTGTCTACTGTACTATTGATCAATTCTGTTGTTGACTTCTTTCCATACTGTGATGTCGAACTGTCCAGTATCTGATCATGTCTCTCTACAACTTCCTGTCTATTGTACTATTGATCTACTCTGTTGTTGACGTCTGTCCATACCGTGATGCCGAACTGTCCCGTATCTGATCATGTCTCTACAACTTCCTGTCTATTGTACTATTAATCAATTCTGTTGTTGACTTCTTTCCATACCGTCATGTCGAACTGTCCAGTATCTGATCATGTCTCTCTACAACTTCTGGCCAAATGTACTATTGATCAGTTCTGTTGTTGACGTTTGTCCATACCGTGATGTCGAACTGTCCCGTATCTGATCATGTCTCTCGACAACTTCCTGTCTACTGTACTATTGATCAATTCTGTTGTTGACTTCTTTCCATACCGTGATGTCGAACTGTCCCGTATCTGATCATGTCTCTCGACAACTTCCTGTCTATTGTACCTTTGATCAATTCTGTTGTTGACTTCTTTCCATACCGTGATGTCGAACTGTCCCGTATCTGATCATGTCTCTCGACAACTTCCTGTCTATTGTACCTTTGATCAATTCTGTTGTTGACTTCTTTCCATACCGTGATGACGAACTGTCCCGTATCTGATCATGTATCTCTACAACTTCTAGCCTACTGTACTATTGATCAGTTCTGTTGTTGACGTCTGTCTATACCATCATGTCAAACTGTCAAGTATCTGATTATGTCTCTCTACAACTTCATGTCTACTGTACTATTGATCAGTTCTGTTGTTGACTTCCATCCATACCGTGATGTAAAACTGTCCGGTATCTGATCATGTCTCTCTTCGAGTTTCATTCATTATATTTTTCATTGGATTTTGTGTTAATTTAAACCTATTAAATTAAACCGTCTCAATAGTTCCAGTTTTAAATATAATGATCTATCTATTATATTATTTCAAAAGATAATAGATGCTTAAATTAACTTTTAAAGTCGCGAAGGAATTTATAATTAATAAATTCAGTTAAGTCCTATATTTATAGATGTGTGATTTAACCACTAGAACTCGCGCTTCTTCTTCTTCTTCCGTCCTTAGCCACCGACCGTCACAGCAGTCAGTGGCCATTACGCCTAGTGGCGTCTTAGGGCAACAGCAGATAGGTTTTCTTTGCCATTGTTTCCCATCACGCCTATTGGCGTTAGAACTCGCGCAGTGTTTATTAAATACATAATTAAATACTCGAGTATATATAAAATAGTCTTAACGGGAAATTTATCGCGCACTTAGAAGATTATTTGATTTTTTAAAGTATGATTATGTTGTTATGGGTTTTCTATCTTTTTCTCTAGATTGATCACCTTTTGCAATCCCAGCAATAACGAAATCTTTCAGAGTTTCCATACTCGGTTCTTAAACTTCCAGACAGTTTGATGAGACATTTTTTTAAAGTAAATCTTGTGGTGGTCCGGTACGGCCTAGCTATCATAATTACATGAAAGAAAGCCAACCCAAGAACATTTGATTATTATCATCAAATTAAATCTGTAAGATAAACTGGAAGATGAACAGTACCAGTAGCGATAGTTTATATACTGCTCTATTGTGAGAGATTACCGATTTACCTGAATGTGACCGAGCCTAGTTTTTCCTCACTGGATTAAAAACTTTCCCGGTCAGTGGCTATCATCACGCAGTGAAGGATTATACCATCACCTCATTTTTCACCCCTATGTCGAACTGCGTCAGTGCCATCCCATAGACTCGTTTCTTTATAATAAAACACAAGAACTCTTAGAACTTCAAGTCCGGCGATAAGCGGGAATATTTGCTCTCAGTGAATCCTCGCATTATCTGGGGCGGGACATAGAAGGACTAGACAGTTGTCATACGTCAAGAGTTAATTATTGTGTTTATCATTCTAAGGGATTGTCTGATGCTGCAACTCGGTAAGTGTGTGGTGTATATGAGTGTGGATCCGCACAGTGTGTATGAATGACAGGAGATTTAATTTTTTTTGCAACAAACCATTTGTTAACTTGCCTGCCGGGTAATACGTTTTCTGTATACCCGGCATTGTTCCTTTAGTGGGATAATTTGTTAACTCTGTTTCATCCCCCCCCCCTTTTTTTTTTCTTTGCTTAGGAAAGGGAAGACACCATTGGGATAACAGTAATTTTTGTCTACCACCATAACTAATATTGTAACACCTCTTTCAGAGTAATTAAATTCACTGTTGGGTTACATTACCTATGCTCCTGATAACTATCTATCTTGAGTCTGGGTTTATCTTTGTCTAATACAAGCGGGAAGGGCTTAGTCGATACCAATCTTCTTCACCCCCTCCCTACCTTGATATTTGCATTTTTTTCTGTACTTATGATAATTTTATGTAACACTTGATATTGGTTTTTTTGTGATTTGATCTTTACGGTAAATAAATATCATAAACTTAAATCGGACTGTGTTGGAATACCCAAAAGCCCAAACATTCCCTATTTGTTTAATATAGCTGTATCCACGTCGTCTGAGTGCTTGAAGCAACAAATCGGTGTGAGCGCAGACGTGTGTCTGGAAAACTGGCAAATAATTGTTTGACCAGGAGAGTGGAAGAGAAGATTGAGAGAAACGATTTGTCGTAAATACGTCTGTCTTTACTCTCCTCCAGCACTCTGTGGAGCATCATATTTAATCTATACATTTCTATCACTGAGTTTTCATCATCATTCTACACTCTAAACCGGACTACTATTTCTAGACTCTTTTTCTCTCAAAATAAATTTACGACAATATTTGGCTGGCTCGCCGGGATAATTTTGAGATACATTTGATGCACACATATTTGTGGGCTGGTTCTGGGATCTTGAGCTACATTTGAGGCAATCGCATAGCCGGGTTAAAGATATTTTGAGTCTGATTTAGTCTGGGTCTAACTAGGTAGAGTGTGAATGATCTGTCTTTGTGAATTAGGGAAATAAATAAATAATTACACCCCTAGACAAACGTCCTTTAAGTATTTGGGTTGTCCACACAGCATATTTACAGGTTGTTTTCTCTCCACAGCAGTAGAAAGTACAGATAAACAAAAATATTTGCTATTATAATTATCCTCTGGCGGAGATAATTCAATTTCTTTCTTTGTAAGAGTTGCTGGGATTGCGTGATTGTTTTACAGTCACTAAAGGTTTTTGAAGTTAAAAAGAGTTGAGCTTAGCTAAAGACGGATTGTTCTGATTTTTAAAAATTAAGTTAACAACGTCTCATCTCAATAATTGACTTTAGGGACGGAGTTTGTTGTCAGAGATTTAAAATTTAGGGGAAAATTTTTTTTTCCTTTTAAATTGTTTTAATATAAATTTTTCTCTACTGTTAGTAAAAGTAGATTCTTTTCCAGTGTAACTTACCATTTAGTGGCATAGTCGCTTGCGTTTAGAGCCTTAATTGCCAGGTAATAGCAGCGATAAGTTTGCACAGTACAGGTAGGAGGTAACACAGGTAAATTTGTACTTGTGTTTTTTTTTTCTCTTAGCGGTTCAGAGTTCCTCCCTTTCGCGTTGCTTCTTACTAGTTCTCTAGGCATACTTCATCTTATTCTTTAACAATGGCAGAGAGGATAAAGATGAGGTCCATCTTGAGGCTGGAAGCGAAAGAGGCAGGATTAGATGAAGAAGCTGCAAACGCGTTTATTAACCAGGAATTGGAAATATATGACGCGGAGCAACAGAGAGCCGAAGCTGAGAGGAAAGAAGTGGCAGAACGTCTTTTGGAACAGAAGAAAATTGAAGCAGAGATGGAAACTCGCAGAGAGAGAGAGAGAGAGAGAGACAAGGAAAGACAACATGAACTGGCGCTTAAGGCTCTAGAGAGTCGGGGCGCCTCTACTTCGACAAACGGAGAGCCGTCTTCGCCCCAGTCTCAATCAATGGACCTCTCCAGTACTCAATCTGCCCAATTAACTGCTATGTCGTTTTCTTTAGAATCTTTTCCTAGCCCTAACGAAAAAATTGACAGCTACCTAGAAAAATTCGAGAGACTCGCGAATCTTTATGGGTTAGAGAGTACCCGCTGGGCGCTCAAACTTTCAACGTCACTGAAAGGCAATGCTTATGACGTGTACACAAAGCTGGGACCGAATCAACATGATTACGACATGTTGCAGAAGGCCTTACTACAGCAGTTTGAGATGACTGCCCGAAAGTTTCTGCAGTTGTTCAGAAACAGCCGAAAAGAGAGCACGGAAACATTTCCCCAGTTCTCTTCACGTCTCACGGGTTATCTGACAAAGTGCATTGAATTATCTGACCTACCTCTTTCATATGAGGGACTCCTCGAACTTGTTCTTGTGGAGCAGATAAAATCCACTTTGTCGAATAAAACACGTAGATTTTTGGCGGAACAGGGGGCAGTCAGGCTTGAAGACATACTCAATAAAACCGAACGCTATAGCAATGCAATGGCCGAACTTCCCAGCACTAAACGTAAACCCACAGATGATCCATCTTGAAAACAGAATCTAGAGCAGTCATCCTATTCTTCCAATTCCTCTCAACATTTTAACCAACGAGATAAAAGTACCCAGAAACTTCCCCAGGAAAAATCGAAATTCTACAAAACCCGATACCCCCCCCCAACAACAATTCTGATCAACCCAACAAGCCTACGTGGCAGCGCGGCCACCAAGGTCAAGGAAAAGGGAAGACCCCTACACCAGGAACGTCTGATCAGGGCAAGCAAACCGGTGCAAACCGCATTGGATGTTTGCATACAGCCTCGAAAGGTAGAGTCAATGTCAGTGATTCTCAACCTGAGGGGGACCGACCCTCAACTCGAGGAACTGTAATTTTGAACGGTACCTCTACTACTTGTCTTTTTGACACTGGATTAAGTTTTGATTGTATTGTCGCTAGGCACCTAGTCAAACCCGGTCAGGAGACAGAGGAAACCGTCAAACTTAGTGGAGTTTTCAGGAGTGATGCACCCAGGACGCTTCCTATCGCACTGGTAGAAATACACTCTGACTTTGTCAGAGGAGTTATTAAAGCGGCCATAATGGATGATCCGATCTACCCAGTTATCCTGGGATGTAGATATGTGTTCATTGGGAGACCTAAGGAGCCGATTGTGGCAGCGGTAACCACAAGAGGGCAAGCCAAGAAAGAGAGGGAGCCTGCGCCAAACGTGTTGCCGAATGAACTGAAGGAGGCGCAACAAAAGGACCCTACTCTGGCGCCCTGCTTTAAAAAACTGCCCATGGCTAAGGACCCCAGACACAACGGAGACATCTTTTCTAAGGATGGTGTATTGTATCGTAGAACGGGCAACCCGGACACGGGGAATAACCAGCTCCTAGTACCGACGCAGTACAGAAACCAGATCTTAGAAATGGGGCACTCTCTTCCCTTTAGCGGACATATGGGACAAAACGCCACTATTCAGCGAATAAAAAACCACTATTGGTGGCCAGGAATGAACTCTGACATTGTCAGGTATGTGAAATCCTGCGCCCAGTGCCAACGGGTAGCACCCAAGCACTTGACACCCCCAGTACCTATGGGGCAAATGCCAATAGTAGGGACTCCATTTGAACGGGTTGCTGTCGACATTATTGGTCCCCTGGAAAAGACCAAAAGAAGGAACAGGTTCATCCTGACCTTAGTCGACACTTGCACTATGTGGGCCGAAGCTGTACCGCTACCATGCACTAATTCCAAGCATGTCGCAGAAGCCCTTGTGCAAATTTTTACACGGTTGGGATTCCCTCAACAAGTTTTGACGGACAATGGATCCCAATTCCGTAGCCTGTTAATGGAGGAGATCTTTAAGATCTTGAGGGCCAAACATATCCACACAAGTCCCTACCATCCGGCCGGAAATGGGCTCGTGGAACGTTTTAACGGTACCCTCACCATGATGTTACGTAAGCTGGGTCAGGAGAAACCGGAAGACTGGGACCAATATACATCGGCTGCCTTATTCGCCTACCGAGAGGTACCCCAAGCGTTTACGGGTTTTGCGCCAGCTACACTTTTATTTGGCAGACCTATTAAGGGGCCACTAGAAGCCTTACTTCGGTCCCTGACAGACCAGAAGGCTGACGAGACAGTCGTCTCTGCAAGCAAGTATGTATCTGAGCTTAAGGAAAGGCTAAAGCTAGGATGGGATCTAGCTACTACCAACCTTAAGAAAGCCCGCGCTAAAATTACTAAAAGATACAACAAAGCTGCAAAAGAGAGAGAACTACAACCAGGGGAGAAAGTCTTATTGCTACTTCCAACCGGAAGCAATAAACTTCGCATCGGATGGCAAGGACCGTTTACCGTCCTTAAAAAGATCTCACGTACCAATTACAAGATCTCCATCAAAGGAAAGGAGAAGGTCTTCCACATAAATCTGCTTAAGAAATATTTGGAAAGACCGGTGCCATCCTCCGAGCATCTCCTGGCTGTCGCCATAGCAACGGAAGACGAGGAAGATGATGATGGTTGCATGGAGTATCCATTGCAACCCACAGAATCCTTTAAAGATGTCAAGTTCGGCGACAATCTCTCACCAGAACAACAAACAGAAACCAGGGCTCTACTAAAACAGTACAGTGCAGTCTTAACGGATGTACCTGGTCGAACAAATCTCATTGAATTTGATATGAAATTAACAAACGAGACCCCTGTTCGAACCAGAGTTTACCCCATCCCGTACGCTAAAGCGGATGCACTTCGCGGAGAAATAGACAAGCTGCGTCAGGCAGGAATTATCAGTGAGTCTACATCTCCTTACAGCTCGAGCGTAGTGCTGTTGCAGAAGCCCAATAAGGAAGTTCGGCTGTGCATTGATTACAGGTTGCTAAACGCTGTAACGGAATTCCAGCCCGAACCTCTCCAAACTGTTTCTGAGTTGTTCACCAAGCTCAGCAAAGCAAAGATCTTCTCCAAGATTGACCTCAGCAAAGGTTATTATCAAATACCAGTCAAGGAGGAAATTAAACCTTTGTTAGCTTTCAGCACTAGCGAAGGACATTACACATTTAATGTGATGCCGTTCGGTTTGCATAACGCACAAGGAGTGTTCACCAGGATGATGAGGAAGCTTCTAGAACCTTTGCAAAGTCCCCATATCCATAATTTCATGGATGACATATTAATTGCATCGGAAACCTATGAAGAACATATTGCTACGGTTGCTATGCTCCTCAGGAGACTACAGGAAACGGGTCTCACAGCCAGACCTAGCAAATGTCTCATCGGGTTTGAACAGTTAGACTTCCTGGGGCACACTATTTCTCACGGATGCAGTTGGCCTATTAAGAAGAACGTGGAGAAAATAGCTGCAGCCAAAAGACCCCGAACGAAGAAAGACGTACGTTCCTTCCTATCATTATGTGCATATTATCAGAAATACATCCAGAACTTCAACGGACTGACGGCACCTCTGACTGACCTCACAAAGAAAGGTTGTCCTGATAAGGTCATATGGGATCAAAAGTGCGAACACGCGTATAGCACTTTGAAAGGACAGTTGTCTGCTTACCCCATTTTGAGGTTGCCTGACCTCAAGAAACCTTTTGTACTGAGAGTCGACGCGTCAGGTCAGGGCATCGGGTCAACACTGCTTCAAGCCGATGACAGTGACCCAAACATGCTATTTCCAGTTGCCTATGGCAGTCGGAAACTAAATAAAGCGGAACGGAACTACAGCGTAGTTGAAAGGGAATGTCTTGCCCTGATTGACGGTATCAGATGCCATCATGAGTTTCTTTATGGTACATCTTTCACGGTGCAAACAGATCACGCTCCGTTAGCATTTCTTGGTGCCAATAAAGAATTTAATGCAAGGATCATGCGTTGGGCGCTTCTTTTAAGCGTTTATTCTTTCAAAGTGGAATGTATTCCGGGAAGACAGAATGTCGGGGCTGATTTCCTGAGTAGAAACTGGTCTACAGAGGAAGAAGAGCAAACTGAAGATACCACTCATCCTAAAATCACCAATCAGGTCACCTCCATTGTCAAAAAATGAAACATGAAAAATAGTTTCATGTCTAAAAGTGGGGACGATTGTGACGTACGTCTAGTTTGACAAGTGTATTTTCCCTGATATGATGGATGATTTAAAGGGACCTTTAGCTTTTCATAACATTAGAACCCCTGAACATTTGTCGTAACTTTTCGTTTCGCCAGAGCGAACCGACCGGGACTCATTTAGATAGTGCGACCACGATCAAAGAGACAGACTGAGGGATTTCAGGGGAGACTATCGGCGCTATCAAAGACAGTAGTGGTCCCTGAAACGATTTCGCATCTCGGTGTTAAGCACGGAACCGATCGCAGCCAGAGCGACCGGGGAAAGCTGACGCAAGCAGCGAGCGAAGATACGAAGAGGCCAGGGGCGGCTTCTCTCTTTAGATTTGGTGGTCAGATCCCCTAAAGTCATGAGATCAAAAAAGCTGTCAAAGTTATCATGTCCCACTCATCTTGCATTCCAGTTGTAGATATACAGATCACTTAGAAATACACTTCATCATTCGCTGGCCAGAACTTGATAGAAGCACTAGCGATATTTGAAATCTTGCTAGATTATCCCATGGATTTTCATTTTATTTGCAGTGAATTCTATTTCTGTGCAAAGCGGTAATATATATATATATATATTGTGTAAAGTTATCAGTGGTCGAGTTCATTCATTATATTTCATTGGATTTTGTGTTAATTTAAACCTATTAAATTAAACCGTCTCAATAGTTCCAGTTTTAAATATAATGATCTATCTATTATATTATTTCAAAAGATAATAGATGCTTAAATTAACTTTTAAAGTCGCGAAGGAATTTATAATTAATAAATTCAGTTAAGTCCTATATTTATAGATGTGTGATTTAACCACTAGAACTCGCGCAGTGTTTATTAAATACATAATTAAATACTCGAGTATATATAAAATAGTCTTAACGGGAAATTTATCGCGCACTTAGAAGATTATTTGATTTTTTAAAGTATGATTATGTTGTTATGGGTTTTCTATCTTTTTCTCTAGATTGATCACCTTTTGCAATCCCAGCAATAACGAAATCTTTCAGAGTTTCCATACTCGGTTCTTAAACTTCCAGACAGTTTGATGAGACATTTTTTTAAAGTAAATCTTGTGGTGGTCCGGTACGGCCTAGCTATCATAATTACATGAAAGAAAGCCAACCCAAGAACATTTGATTATTATCATCAAATTAAATCTGTAAGATAAACTGGAAGATGAACAGTGCCAGTAGCGATAGTTTATATACTGCTCTATTGTGAGAGATTACCGATTTACCTGAATGTGACCGAGCCTAGTTTTTCCTCACTGGATTAAAAACTTTCCCGGTCAGTGGCTATCATCACGCAGTGAAGGATTATACCATCACCTCATTTTTCACCCCTATGTCGAACTGCGTCAGTGCCATCCCATAGACTCGTTTCTTTATAATAAAACACAAGAACTCTTAGAACTTCAATTCCGGCGATAAGCGGGAATATTTGCTCGCAGTGAATCCTCGCATTATCTGGGGCGGGACATAGAAGGACTAGACAGTTGTCATACGTCAAGAGTTAATTATTGTGTTTATCCTTCTAAGGGATTGTCTGATGCTGCAACTTGGTAAGTGTGTGGTGTATATGAGTGTGGATCCGCACAGTGTATATGAATGACAGGGGATTTAATTTTTTTGCAACAAACCATTTGTTAACTTGCCTACCGGGTAATACGTTTTCTGTATACCCGGCATTGTTCCTTTAGTGGGATAATTTGTTAACTCTGTTTCATCCCCCCCCCCCTTTTTTTTTTTCTTTGCTTAGGACAGGGAAGACACCATTGGGATAACAGTAATTTTTGTCTACCACCATAACTAATATTGTAACACCTCTTTCAGAGTAATTAAATTCACTGTTGGGTTACTGTTGCGTGATAAATTCTCGCAACATCATTTTATTTCAATATCTATTTTATAACGCAAGGGCAACAACTGCTTGAAATTTATAGTCACTTTTCTCGGTAAGCATTTGTCTTCTCGCGTTGGTATCGAATGCAGTTAAGTTTGAGCTGTTGTCATTTTGCGCTGGACTGCGCATGACTTGTCTTGCTTTTTGGTCGATCGGTTTCCGCAAACCACTAGGGGAGTGAGCGATTTGGAATGGCGAAAGAGATGCCTCGTTGAAGAGGGGATCTCCGCTATTTTTTGTTCTGTCAGGGATGTGTAGTCCTCTTAATGGATATTTCGTTTATTCGAGATAATACCTCTAGTGTTTCCCACATGTCGGGAGGCGTGATATTTCTGTGTATTTCATGAAAGCAAGGTAAATTAACATTTTCATTAACTCTATCGATTTTTGGTCGTGAACGATTTCTGGCTCATAGCCTGTCTTCGAAAGTCGTCGTCACGAGATGTTTTCCTAGCTCACATGTCGCTGTATTGTGCTGCATCGGTTGATGCAGGTCCCAAGGACTATTACTTGCTACTTGGTTACCTGAACTAGGTTTGAAAAACCTTTGTTATCTAGAGGATATTTTTGAGGACATTATTTATACTTCGGCAGACGTGTCTGTCTTGCTGAAGTCAGATTAAGGAGAGTGAACTGATCTCATACATCTGGTTATCTCCTGGCTGTTATAGAAAAGGATGGAGTTTTCCACCTGACTACATTTACAGCACTATGAAATATAACATGCATCTGACTCATCATTGTAATGCTGTCTACCTTCTATTGCTGTATTGAATGTTGCTGTGATAATGACTGTTTGATGTGTCTACATATTCGCGTAACCATTTTGTCACTGTGGCGTCCACAATAAATAATGAAGAAAAACGTCAACGGCTGTTACAAGAATCATTGACTTTATACGTCGTGAGTTTACTGACGTCCTATGTGGATTGCCCTGTTATTTTTGTATGAACATTGTTTTGACTGAACACATCTGCACACCACACAAAACCAGACATGCGGATACCATCCATCATCATATGGCATCACGCATCATTTGGTGGCCATAAGCTGGTTTGATTCTGGTACCAGCAAACACGGGTCCCTTACCCACTTCATTTTCAACAAGAATTCATCAGCATCCTTCAAGAAATTAACATTCTTCAATACAGTCAACATCTTCAAAATTTTCAAAGTACTCGGCGTTGCCCGGGAAAAGTCAAAATTTCAATTTTTTGACGGAAACAAGAATTTGACAGTACCCGGCGTTGTTACATGTTGCCGGATAACTCGGACTGCTGTTATCTTTTACGCAAGTCAAGCAAGTTGCTGCTGTCAAGGTTCCAGTGCTGTCGTTTTTGTGAAGGTCAAGTGCCGGTTGAAACGGGTTGTTTTCTGAAGAAGGCCAAGTACCGATTTCCATCAACTTACTTTTGGATTAGAAGGTCAAGTGCCGAAACAACTCAACACACAGTATTTCAGAAGCTCTTGTACCATCGTGTTAGCAGTGGAAGCAGTTCAGATGTGCCATCATCGTTGGAGCTTCGCTCTTTAGGACGTTGATTGACATCCGTTTTTTCTGCTGTTCTACGATTGGAAGCCTATAAGTTAAGTGGCCTGTTTGTATGTAAACTGTGCCCTTATACTTCTGCTGAGTCTTCTGTGTATCATCTCATTCTATATGTTATATGTCTATATGTTATTTGTATATTTATATGTTTATATTTCAGCGGGTTCTCGGTTGGGTGGTGTCTCCGTTAGATTATGCCACGTCATAGAGGTCGTCTATTGTGAGCGTTTTCTGTAGGGTTTGCAAATTTCCGATACTGGAATTTGCTAAGCGACTTCTGTTGCTATTTATGTTAGCTGTGATGACATGTTTTAATATTGTTTTCGTTATTATTTCGCATTCTTTAGTTTTGTTTTGATTTGTTTGTAGTTGTTAGCCTACTCTTGTCTATAATTTAGTTTCATACAACATTTTTGTTCATACACTGTGGTGTCATGTATTTTGTTTAATTCTATCGCAGATATCGTCACATTTTTTGTGATATTTCATTAATTTCTGCTTTATTTTTAGTTGATTTCTGCGAACGTTTTTGTATTGTTACTGATCTTTGTTATTGTTTACATTGTTATTGTTTACATTGTTTGCATTGTTTACATTTTCAATGTTTACATTCTGCATGTGTTTACATAGTCATTGTTTACAGTTATAGTAATTAGTTAATGGGCTATGCTAATGCACTGTTACTACTACACTGATGATAAATGAATGATGAATAGTGTTGTGCACTATTGAATGAGAAGTGCACTTATGATCAAGAATTGATTGTTGATATTTCATATACAAGTTCTTTGATTGGAGACTTGTTTCCCACAGAGACTGGGATAATATAAGGTGATGTGAATATACAAGTGCTTAATTAAGACTTGTTACACTTAGGTTTGAAATAAATTAGTTAATTATTTCAGGTTTTTGGACTCATATGTTAGACAACATGTCTACATTTGAGCACTTTATTGAGCAGGGTAAATTGCTTGGGAAGACTGGTGATAAGTTAGAAGAATTTGCAACTGCTCGATATGATAAAGCGATGGAAGCTGAACAAAAGAAACTGCAGATGGAAGCTGAACAAAAGAAACTGCAGATGCAGGTGGATGAAAAAAGATTCCAAATGGAAATGGAAAAACAAAAAAGGGAATCAGAAGCTGAGGAAAGAAAACTCCAGCTAGAGGCTGAGAATAAAAGACTTGAAAAAGAGGCTGAAAATAAAAGACTTGAAAAAGAAGCTGAAAGACTTCAAATAGAGGCTCAGGCTGAGGAGAGAAGATTACAGAGAGAATCTGATGAGAGGAAAGAGAAAGCAAAAATGGAACATGAAGAAAAGGTCTTAGCTTTAGAGTTGGAAAAATTGAAATTGATGAACATGAGTAATGGTAATGATTCAAACAAGGGTTCATCTTCTGGTAAGGCTAATAATGATACTTTTAAGATTAAGTTGCCAACTTTTAGTCCTTCCAGTGATGACATAATGTTCTATCTGGACAGATTTGAACAAGCATGTACAGCTCATAACATAGACAAAGCAAAATATGTTTATCAGTTATCAGGGATACTGACAGGTAAAGCTCTAAGTATATTAAATATGGTGGATGAACCTGACAAGAACAATTATGAGGTTGTCAGGGCCGCTCTGTTAAAGAAATATCAGCTTAACGAAGACGGCTATCGTCTACAATTTAAAAAACATGTTACCTGAAAATGGAGTTGAATTCTCCGAGTTTATTGCAAGAATACGCATTACTTTCTCACGATGGGTTGAACTATCTAAGACGGAAAAAACTTATGAAGGACTTATGGACTTAATACTTAGAGACAAAGTCATGTCGTCTGTCAATGAGTCTTTCCTTGCTTTCCTTCATGAACGTAAACCTAAAACAATAAAAGAAATGGAAGATTTCTGTTGCCAATACGTAACTGCACACCCACACATAACCATGGGTAACTCTAAGGTGAAAGAAGGTTTACCAGTTGCTTCGGCAGCTCCGTATGGTCAAAACTTTGCTCGTAGATTCCAACAAAATTTTGATAGAAAGAGCAGCGGTAATTTCTGTCAAAATCATGGAAACCAATTTTATGGTGATTCTTCTTCGAAGAATTGGAGACAACCTGATAGTGGTCGTTACTATCACCCTAATAATTATAGGCATTTCAAAAGAGGATATGGTAATAGAGGTTATTCCTGCCGAAGACCTCAGAACCAAACAAATAGATGTTCGCATCAATGTGAACATGATAGTAATCGTGGAAACTGGAATTCGAACCAGGATAACAATTACAATAGAGACAATAATAACTGCAGAGATAATAATAACTCTGATAACTTCAGAGGTAATAATAGTCGGGGTAGATCTCAACACAAAAAAAAGAGATATCAGCAGGCTAATGCTGTACAACAGGAAACTGAGGGAGCCTGTAATCATGTTGTTGATAATAAAAACTTTGACGCTGTCACTGGTTCTGCTTTTGACTTTGAGAGAGCAAACAAATGCCCCCAATGCAGTACTTTATTCGAACCGGGTACCATAACTACTTTGAGTTGTGGTCACCCACTTCCCGCTCTTCCTGCTGCTGTTGCGCATGACGGGAGGGGTTTTTTAATTCTACATAAGGGTCTTGTTAATGATACTCCGGTCTCACTACTTTTCGATTCCGGATGCACCACTATTGGTGTTAGACAATCGCTTGTAGATCCATCTTGTGCTACAGGAAGGGTTATTAAATGTGTCACATTTGGCGGCACTCTAGAAAAATATCCTACTGCTGTAATTCGCATTGCCACTCCTTTCTTTACTGGAGATGTGCATGCTTGTCTCTTACCTAATCCTATTGCGGACCTTATTATTGGTCGTATTCACGGAGTTAGGGAGTGTACCCCACAGCAGATTGCTGCTTGGGAAGATAATAACATGCAAGCTACAAATGCAGTAGTTACAAGAGCACAAGCTCTACAAACACCCGAAACTTCACTGAATAGTGATAATGAAGTTGATAGCCAAGATAGTCACTTAGTAATCACTCGTGACTCTTTCATAAAATTGCAAGAAGAAGATCCTTCTTTAAAAAAATTCTTCGTTCTTGCGAAGAAAGGTGATCCGAATCAGGATACAAATAGAAAATCTTGGATTGCAATGAGAAACGGCGTACTTGTACGTATGGTACAAGATTCGACTACGTCGGCACATTCGCAAATTCTTGTTCCCAAGAGCATGAGAGTGCAAATATTACAACATGCTCATGACTCGCAATGTGCTGGACATATGGTTTTTCCCGTACGAAGTCGAGAGTCCTTGCGGCTTTCTTTTGGCCTTTTGGTCAATAAGGACATTCGTATTTACTGCCGATCATGCAAGGTATGTCAGGAGGTCAAATCTAGAGGACCACGACATGCTGCGCCTATCCAGGCTGCTGACATTCCTATTCGGCCGTTCCAGAAAATGGCCATAGATATTATTGGCCCTTTTAAGGTCAAGTCGGCCAGAGGACATCAGTTTATCCTTACATGTGTCGATATGTGCACACGTTGGCCAGAGGCTATTCCTCTTAAGAGCATATCTACTACAGATATCGCAGATGCTCTTTGGTTGATATTTTCTAGCTTGGGGTTCCCCAGAGAAATATTATCAAACCATGGCACTCAACTCATATCTGACACTATGTCACAGGTAATGTCTACCTTACATATTGAACGATCTCTCAGTAGTATCTACCATCCTATGTCTAATGGGTTAGTTGAGCGTCTGAATAGAACGCTCAAGACTTTGCTTGGTAAGATAACTGAAGATCATCCTCAAGATTGGGACAGGGTTTTACCCGCGGCTCTCTTTGCCTATAGAGAAGTCCCTAATGAACACACAGGATTTTCTCCCTTCGAACTTGTCTTTGGCGCGCGTCCACGCGGCCCTATGTCTTTATTACACGATCTCATCACTGCCGTGATATTAGCGATGAAACTCAATCCTCATATGAGTATGTCATTGCTCTTAGACAAAAGATCATTGAGGCATGTAAGCTAGCAACTGCTTCATCAGAAATTGCTAAAGAGAAGGCAAGACAGTTTGCTAACAAGAATAGATGTCTACGACAACTTTGTCCAGGTGACAAAGCATTCGTCCTACTCCCCAGTAGGGAAAATAGACTTCTTATTGCATGGAAAGGTCCGTATGCAATAGTCTCTCGGATCTCCGATGTTGACTATGTGGTAGATATTGATGGAAAGCATAAAACTTTCCACATAAACATGCTTTCGGAATTTCACGAACGTCCGGACTATTTGCTGCCTATTTTCCAGGCAACGGATGATGCTCCTGCACCTCACGGTCATTATTCATCCCTGTCTGTCATTCAGGATGAGGAAGCTACCTTCTCTGATGTCAACCTTCCCCTTCCAGTGGTTCCATTACATTCTACGGAATCTTGGAAAAACGTTTCGGTTTCTCCTAATCTTTCTGGTGACGAACATCGACAAGTCTCGTCGATGTTACAAACATTTCAGGATGTTCTCACTGACATTCCTGGACACACAGATGTCATAGAACATGACATAATTCTTACCGACAATAATCCAATTAGGGTTAGGCCGTATCCTATTCCTATACACTTTCAGTCGCAGGTGGAAAAGGAATTGGATGAAATGATTCAATTAAATATAATTGAACCATCGACTTCACCATATTCTTCTTCCATGGTTATTGTCCGGAAGAAGGATAAGAACATACGAATTTGTGTTGATTATCGCAAATTGAATCAGGTCACAAAGTTCGATGCTGAACCGATGCCTTTGTTAGAAGATCTACTGATTAGACTTTCTAATTCTAGATTCTTCACTAAACTTGACTTGTCTAAAGGTTATTGGCCAGTGCCTTTAGCAGAGCATGCCAAACCTCTTACTGCTTTTTCTACACCTAGGGGTCTATTTCAATGGAATGTTATGCCTTTTGGTCTCATGAACGCCCCTGCAACTTTCGTTCGCATGATGCGTCGAATTCTGTCACATCGTTCGGATGTCATCGCATACTTAG
The DNA here is from genome assembly GCA_024509875.1 of Oreohelix idahoensis. Lineage (NCBI taxonomy): Eukaryota > Metazoa > Mollusca > Gastropoda > Stylommatophora > Oreohelicidae > Oreohelix > Oreohelix idahoensis. Next base: position 11,646 of record JAMPIV010003725.1, on the reverse strand, counting down.
ATGACATCTGTCTCTTCAGTGATACCTGGGAAGATCACTATTTAGGGTTATATGACTTACTGTCCACTCTACGTGAGAATAATTTGACAGCGAAACCTTCTAAAGCTTTTGTTGGTTTTGGTGAAATCTCTTTCCTGGGTCATCGTGTTGGTCATGGTCTCTTGAAGACAGAAGACCACAATACTTCCAAAATACTGAACATCTCTGTTCCTAAAACGAAGAAACAAGTTAGGAGTCTCTTAGGTTTAATTCAATTTTATGGGAGATTTATTCCAAATTTATCTTCGATCATGGCACCTCTCTCAACATTGTTGAAGAAAGGTTCGCCTAATCTGGTCCGTTGGTCTGAAGAATGCCAATCTTCATTAGACCAAATCAAGAATATATTTTCTTCTCCTCCCATCTTAAGATTACCTACTCTTGATAGGACTTTTGTTCTTCGGAGTGATGCTTCATCCACTGGGATTGGAGCAGCACTGATGCAAGAATATGCAAATACTCTGCATCCTGTTATGTACATTTCTAGAAAAACTAAATGCGGCAGAGAGGAACTACTCGGTTTTTTAGACCGTGAGTTGTTTAGCGATGGTTTGGTCAATTCTAAAGCTACAAAGATTCCTCCTGGGCGCAACATTTCATTCTAGAGACTGATCAGAAAGCTCTTACAGCTATTCAGACTAAGAATTTGAAGAGTTCGAGATCCACTCGATATGCTATAGCTCTTCAACCTTTTCACTTCACGGTACGAGCTATCCGTGGTGCGGATAATGTGATGGCTGACATTTTGTCTAGATGCCCACATGACTCTAACTAATACTTCTGTCCTATATTCCTATATATTACAGAGTCATAACACACCTATATTACTACAATAGATTAGCACATCTGTACTCACTTTATATGTACACACTATCGTGCTTTGTTGTCATCTTCTTCTGTTCGTTTTTTAAGATGATAGAGGAGGACTGAGTAGTTAATACAAGGGCCGTTAGTTTACTAAACAGCCACAATTATTAATAATGTATTGTACCTTATGAAGCATATAGTTATTAATTAGCATTATATTGCTTGTACTTTCTCAGAATGTCATTGTTGAGCTGAGGACTTACCTTACTAGTATCAAGCATGACGAGTTCTAGATTGTGTACTTACCCTCGGAATACCAGAGCATATGTCCTGGATCGTCATGTAGTTTAACTTTACTATGTACTTATGTCATTACATGTCAAATAATGTACTATTTAAATTTTCCTATCAGATTTGTACATCCATTTTTAAAGACAATATTAGAGTATGCTGTTTAATGATGATTATGGTAACTTGCATACGTATATTGTGTTTACATGCTAACGTGATGTGTGTTGGTGACACCTCCCCGATGTGAATATTTTTTGAGACATATTTATTTTTCTGTTGAGGTATATCCTCACCAGACACTCTATATTTAGCCTCATGTTAGGCAATTTAATTAATTATCAGCGCATAATTCGTGCGTTTTGAGCCGTTTATCGCATGCTCTTTGATATTTAAAAAAAAAAAATATGTTCCACATTTTTTTTTTTAATCGGGAGGAGGTGGTGATATGTTGCGTGATAAATTCTCGCAACATCATTTTATTTCAATATCTATTTTATAACGCAAGGGCAACAACTGCTTGAAATTTATAGTCACTTTTCTCGGTAAGCATTTGTCTTCTCGCGTTGGTATCGAATGCAGTTAAGTTTGAGCTGTTGTCATTTTGCGCTGGACTGCGCATGACTTGTCTTGCTTTTTGGTCGATCGGTTTCCGCCCACCACTAAGGGAGTGAGCGATTTGGAATGGCGAAAGAGATGCCTCGTTGAAGAGGGGATCTCCGCTATTTTTTTGTTCTGTCAGGGATGTGTAGTCCTCTTAATGGATATTTCGTTTATTCGAGATAATACCTCTAGTGTTTCCCACATGTCGGGAGGCGTGATATTTCTGTGTATTTCATGAAAGCAAGGTAAATTAACATTTTCATTAACTCTATCGATTTTTGGTCGTGAACGATTTCTGGCTCATAGCCTGTCTTCGAAAGTCGTCGTCACGAGATGTTTTCCTAGCTCACATGTCGCTGTATTGTGCTGCATCGGTTGATGCAGGTCCCAAGGACTATTACTTGCTACTTGGTTACCTGAACTAGGTTTGAAAAACCTTTGTTATCTAGAGGATATTTTTGAGGACATTATTTATACTTCGGCAGACGTGTCTGTCTTGCTGAAGTCAGATTAAGGAGAGTGACTGATCTCATACATCTGGTTATCTCCTGGCTGTTATAGAAAAGGATGGAGTTTTCCACCTGACTACATTTACAGCACTATGAAATATAACATGCATCTGACTCATCATTGTAATGCTGTCTACCGTCTATTGCTGTATTGAATGTTGCTGTGATAATGACTGTTTGATGTGTCTACATATTCGCGTAACCATTTTGTCACTGTGGCGTCCACAATAAATAATGAAGAAAAACGTCAACGGCTGTTACAAGAATCATTGACTTTATACGTCGTGAGTTTACTGACGTCCTATGTGGATTGCCCTGTTATTTTTGTATGAACATTGTTTTGACTGAACACATCTGCACACCACACAAAACCAGACATGCGGATACCATCCATCATCATATGGCATCACGCATCAGTTACATTACCTATGCTCCTGATAACTATCTATCTTGAGTCTGGGTTTATCTTTGTCTAATACAAGCGGGAAGGGCTTAGTCGATACCAATCTTCTTCACCCCCTCCCTACCTTGATATTTGCATTTTTTTCTGTACTTATGATAATTTTATGTAACACTTGATATTGGTTTTTTTGTGATTTGATCTTTACGGTAAATAAACATCATAAACTTAAATCGGACTGTGTTGGAATACCCAAAAGCCCAAACATTCCCTATTTGTTTAATATAGCTGTATCCACGTCGTCTGAGTGCTTGAAGCAACAAATCGGTGTGAGCGCAGACGTGTGTCTGGAAAACTGGCAAATAATTGTTTGACCAGGAGAGTGGAAGAGAAGATTGAGAGAAACGATTTGTCGTAAATACGTCTGTCTTTACTCTCCTCCAGCACTCTGTGGAGCATCATATTTAATCTATACATTTCTATCACTGAGTTTTCATCATCATTCTACACTCTAAACCAGACTACTATTTCTAGACTCTTCCTCTCAAAATAAATTTACGACATCTATAGATCAGAGAAACAATTATATATATATATATGTGATAGGGTGGGCGAGATGATGATGATGATTATATTGTGATGTGTTATCACTCTCTTGTCACACTCGCACCGACCCGAACAACAATAAAACTCTTGATTCTAGAGGCAGGGGCTATATTTATTTTTACAACCCGTTCAGTGACAAAGCAAACATTAAACAAATAAACTAGGGAACATAACAAAACGAAACAAAACAAAACAAAACAAAACAAAACACCCAACAGTGCCCGATGCTAATCTGAAGAAGCAAACAAAGCACAGAATAGTTAAAATCATAATATAGTACTGAATGAGAAACACCACGCTCTCACCCGTCAAACTGTCCTACGCCGCCACCTGACACACTCAACTATCACACACACACACACACACACACTCATGTGTGTCGTCCAATGCGACTAGTATGGTGTTGTGCATGAGGCTGGCAACCTCAACGTGTAACATCGGTTGCTACCAAAAACACTACTGCAAGAGCCCACCCTCAACTATCACACACACACACTCATGCATGTCGTCCAATGAGACTAGTATGGTGTTGTGCATGAGGCTGGCAACCTCACCATGCAACACAGATTGCTACCAAAACCACTACTGCCCGAGCATCTGAATGCTTAATATGAAGGCAAACCACACTGTTGGCCCCATGCTCCCTCAGGAGTGGAGAAGAGAAATATATATCTTGAAGTGAGCCCACGTGCTCTCACAACCATTCCTCACATAACCATAATTAAATAATCATAAAATGGACATAAAATAATATTCAACTATATGTTTAACAAATACTCTCAGTAATGAGAATAAGCTACTACCTCGTAACCGATCCACATCAGTATTCGTTACTGCATTCTGAAGCATGTCGTATGTGACGACTGGTGCGCCTGGCAACAAGCGTGTCGTATATGACCACTGGTGCGACTGGGAATCTCATCACATGAAACACATCGTTACCGAAACAACCACTGCAATAGCATAAAAATGCTTCTTGTCGGCTTGTGATAGACACCAGCCACATTGGTGTTTCCATGCTCCGCCGGGAGCAACCAGAGAAACACATGTCTCAACAAAGGAGTGGCCTCGCGCTCTCCAGAAATCTAAATGACTATTCTCACCTCACAGTAACCCATTAAATATATAGTAGAATTATGATAAGTAGGCTATCGTGAAATACACTCAATTACTTTTACATTAAAGAAATAAAATAATTACTCTTGACTTTAACAAAACTGGCATTAACACGAAAACTATCTCTTTCCTTTACTGGGGAAAATTATCTTAATCTGCTTCCCACCCACGTGTCAATTCACACAATATTAAACTGGCGTCTTCTTTATACAATCACACATGGTGACGCGCCGCCTTTCATGACCACGTGGTTGCCATCCTGATAACAGTCAATATCATCTAAATTAAAGTAAAAAATCGCTTCTCTGTCCAGTTTCATGTATGAAATAGCTCCCTACTAAATTTGCCTTTCTTGCCCGGTCTGATGACTGACATAATTGCTCTTAAACTCTCACATCTGTGATTTGGGCTTTGCGTGCCTAATAAAACCTATCAAACATTATTTTCACTCATCTATCATTTCAAGACTAAATCATAATGTCCTAAAAAGATATTTCCTTTGGAAACACATCTATCTATATCACTAAACATTAAAACAGCCACATCGATATTATTTCCGAATTATAGAAAACTAATTCTAATTTAAATTAACTCACGTGTCATGTCTTTGGGTTCTTCTGTGTGGGTACACAGGGCGCCTAACTTCGTTTCGTTCTCTCTCGTCTGGGCTGATACTAGGAAAGGTCACTGTTGGTTATCGCATTCTTTTATAAGGCCAGGTCGAATCACTCACTTTACTGCGCGCTAGGCGTATTAATCTTGGCTACTTAAATATCACACGAGATTATCGCTTTAGGAATAGCGAAAACACAAATAAAACCTACAGCTATTTAATATAACACACGAATATCAAATATGACTCACAACTATACACCACAATTAATTCTCAGGCTTTATTTCGGCCCCATCACATATCTCCCTCCTGATTTTGTTGTCGTCCCGACAACATCACTACCTCAGGCACTTCTGTCGAAATCTCTTAGATCGTTGGTGCTGCGTTTGATTATTTCTCAGCGGCGATGTTTTGGGCTCAGATTCTGTATTCGGTACAACTCGGCTGGGGACCCTCTTGGTCGTTATGTCCCCAGTTGTACGTTGTCGGGCTGGCAGTTGCTGTGGTCTAGAAGACTCGCACAGCTGTGCCGCATCGCTGCCTGCCCGTGACGTCTGCCTGTCAGTGCTTGTAGCTGTCGAATCTGTAGTGGGATTGCTCCTGACGTACTTGACACTCGTTTTGCGTGGACGGTGGCCAACATTCCCCACTATCTGCTTTTGATGTGTCTCCTCCTCTGAACCTTGACTTGCACTCCCTCCTCTCTGCTTAAGACGAGTTTCCTCCCCTAACCGACTACCAATCTTCTCGGCGCCCTTAGGGTGACAGTTGTCACGGTCATCTCTTGGCTTGCACCCGGAAGGAAACCTGGTTGTGGTAGCACGTCTCGGGAAAGAGCTCTTTGAGGGACAGGCGGCTATCAAATGTTCAGTTGACTTGCATCGAAAACATCTCTTCGGAAGCGGGCCTTGAGGGCACTTGGCTGCCATGTGGTCTGACAGGTCTCCACAATTGTAGCATCTTATCTTTCTGGGCTTCCTCTGTGCCATGGGTCGCTTCCTGCTGCCCTTTCACTCTTGACCGCCAATGCCGCATACATAAATTGCTTCCATGCCCTGGACCGATGGTTTGCTGTCAAACTCTACTCGTTCATTCCTCGCCAGACTCCGGAATCCCTTTCTAAAGATCTTGGTCTGATGTACGAATACATCAATACCTCCATCATCTGGCGTGATGAACCCCCCATCCCCTGTGGACACTATACCACTTGCACATCCCTTTTCGCCTTGTCGGTGCAACTGCATTTGTTGGTGCTGTCAGCTCACAACTTTCCTTGACAACAGCCTGACTCTCACACACAAGAAGGTCTAGTTGAGGTTCCTGCGGACACACCTCCTCGTCTTGCGTTGGCTGTTCCCGCGGCTGGCATGGTGCTCTCTTTCTCTGCACCTCCTCTTGTGCTGGCGAACTGGCCTCTGACATCTGTGCTATCTGGGACTTTAGGAAGGATAATTCTGCTCTGAGTGCCTCCTTCTCCTTCTGAACTTCTGCACTTGCTATCTGGACCAGTGTCTCACGCTTTTTACTTTCACCATAAACAGCATATTCCCAAGGGAAATTCCTGGTCATCTCACTGACTGGTGGTTGCTTGCAGTAGGCTTTTTTTGACAATTTCCAGTAACTTCTCAGGGCTGGCCTTGGCTCCACCATGTATCCGTAATTCTCTAGGTACCCATGGTGTAACGTTGTTCCATATCATGTCTAACTTGTCTTCTGCACAAAAAGGCGCCACCTTCCACGCGGCTTCCACATCTTCCACAAACTCTTGCCAAGTGGGACCCTCCTCTCCACTAAACAACCTTATCTCTGGCTCCTTCACGTACAATATCTTCACAGGCGCATTAGCCATCTTGCTGCAGGAATGCACTGCTGGGTGTTTACAATATTTGTTCGTTTGCTGTTTGCTCAGTGTCACTGTCTGCCTTATCCTGTCGACGACGCCAATTGTGATAGGGTGGGCGAGATGATGATGATGATTATATTGTGATGTGTGATCACTCTCTTGTCACACTCGCACCGACCCGAACAACAATAAAACTCTTGATTCTAGAGGCAGGGGCTATATTTATTTTTACAACCCATTCAGTGACAAAGCAAACATTAAACAAATAAACTAGCGAACATAACAAAACGAAACTAAACAAAACAAAACAAAACAAAACACCCAACAGTGCCCGATGCTAATCTGAAGAAGCAAACAAAGCACAGAATAGTTAAAATCATAATATAATACTGAATGAGAAACACCACGCTCTCACCCGTCAAACTGTCCTACGCCGCCACCTGACACACTCAACTATCACACACACACACACACTCATGTGTGTCGTCCAATGCGACTAGTATGGTGTTGTGCATGAGGCTGGCAACCTCAACGTGTAACATCGGTTGCTACCAAAAACACTACTGCAAGAGCACACCCTCAACTATCACACACACACACACTCATGCATGTCGTCCAATGAGACTAGTATGGTGTTGTGCATGAGGCTGGCAACCTCACCATGTAACACAGATTGCTACCAAAACCACTACTGCCCGAGCATCTGAATGCTTAATATGAAGGCAAACCACACTGTTGGCCCCATGCTCCCTCAGGAGCGGAGAAGAGAAATATATATCTTGAAGTGAGCCCACGTGCTCTCACAACCATTCCTCACATAACCATAATTAAATAATCATAAAATGGACGTAAAATAATATTCAACTATATGTACAACACACCCGTGTGTTGCCGGGGCCCGAAAGGGGAGCAAAGAATAGTAACACTGCACCCTACCATGCATGTCGTAAAAAGCGACTAAGGAGGGTTTGGGCATGGGGCTGTTTACCCCATCCCGTAAAAACTTCGCACAGTGGGCTGATCACCTGCTTGCCAACCAATCTGATTACGGAAACAGCGATAGATTGTTTGGTCTGTTTTTGTTCCACAAAGACGCCACTAGGCGTGGTAGAAACAGCGATAGATTGATCAATTTGTTGTTGCCCTGAGACGCCACTAGGCGTACTGGCCACATACTGCTTTGCCGGTTGGTGGCTAAGGATGGAAGAAGAAGAAGAATATGTACAACAAATACTCTCAGTAATGAGAATAAGCTACTACCTCGTAACCGATCCACATCAGTATTCGTTACTGCATTCTGAAGCATGTCGTATGTGACGACTGGTGCGCCTGGCAACAAGCGAGTCGTATATGACCACTGGTGCGACTGGGAATCTCATCACATGAAACACATCGTTACCGAAACAACCACTGCAATAGCATAAAAATGCTTCTTGTCGGCTTGTGATAGACACCAGCCACATTGGTGTTTCCATGCTCCGCCGGGAGCAACCAGAGAAACACATGTCTCAACAAAGGAGTGGCCTCGCGCTCTCCAGAAATCTAAATGACTATTCTCACCTCACAGTAACCCATTAAATATATAGTAGAATTATGATAAGTAGGCTATCGTGAAATACACTCAATTACTTTTACATTAAAGAAATAAAATAATTACTCTTGACTTTAACAAAACTGGCATTAACACGAAAACTATCTCTTTCCTTTACTGGGGAAAATTATCTTAATCTGCTTCCCACCCACGTGTCAATTCACACAATATAAAACTGGCGTCTTCTTTATACAATCACACATGGTGACGCGCCGCCTTTCATGACCACGTGGTTGCCATCCTGATAACAGTCAATATCATCTAAATTAAAGTAAAAAATCGCTTCTCTGTCCAGTTTCATGTATGAAATAGCTCACTACTAAATTTGCCTTTCTTGCCCGGTCTGATGACTGACATAAATGCTCTTAAACTCTCACATCTGTGATTTGGGCTTTGCGTGCCTAATAAAACCTATCAAACATTATTTTCACTCATCTATCATTTCAAGACTAAATCATAATGTCCTAAAAAGACATTTCCTTTGGAAACACATCTATCTATATCACTAAACATTAAAACAGCCACATCGATATTATTTCCGAATTATAGAAAACTAATTCTAATTTAAATTAACTCACGTGTCATGTCTTTGTGTTCTTCTGTGTGGGTACACAGGGCGCCTAACTTCGTTTCGTTCTCTCTCGTCTGGGCTGATACTAGGAAAGGTCGCTGTTGGTTATCGCATTCTTTTATAAGGCCAGGTCGAATCACTCACTTTACTGCGCGCTAGGCGTATTAATCTTGGCTACTTAAATATCACACGCGATTATCGCTTTAGGAATAGCGAAAACACAAATAAAACCTACAGCTATTTAATATAACACACGAATATCAAATATGACTCACAACTATACACCACAATTAATTCTCAGGCTTTATTTCGGCCCCATCACATATATATATAATATATATATATATATATATATATATATATATATATATATATATATATATATATATATATATATATATATATATATATATATATATATATATATATATATATATATATATATATATATATATATATATATATATATAAACTGTGTCTTCTTAAACCAGCTATCAGTTATCACTCAGAATTTGTGGATAGTCTAAGCACGCAGTTCTAGAACCCTTTCGCTAAATGTGTTGATAGCATTCGTGGGGATCTTTCATTATGATTTTCTGGTAATAGAAATTAGTGTTGCGCGTTAAAGTGTTAAGCCTTTACTATCATAATTCACTTAGAGTTCTAGCTGTTAAAACCAGTGAAATAAAACAACGTGTAGCTATTTTATACCAGATGTTTAGTTATAATGTTAATTTTCACCACCCTCTTTCTCACACAAGAAGAGACGGTTTTAGTTGACTGATTTATATGTTAGGCGCGACGGATAGAGACAAAAAAGAATTCACGTTATATTTCATTTTGTGTATTTATTATAAGTGCCTATTATTTAATACTGTGACGTACGTCTAGTTTGACAAGTGAATTTTCCCTGATTTGATGGATGATTAAAGAGACTTTAGCTTTTCATAACATTAGAACCCCTGAACATCAGTATTGTTGTAACTTTTCATCAACGAAGAGTAGCGGCTATGAACAAAGCAGTCAAAGACGATCCCCAGAACAGAGAAGCAGACATGTAGCATCTCCGTGCGAACACTGAACCGTTCGTAAGATGGACACGAGCGGTCAGAAGAAAGCTTCTTGCAGACTTCGCACCTCTGTGGCAACCGGCAGGCTTGCACGAAAGACTATGGAACGGGAGCGACGGAGCGCTCAGCGTAGCGGATACGATCTGAGGAATCAGGAAACTCACCGCGAACGAGGCTAGTCTCGCAGAAATTTCACATCCTCGCGCGAGCAGCCTGAGACGAACGAAGATCGGAAGCCAGTCGGGCCATCGCGGTTAGCAAGGCGGCTAAATAACTTCGACTTTCCCTGGGATCTGAAGAGGCGCTAAATTTTCACACGACCCATTTAACTTACATTCCCGTTAGATATATACAGAATCTGAAAAGGGCAACTTTATCATTCGTTCTGACAGCATTCTATGATTCAATAGCATATAGTTAAATTCCTGCTAGATTTCATCTAAATTGTTGGCTATTGGAGTGAATTCTTTTCTGTGCAGACGGTAATTTATACTTTAGCTTCGAGTGATCAGTGGTCTAGTTATTTCATTTTTATTTCACTGGATTGTGGTGTAAATTTAAACTTATTAAATAAACCCATTTTCAAAGTTGCAGTGCAAACTAAATGTTACATCTATAGGTTAATTTCCTAATACAATAGCCGCGTAAATTAATTTTGCAACTGTTAAGGGAATTGTGACTTTAATACAGTTTAGTTCTGGATAGATAGATGTGCTTTTAAAATTATTAACCTCACGGAGAGTTTTTTCTTGAATTATTAAAGACGCGAGCGCAGAAAATAGTCTAACTGTAAATGTATCGCGCGTTAGATTTTAATATGATTTCATTGCATTTCATGTTTTTTCTATTTGTATCCAGAGTGATCTTTCGAACCTCGCATCTCAGCAATTAGGCAGCATTTAAGCAGCCATTACGCAGCAATAGAATATATATAGAGCCTTGCCGACCCAGTTCGATTACTCCAGTGACATATGAACTTTTTTAAAGCTAAACTTGTGGCGACCTGTTGCGGGTCTCGCTCCTCTGAATTTAACTGAGAACAAAGCCACCCAAGAAACACTTTTAAAATACTAATTCATAAAGTCGTTAAAACTGGAAGCAGAACAGTCGCCAGTAGCAATATTCTACTCATGCTCTCTTTTTTGTGAAGAAGAACATAGATTTACCTGAACATTGTCTGTCAATTATATTCAGTGGATTTTAACAACCCCCCCCCCCCCCCCCCCCGAAGAAGAACCTATCTCAGTGTTTTGTAGTTGTGACATTACGGCAAAAGAAAGTTATCTCTACCAGCTGTGCCCATCTTAGAAACCACGCCATACCTCACACTTAGCCAAGTGCCTGTGCCATTCATTAGGAACTTTTTATAAAAAAAAAAACAACAGTAGCCTTTACGCTTCACCGTCTGGCTATTTTTTTTAGACTATTAGCTACCAGCCCACCTCGATAAATCTGGGGCCTGACACAGAAGAAATAAAAAGACAATTTCCATTGTTCTACGGAATTATCTGCTGTTGTAAAATTCCTAGGAAGTGCCAGAATTTCACCATTTGGTAAGTCTGTGTGTGTGTGCCCTGTGTGCTGGCCAGC
>JAMPIV010003724.1:0-170004 GCA_024509875.1 Oreohelix idahoensis | reverse complement strand
GTCGGCCCATCTTGAGTTGAACTCTGGGGGTCACGCGTTTCTGCGCATGTGTCGAATTGTGGTTGTCGAGAGAGACTTCCGTGATGATGGGCGGATCCTGATCGCTGTACGGACAGAAGTCCAAAGATTTGTTCTTTGCTGTGAAATTCTGGGGGAAGGTGACATCGTCTGTGTGACTATTATGTCTATGTTCCTTCCCAGAATATATTCTTAGCACCAAAGGAAGGCGGGTGCTATTTTTCTAGTGTTTTTCTAGGATGATAAGGTAAAGAGAGACAGTTACTGTACCTTTTCAAATGCCTAGATCTGCAGCCATGTTATGGTCTGCACATGTATATGATTGACTATTTTCGAGACGACATTTTGCCAGCAGCACCATTATTCGTATGATATACATTGCATTATTATGCATATAATCTACAAAGCATTATTGATATGATGGACAGCGCCCTTTACTTATGCTTTATTATGCAGCTTCGGAGTGAGCGAAGCTCATCGAAGTTAGGAGCCATTTTTGGATCTCGCCTTTGCCTAAGCGGATCATCGTTCGGAGAACAGGGATACCTTACTATCTGATGATGATACAGAGATGTCTACTATTGTAAGCCACTACTGGTGGTTTTGAGATTGTCGTCATAAAAGCCTACTAATTTACGGCTTGTAATTCTTCGTCAGAAGAGGTTATGTCAGGGAGCCATTGATGATAAATATTTGAGAACATTAACTGACGTGATCAGTCAGTTAGGCTTGAAAGTAAATACAACTAGAACCCAGAGGGACTAGCTACTAACGTTCTGTTATATTCACATTCTTTACGAATGTATCTTTGATGTCGTAAACCATTGTCAAGCATGTGATGTTGTTGCCAACCTGTTCCAGTAGCTGTAGCTGTGTTGTCAGAGTGTGCGTCCCATTAAACTGTATGAAACTGTTAACAGTAGTTCCAGCCGTCATTGACTTCTAGATACGAGTGTATGAGTGCATTGTTACCTATCAACTCTACAGAACAGTACACCCATTCGCGTAACTCACATCTGTACTCTCACTCAATATAAACACTGTCCCTTGCCAGGGCCTCAATGCTTTATGGACAAGGTGACCGGTATATCCAACACTGTGTCGGTTCGAGTTGACCATCAACCTTCATCAAGATGACTAGTACACACAAACTACATGCACCACAGTCACCCTTGTCAATGTAATGTGCCAGTGTGACGCCTTTGCATTTACAGTTTACATTCTACATTTATCAGTGTGGTGTCTTCATGTATACAGCATTCTTCAATGATAAGAAAAAATTACACTTATCAACCTTCCACTGATGTTCAGTCCTGGTATTTCCTGTATCTGTTTGAAAAATTTTTCGGTGTATAAATTAAATAGGCAGGGGGACAGCACACAACCTTGTCTGACACCTCTTTTTATGTCTATGTATGGTGAATAATTCCTTCCCGATCTTAGTGTGGCAGTTTGCTCCCAATAAAGGTTTGTATAGGTTGCCTCAAAAATTCGTTGATTAAAAAAGTCTAACTCACAAGGCACTGGAGAAGTCAGAGGTCAAGGGCCCTCATCTCATCGGTTACGTCATACGGCTTCAGCTATGTTATATGCAGAAAGCTGTCGCTCAATCCTATCCCCCCTAGCTCTCATTAACAACTGCCTGCTTTAGTCCACATCTGCTTAAGCAGTATTCACAATCGCCCTCTATATCCGTCCACCGGACGACGTGCCTGGAAGGAGTACAATAGAACAGTATTGAAGAAAAAAAAAAAGCAATAGCTTTAGCCCTTTTAGCAAATGGACAAAATAATGATCATCTCGAAGAAAATAATTTCTGCAGGATGAACTTCTGAGTAAATGGAACGGTTTTAAAACAAGTCAATATATTCAAATACCTAGGTATGTTATTAACACCAGATAGTACATTCGTCTCAGATAAAACACAGTTAGAATAGCCCAGAAACAAGCAATGTTCCACAAAATGATAAGTATTTTTTGCAACAACTCTGTCAAAGGGAGTAAGAACGAGATTTCTTTAATGTTAAATGGAAACCAATCCTGGTATATAGAAGTGAGTCACGGACAGTTAGTAAACAAGTAGGTAAAGCGCAAGAGGACTCAGAAATGTGGCTTTATAGAAGAATATTAAGAAAACTAGGAACAGCTTAAAAGAATAGTGGGGATATTCTGAAAGGAGCCAGTGCGCAAAGGAGAAGCTTATTATTTATCTTAGAAAGAAGCAATCAACTTTCTTGGGACATGTTATGAGAAGAGGAAAGTTGGAATATATAGTGACAACATGAAAGATTGAAGGAAATAGAGATATCGGACGATAAACCGAGAAGATACTGGAATGTTTGACATCGTGGCATGGAAAGGAACAATTAATAATTGATAAACAGTGCGGGGGGGGGGGGGGGCGCAGGGGGAAATATTATAGGTGGACAAAACATGAGAGAGACGGAACGAGAGAGGAATGTTTAATAATTGATAAACACAGAGAGGCAGAATTAGTAGGTATGAACGTATGAGAAGATGCATCCGGTGTGTATTCCACCAGCGCACAGCAGGAACAATTAGCATTAATACTCTTCGACATTTGCTGAGGGAGACTGAGCACCCATGGATTTTCCCAGAGTGCAATGACGTCAATTCTGATCAACAAAAACAGTAACAACTGAAGACAGAAAGTTCAGGAGAGATTGCATACACCACCAGGCATGGTACTTGAAGAAGATCCAGAAGACATTGCTATTCCATGCACAACATCACCTTAATCACCTTTCATGAGTTGCTTGTGGATGCAGCTGCTTTTGTAGTTGATAAGCTTCTCAAAGACTACATAGAAGATAGTACGTTCTATAAATTTTTCTCATTGTTTTAGAGCTTCCTGTGGTGCATAAATCTTCAACCAGATTTCAGCACATGTAAGTTCTCAATCACGGCCTCTTGTTCTTCTTCATGTAACATGCCTGTAGAGCCATAGGTTCTCAAACTATTTCAGATTGTGGCACACTTGGCAATGCAAATTTCTGTCGCGGGACATCTGTGTTCTTAATGCTAGATTCTCGTTTAATTAACCGTAAATTTGTACTATTTTACAGTTTACACTACATTGACTATATTGAAATTCTATTTCAAGATATATATTTTTATAGTAAGACATGACAAAAATGAAGAATTTGAGAGAGATTTTAAATTCTATCATGCAAGTCCCTTGTTTTCAATGTGAAATATGAGCGTACTTGGAGGCACAGATCGTCTTTATTCGTGGAAAAAATATTGGACATATTTTTTATACTATCAAAATTTGACGGCACGCCTCTGGCTGTCTCTCAGAACACCAGTGAACCGCGGCACACCGTTTGATAAATACTGGTGTAGACGATCATGTCTCTTCACAACTTCCTGTCTACAGTACCATTTATCAACTCTGTTGTTGGCTTAATTCAATGCCATGATGTCAAGTTCTCCAGTACCTTCTCTTTGTCGTCCTCTAACCTCTTTATCCGTCTATCTTTCCTGTTGTCACGATAGACTCCAACCTCCTTCTTCTTCTCATGACATGCCCAAAGACAGCAGATTCCTACCTTCTAACAAATCAAGGCCTAAGTTACGCTAATTTATACTTCGTGACCAGCGATGTCTGGACACAAATACTCTCATTATTTATCAGCTCACACTAACCACACCCCCCCCCCCCCCCCCCCCCGCCGACTGCCTGCCAATAATTTTTTTCGATATTGTTATTTATCTATTTACTTGCTGTTTTCTGTTATTCTATCACGCAGATTACCAATATATCTCTCGTTATAAATTGCTACTTTGGTGCTCGCATTCTAAAGTAAATCAAGCTAATTGATGATGAATCTGCACGTGCGTTCTATTTTTGTAGTTAGCTTTTCCGAAATCTGGGTTTCTCTTTTGATTTTGGCAGACTTTGTTTTAAAAGATCACTTTCTGTGACCATCTGACGATCATGATTATTTTTTTTAAATTTGAGCTTCGCCCTTTTGTAAATGGGTATCCGACTCTGCTCTTGAGTTAGGGAAGGCAAGAGCAACGAGACAAGAAACTGGTCACACCACCTCATAAGGCTGAACCTAGTATATTGAAGTCTTCGACACTTTACTCCCCTACGGTTGCATTTGCTATGGGACTACCTTTATCTTTTTTTTTCTCCTGTGGAGAGTTTAACGTCCCGCTAATGCATCGCTATTCCTATTACAACTTCTAAGCTCAGGTGTATCTCTTTCCCTCTCTTCCCACTCTCTCTCTTTCTCTCTCCATTAATTAGTCTTCAAAGATCGATGAACCAGTCACTTGCGTGTCTGGCTTCTATTTATCTTGTAAGAAATAGCCAAGCTAATTGACAGCCGTTATCTGTCATGCTAAATATTATTATGCTCTGATCTGCTCCAAATTTTGTTTCGGTAAAATGTAAAGATAAAAAATGTAATTTGTCGATTTATACATCATAAAAGAGCTTATCAGTTATATCGAGACAAAATAAACTGGAAAACAAAGAAAATATAGAGGGAAAAATGGTTAATGACAATAAGTTATCTTGTCTAAGTCTTTAAACATGATTGAAGTTGCCTGAAACGTAAACTAGACATAGGTATTTCATTGTTTTGATGCGATGTTTCTCAACCTTTTTACAAAGCCAGAACCCGTCAAATAATTTTCCACGGCTAGTGGAACCCCTATGACGCAGTTCTATTACTGCAAAACTTTTGCTAAGAAAATATAATTTAAAAGAGATAATTCAATAATATAATACCCGCCGCAAGTACGTCGGTCGGTCGGTCACATATAAAGGAAACAATAGAATTATTGTCTAACTTTCAACCACAGTTGCACTGGCACAGTAGAATGGACACAGCAGCTTTGATTTGATGCTTCGAACACTCGGTCTGGGGTAGTTTCAGAATCCCTCTTATGACTTGTGTTTTTTTTATTCCTTAAGTTTCCAGTCTTTGTATTTAAAATTGCGTGTTCTCTTTTAAGTTATAAAGACGCCCAAATACTTTGATTTGTCACTTTTAATTTTGGAATTCTTTGTCCGATCCTTCTCTCTGGCTACTAAGAGTTGTTACTCGACGTCGTTGAAAATTTAGTGTGATTTGTGTCTCCGACTTCGCTAGATTATATTTCCATTTCTCAGTCCAAGTCCCAGGTTGGTATTTCCGGCCAGCTTTCCAATGAGAGCTAAAGTTTATTTCAGGTTCCCGATTTAGACCAATCCTGTCTCTTTAGAACTATTGGGTCGGGGTGTTAAATCATTACTATCCCCACCGTGTTTTAAAACATGAATTTTAAAACATTTCAATTCGTGACCTCTTTCAAATATGGCAGTAATACTTCCGATTGCACTTATACAAACTCACAAACACATCGGTGAACTTATTTCTTGGCTAATACCTTTCCCAACATAATCTCCCCAGACGGGTTATCTGTATTATTGATACAGAGATGGGCCATCGGAAGCGATTACATATTATCACCTGTGTTTACGTGCATCTCCCAGACGGATTTCTCAGACTGACAATCTGGCTTTCTTTATCTCGATCATGCGAAACCACCTTGTGTCTACAATGACCGTCTCTAGCAAAGGTGGCTAGACGACTTAAGTGATAAAAGTATTATCCGCTGGCCTGTCTAATTAACGTTGTCATACTACAATTCACATGGGGAAACGTAAACAAGTCTGGGAGCGGCTAGGCAAAAAATGTAGGTGCATAAAATATGCCAAATAATAGGAAGATGAGTTTGAAAAATGAAGAAATAAATTGGTAATGCAGGAGAGAATGAAGAATGTAGGACGTACAAAATTTATCGTCACAGCCACTCCGTTCCCTGCTGTAAATTGGGCATGACTGGAGCAGATGTTCGGCTGTCATGGGGCCGGTGCCACAGGAGCAGAGATCTGTTGACCCAATCCTGTACATGTGATATAGATGGTACCTTAACCTATTGTGACCAGTACATAAGCGGAAAATGATGACCCGGTCTCGCCTAGATAGTTGGTGATAGGCATAATCTTTTATGTGACCTGGGTGTTCTTTTTCCCATTAGGACTTGAATATGGCTTTTATATTTGTTTTAGCCATTTCATAAGTTGTCTCTATATCGTTCTGTTGCAGGGCTCCACCTTCTTTAGCACGTTTATCTGCCTCTTCGTTGCCTGGAATGTTGCAATGGGCTGGTATCCACTGGACTGTGCACTTGTTGAAGCATTTGGCCAGACTTTCAAGTGAGTTTATCAGATCTTTCAATCTTTTAGCATGGCGGCTCTTCATGGCTGTTATTACTGAGAGGGCATCTGTAAAGATCCAAGTGCCAGTGGAACAAGAGTTGAGAAGAAGACGCTGGCGATGGATAGGACACACATTGAGGAAACATGTTGATAGCATTAAAAGGCAGTCCTTGTTCTGGAATCCACAGGGAAAGAGACTCAGAGGTAGGCCAAGAAAGACATGGAGAAGAGAACTGGATACAGAGGTGAAAATGATGAGGAAAACATGGAAAGAACTTGAGCGGATGGCACGGGACAGGAGGACTTGGCATGTGTTTGTTGAAGGCCTATGCTCCTTAGGGACCTAAAGGGTATTGCTTGATTGATCGATCTTCAAAGATCACTATCTGTTTTTCTGCATGTGATTTGTACTCAATAAGAGTTTCCGCTGCCTGTTTCACAGCCTCTGCTTCAGCATTGAAGTTATTGCAATATTTGCCAGTGGCAATAGTCATAGAATGAATTCTATTCTTTAGTTGGATGAGGATGCTAGGTTCCCCCATTTTTAAAAACATTTTTTGCCGAACTATCAGTATATGCATATATGAGTATGACACTTATCATTACGATATGCAACGAATATAGACATACACAACTAAATGTAATCTTAAATAAGAACGACTTTAATAATTTTTTTCTTGGTATTCCGACGTTTTTATTGGTTTATTCCGCTTTCTTTTTCGCGGAACGCCAAAGAAGGTATTACGGAACCCTAGGGTTCCATAGAATAGGGTTGAGAAACACCGTTTTACTGTGATAAATTTACGTGGAACTTTCCTAAAGGTTGTCCTAAACTCTTTCACGCCAGCTCCCACTGAGATTTTCCATTTCCTCTCACGTCCTCTTTCTTTCTTTCCAATTAGTTTAGCAGAATAAGGAGGAGTTCGTCGGGGGAAAAGCACCGCAAGAAATACGTAATAGACAACCAAAATAGTAAAGACGTCAGTACAATTTGATATCTCCTTTACGAAATGCTTGGTCCCCACAGAGTTCCGGATTTAGAATGCTTTCAGACATATGTCATCTGTTCCTATAGGACCTACTGTACACCTTTATAAATTCTTAAAATTCATTAAAAAGCAAATATGAAAACAAATCTCTATTTTATTTTATTCTATGGTCACAAAACGTTGCATGGGCTGATGATGTGAGGAACACGATAGCACGGTCGGACTGACAGTTATCTAGACCCCCGGGCATTAAGAGTCTTTGGCTCCTAACATCGGATATAGATAACTGGTTGTGCATCTGTCGCGTAGACACCCTTCTGAATATCCCGATTAGCCCGACCATTTATTCCGCCCCCCCCCCCCCCTGCTTGGCAGTGCTGGAAATCATCATCTACTTACATACTTAGTCGTTTCTCTTCTACCGTGAGGTGTAGAGGTTTACCAGAGAGAACACCATATTATTATCCTATCGGCTGTCTTTCTTCTGGTCTGGTTCCTGTCTAGTCCTCGGTCCTACAGAGTGTCTAATGTTGTCCTCCCTACGAACTCTGTGTCATTCTGGAGGTCTAGATCCTTGGTTCTTGGTTTCCCATATTTGTCGTAGTAGCCATTTTTTCCCATTCTGCAACATGGGCAAACCATCGTAATTGGGACTGTTCCACCTGGGCCTGCAGGGGTTAGGTTTTTTGAGGCCGTGACATATCGTCTGGTTGCGGACCATGCCTCTTCTCGATATAGATTACTAGTTCTGCATCTATTGCGTGGGTCCCCTTCCGCACATCCCGATTGCCCGACCGTTTAGTATGCCCCTGCTTGCAGTGCTGGAAATCGTCGTCACAAGGATGAACATTAGAAGTGGGTCATGTGCCGAGAGCGGGAACTACAGTCTGTAGTTTGTGGATGTCGAAGTGCCGCACTGAAAGAATTTCTTCACATGTGCTCTTCTCTACCTGCAACCCTTTCGGTCTTACAAGCCTCTTGAGAATTCATTCATTGGCATTTCCTTATTCTATTGTAAACTAAATATGCTTTAGACTTTAATATTAACGCGGCATTTCTCACTGGGGTTTGTCACAGAGCCAACAGCGCTTTTCATTTTCTACTCGTATCGTTATACAATTGGCTAAGCGACTTTGAGCGCTTGCCTGTCGGCGGCAAAGTTACGGGGTTCAGGGATCGAAACCTGCAAGAGTCGCGCTCCAGTCTACACCCAGCTGTAAATGTGTACCTGACTCGGATCTTGAGTCAGGGAAGGCAAAGGCAGAGGAGAAGGAGACTGTTCACCCCGCCCCAACCTCATAAAGCCGGACCTAGTATGAGGAAGTCTGTAACATCTCATTGCCTTACGGCATATCTGTTATAGGACTACTTTACATTTATCATTAAAAGAAAACAAAAAATATAAGCATTTACATTAGTTCTCACTGTCTTTTATCCACTGATTTTATTCACTTGTCCCCAACTAAGGCTTTGTGGTCGCAACGTATGTCCTACTGATTTTGCTCACTTGTCCCTAAGCGAAGGTATGGAGGTCGCAACGTACGTCCTACTGATTTTGCTCACTTGTCCCTAAACAGATGCCTGGTGGTCGCAACGTATGCCCTACTGATTTTGTTCACTTGTCCCTAAACAAAGGCTTGGTGGTCGCAACATATGTCCTACTGATTTTGTTCACTTGTCCTTAACGAAGGCCTGGTGGTCGCAACGTATGTCCTACTGATTTTGTTCAATTGACCCTAACGAAGGGTTGGTGGTCGTAACGTATGTGTCTTCTTTGCCTTAGTCAGACGTACACTATTTTCATTCACCGCCTAACTGAAATCTTTACTAAGTTTATCACACACATTCATCATGCGATAATACAGGTCGGTATTCTTTTATCCGAAATCCCAGAAAACCGGATTTTTATTTCGGTTTAACGCCCAAATCGCGTTCAGAAAGTTGCCTTAAGTCGCCCAAAATGCCACAAAGTCGCCTAAAATAGTCAGAAATCTCCCAAATTGAGATCGAAAAGTAGGCCAAAGAATGTTCAATTTTCAGAGTATTTCGGTTTTCAGATAAACGGATATAGAACGATAGAACTTCTCGCACTTATCACGTTTTCACCTTATATTATCACCAAATGTTGTCGCACATTTTTATTTTTCTATATTTTATTTATTTATGAAGAAAAATACCCAGTCCAACTTCTGCTGTGTTCTAATTAAAATCTCATCTTCGCCATTTTCCGTTGTGCTCATTACAGAGCATGGGGCTACCATTGAAGCTTGTCCCTGTTAGAGTATAGATTAGTAGTCTATCTTATCCCCGCCGAGTTCTTCTTTAAATCATCAAGTCGCTGGTTCTTGGCTTCAAGCGTGTCTAGGGTATATTTTGTAACAGGCCTCTAAGTCCAACTTTTAAAACAGCCTTAGAACGTGTAATCAGTCTTCAACAGTCAGAAACTTGATAAGGCCAGTTTGACGTTGAAGAACATATATTCACTTTTAATATAGGACGAAGCTCCTTATATACTGTTCAAAAAAAGAAACGCATAGCTACTGAAGGCACACACATAGCCATAATTTTGACATTCAATAACTTTTTTAATTTAATGAGTTAATTGTTCAAATTGCACACAAGAATACTGTTGCGTCCTTTTTGGGTCCTTAACAGTAGACTTCTGTTAAAAGGGTACGCATCAACAAATGTGGTAAGAATATATTTGAAAATTAAATTCATCGCGCACGGGAGCGCACATATTTGTGCGTAAGTATTTGGCGTTTTGTTGCTAAAGATTAGATGACGTAGTGACCTCTAGAGGGGGAGATGATGGCTGTTGATCAAGTCAGACTGGTGTCTTTTTGTTTTAAACCTCTTATCAGAGGTTCATTTAAATTATGAATATATATTTCGTGTCATGTGGAACCTAGTCAGTACCTTCAATGGGAATCGTTAACCCTTCGTGATGACGTACTGAAATGGATAACATATAAATTGAAAGGATCTGATCCAGCCTATTATTTTGAAGAATCGTGTTATGAAAAAACGTAAAATATAAAGATAAAGTAGTGGTTCACCGTCCTACGGATCACGGCAGAGAAAGAGAGGTCATTCAAGTTCATGACTTATGAAATTATAGATATATTATATACTTTGATGCCTCCAACATGAAATTCAGATGTCCTGTCATATGTACTTTAATATGACTATTGTGAGTCTACTCAACTGGAACAGTAATCTATATGTTAACATCTCTACATGTGATAATATGCTAACCGTCAATGTCAGCCGTCTTGTCCTGTTTAACGTGATCGTGAAAATAAATGGTATCAAGTCTATACAAGAGTTCCAGTATGCTTCACTTGACATTGGCACAGTTGACGTGCCCTGTTGAAAGTCCTGTTGTCTGATCGCCACCCAACTAAATAATATTCGAATTAGCAGCACGAAGTAGTATTCAACTCCACAAACGATACTACAAATACCTTAGGGTTCAACCAATCAATTGACAGTTGTTTTGCATCTGGGTCACGAGACTTTTTTGGCGTACGGGCTTTCCCGTTAGTGTGGTGTGTGGCCTCTTCTTGCATCGATTAGCGACTGACATCTCCTGGGCATGGATGCGATCAGACGTCTGATGTGGGCCTGTGAGATGGCTGCCCACTCTTCCTGGAGTGCCTGGAACAGATCACGACGATTGGCTGGAGCAACGTCTCGGCCACAAACACGTCTATGCAGCTCATCCCACAGGTGCTCAATCGGACTCATGTCTGGAGACAGGGATGGCCAGGGAAGGGTGAGAATGTTGTTGGCAGTCAGGAACTGCGTGGTCAACCGTGCACAATGGGGTCTGGCGTTGTCCTGTTGAAACACAGACCTTTGGGCAGCCAAAAGTGGAAGGACATGGGGTCGAAGAATTTCGATGACGTATCGTTGCGCATTCAAGCCTCCTTCAATGTGCACCAATTGACTTCTTCCGTTGTAACTGATCATTCCCAACACCATTGCACCTCCACCACCGTGCGGCGGAGCTTCATCAACCCAATTTTGGGCGAAACGTTCATTTCGCCTACGATAGACCCTACGCCGTCTATCATGACGCTGCAACAAAAAGAAAGATTCGTCACTAAACCAGACACGTCTCTATTGATTGTCAGCTGCCCAGAGACGATGCTGGTTGGCCCAAAGAAGTCGATTTTGGCGATGGCGGCGCGTAAGGACAGGTCCTTGGTGAGGTCGTTGTGCCCAAAGTCCAGCGTCATGCAGTCTATTCCTGACAGTTTGATCAGACACATGACGTCCTGCAGGCAATGACTGGGCAGTTGAGGAAGCTATTGTAAACCTGTCTCTGAGGTGACGAAGCCGAATAAAGCGATCCTCCGCTGCTGTTGTCACTCTGGGTCGTCCACTGCGATGCCGGTCTTCAACTGAGCCAGTGGCTTGGAACCGGTGCCAAAGTCGACTGATGGTACTCTGATGCACGTTTAGATGCCTGGCAACCTGACTTTGACTTTCGCCTGCATGCAGTCGGCCAATAGCAATGTTCCTTAAATTTATCGATACAGACGGGAGCCGCGCTGGTGTAATGGCTTCGGCGTTGTACTGGCGACCAGGTGTTCATGGTTCAAACCCGGGCGTCAGCGTTTGAAGAAATGTTTACGGCCGGAAATTTGACTGAATAGCCTGAACGGCTCCTGTGATAAACCCTCTGTGGATGGGAAGGAGCGAAGCTCCTGACCGGGTTGGAAGGAAAGTCCTCAGGTTCCCCAGCCTCGCAATGACATGTCATTGGGCCGAAGGGCTGAAAGCCCAAGTGCCGCTGGATAAGAAAAAAGAAAAAAAAAAAAAATCGATACAGACGCCATAAATGTCTGCTTGAAAATGAACTGAATTTTTTGTGTGTAACGTTATCCTTTTATAGGGTTTCAGTTGCGTAGTCAGTGAATAGTGTTCACCCCAAATTTTGTTGCTTTCACGTGTGCGCAACATGAGCTGTGGTCAAAAATTGCGTCATAAACACTATTGACCCCTGCGTTGTAACGATTACAAAAACAAACGCAATTCAGGTCAACACGTGCATTTGACACTGTAAAGAACATTTGAGGCTGGTTTTTATATACCCTAGCACCAAATTTTACTTACAAACTCATAAAAACGCGCCCTTGGATAGCTTTGCGTTTCTTTTTTTGAACAGTATATATTTGCATCCAAATATAATATTAAATCAATGGCATTCACTAGCCAGTCCATGAAACCAGTCTATCGTCACGTAGACTAAGGACAAGATGTCTTATGCATACTGCTGAAATCTTTAATGGAATAGTTCCACACTCATTTCCTTCTATTCAGCATTCGCTTGTCCATTTAAATATAATCAAGCATAGACTCCATACTGTAGGACGACCTAGCTGATTTAAATTCACAAAGACTCTATCACAAGAGTACACTTTCTGGAGCTCGTCAAAAACACGTCTTCTAACACACAGTAATACACATCGAAAGAGGACGCATACTAGCTCAGATTTGCCACGCAAAGCCGGCAAAGAATCGTCTGCCAAATATTAGCAGACGATGTGACGTACTTCCGGAGTAGTCTGGGCAACGCATATCAACAAGGAAGTATGTATACAAACCATGTCGAGTGCGATAAAAACTGTTATGATTTTACACATAACAACTACTCCTCCCCCTCCCTCCGGCCAATAATGGCAACGAAGTTGTCATTATTGCTATTGTGAGAAACCACCACTAAGGTGAGCAAAAGGTAACATTACATGTCACTGTTGCTATGACCATGCATAGACCTATGTTTGTGCCGTAATGTAGGCAATTTAACACACGAGGTGTGGAAATCCAGCATGAAATGCTAATACCACTGTCTACGAAAAGCTCAAAGCAATTTCACATCATAATGAGGTACTATAGCAAACGTCAGTCAACATATAACATTAATAATGATAACATACCATTCATTCTCACACTTCAGTCTGTCCGAAAACACCTACTGTTCATTGTCATGTCACCTATTCAATTAATGTCATTTGAACTGCACATTAAAGCTAAGTGTATATAATAATCTTATTCTATCATAGAAGACGTAAGACAGACACTTGACATACACAAAATGTTTGACTGTTACACATTGTCAAATACATAAAGTTTTGTGTGGTAGTGAATGGTATGTCAAATTGTATCATATACATAATATGAACAACGAATCGTGAATTAATTTTCTAATACCGTACACAGCGCCTTAATATCTAACTCATAAGTGTCAAAGTAATATTCTTTTGTGTTGAAAATTTAATTAATATAGTAAGTCAATATGTCTTTTCCACTCCTGTATGGAAAAAAGCTATTATTTCCAACAAAGTCAAGTCCATTTCGTGCACGCAATCATACAGTGGTTGAAGTTTCATGTAGAAATTCCATCTTGAATGTGTCCATAATTGTTGTCTCTTTAATAGTATAATACAAAAAATCCATAAGTCTGCGAACTATGAAGTGAAATCACGAAGAAAAGTTGCGTATCAATCTCATGGTTAACTCCCTTGAAATCCTGGTATGAGTTTCATTTAATAGTTGCCTCCCTTGACCGTCCAGCATAAAGTCTCATGACTGTTAATGTGTTTTTAAAGACTGTTCCGAACTGAATCAATCGAAACATTTGCACAAATTTGTTTCTTGACAACTAGCAGTTGAAATATGCATCTAAAGATGACTGTATGTTGTGTCTATGCGATGTCCGAAGTAAAACTATATGTCACACACTATGAAGTGATCCATAATTAAGCATCATTATGTGGCTGTGCGGGTGGCATTGCTGTAACATCACCGTGACAAAAGTACAGTCTGGTGATTTAATCAAATTACGTGATTCTTGATGCGAAATGTTTTGAGCACCGGATCTGGGAATGTAGATATTCTGACTACATTGCATTATGTTGATCATCTGAACTTATGGACGCGATGGATGATGGAGCATCCTTGATGCATCTGGACAGCACATCGGCGACGACATTGAGTTGTCCCTTTATTGATCTAATGCTGTAATCGTACGGCTGTAAAGCCAGGCTGGCTCTAGCTGCCTTTGGATTAGTAAAACGAGCTGTCTGTAAATAACCCAAAGCTCGTTGATCAGTCTCAAGAGTGAAGTGAGCTCCCAAGAGGTATCTTTGAAGTTTATTGAAGGCAAAAACGATAGCTAGCAGCTCTCGTTCTACGATTGGGCACTTTTGTTCTGTGGGGGTTAACTTCCTGCTCACATACATTGTAGGGTGCATGTGGCCTTCAAACTATTGCATTAGTGTTCCCCCTATTGCGACATTACTGGCATCGACTGTGAGAATAAAAGGAAATCGAATATCAGGTAATCGTAATATTGGCGATTTCGAGAAGGCATACTTTATCACGTTTAATGCATCATGACACGCATGTGTCCAAATTACTTTCTTTGCTACGTCTTTCTTCAGCAACGCAGACAACACTGAGGTTAAATCAGAAAAATTTGGTAGAAATCGCCTGTAAAAATTTATCAAACCCAAAAGACTTCGAACTTGTTTTTTTGTTCGAGGAATATCTAGATTAAGAATTTTGGAAACCGTAGAATCTTCAGGTTTTAAGACTCCACCTCCAACCTTGTGACCGAGAAAGATAATTTCAGAAAAACCTATTTTCGTCTTGGCAGGTTGAGCAGTAATATTATGACATCGTAAGGTATCTAATAAAGAATGAATACCGTTGATATGATCATTCCAAGAATGATGGAACAAACAAATATCATCTATGTAGGTAATCAAATCATCACGATCAGAAAATAGTCTACGCATCATGCGTACAAACGTAGCAGGAGGGTTAACAAGACCAAAAGACATATAGTTAAATTGAAACAAACCTAAAGGTGTAGCAAAAGCTGTGTACGGTTTAGATTTGTCAGATAACGGAACCTGCCAATATCCCTTTGATAGGTCAAACTTAGTGAAGAAAGTGGCAGTAGATAGTCTGTCAAGAAGTGATTCAAGAACGGGAAGAGGTTCCAAGTCTCGGATGGACACTGCGTTTAACCGTCTAAAATCAATACTAATTCTTATAGATTAGTCCTTTTTTCCTGATTAACACCATAGGAAAGCTAAATGGTGAATTGACGGTTCTATTATGTTTAATTTAATCATCTGTTTTATCTCATCTTGTACCTGAGATTGTAAATGAATTGGGATAGGATACGGTTTCAGTCTGATAGGTCTGAAATCCGTTAAAATGATATCATGTTGAATGACATCGGTATGCCCAGGAATATCCGTGAGTACATCAGAAAAAGATTGTAGTAAGTTAGAAATCTGATCTTTCTGATTAGAATTCAAAGTAGGATTAATGGAAACATCTTTCCAAGATTCAGTCTCCAACAGATAAATATCAGGTAACGATAAAATAGGTTCACCATCATCAGCAAAGTCTGAAGTTTCCTCCTGAATTACTGCGACGGAAGAACGACGATCAATAGATTCGTCAATAGCTTCAAAGATAGATGTGGTGGTCTAGTATAAAACTGTTGTAACATATTAATGTGAAAAATGTTTTCTTTTCCTTTCACATCTACAACATAGTCGACACCTGATAATTTGTTTATGATTTTGTAAGGACCTTTCCAAGAAATCAGCAATCTATTTTCCTTGTTCGGAAGCAACACAAAAGCTTCGTCTCCTGGCCATAATTGGCGCAGTTTTCTGTTTTTATTAAAAAACAGTCGAGCCTTTGATTTTGCCCTTTCCGACGACTGCACTGCTATTGGGCATGCGTCAATAATCTTTTGCCTTAAATTTACGACATATTGATAAGAGGATTGAACTTCCTCGTCCATATTAGTACCGATAAGTAGTTGTTTTAATATAGCCATGGGACCTCGTGGCTTTGCACCATTTACCAACTCAAAGGGGGAAAATCCCGTACTTGAATTGGGAATTTCTCGGTAGGCAAAGAGAACAGCTGGCAAGATTCGATCCCAATCTTGCGGATATTTCGCTGTGACTCTATCGAGCATTTGCTTTAAGGTCCTATTAATTCTTTCTATTTTACCACTAGCTTGAGCGTGATATAATGAACTGAGTGATTTTTCAATTCCAAACATGTTCATTACTTTTTCATGGCATCCGATACAAATTGCGATCCATTATCAGACTGTATGTTTTCGGGAAAACCCAGTCTGCTGAATATTAAAAATAGCGCATCCGCTATATCGTCACTGGAAATTTTTTTAATGGGATAGCCTCGGGCCAACGAGTACACATATCGATACACGTTAATACAAATTTATGACCCATAGCTGAAGTGACTTTGATAGGACCAATAAGGTCAATAGCCATCTTTGCGAATGGACGCAAGGATATGTCTGCTGCTTGAATGGGTGTGTTATGACCAGGCCTTTTAGTTGCAACACTCTGGCAAACTAAACAAGTGCGACAAAAAACCTTTACATCTTTGGTCACACCAGGCCAAAAAATATG
The DNA here is from genome assembly GCA_024509875.1 of Oreohelix idahoensis. Taxonomy (NCBI): domain Eukaryota; kingdom Metazoa; phylum Mollusca; class Gastropoda; order Stylommatophora; family Oreohelicidae; genus Oreohelix; species Oreohelix idahoensis. The sequence goes on along the minus strand of JAMPIV010003724.1, from coordinate 153,274 downwards.
AGACAAAACTCTCTGTTTAGTCCTTGCGATACCCAAATGACCCGCAGCATTTATATCATGTGCATGTCGTAGCACCACTGGTCTATAACAAATAGGTACCATTATTTGTTTCTTAACAGAATCAACATCTTGAAAATTCCTCACCAAAATATCATTATTTAAGGTATACCAATGTTTTGCATTATCATCAGTAATCACCTTCCTTGATGTTACCAACTGAAAAAAATGTTCTTAAAGAGTCATCTTCTCTTTGTCTTTGAATGAAAGCTTCCTTCTCAATCAATTCAATTTGTAAATAATCATCTTCAACAAGAGTAGTAATATCATTTTCATTACCCTCATCATTATCAATGTCATCATTATCATCACTCATGACATAATTGGTGTGCTCATCATCATTGATAACTTCCTCTAACACAATATCATCACTATTATGATTTAACATTTCCTCACGAGCTTGTGCTCTGGTAGTAACAGCGTTAGCCACTATTAAGTGCTCTTTCTCCCACTTCTCAATGTCTTGTCTGGAACATTCATGGATCCCTGGGATTTTTCCAAGGATAATCCCAGCGACAGGTTTATTTAATAAACATGCCAACACTCTACCAGTAAAATAAGGTGTATCCACAAATACCTCCGCTGTAGGATAGTATTCTACCGTTCCACCAAAAGTAATACATTTAACTTCTTTTCCTGTGTAATCTGATGGGTCCACCATCGATCTGCGTATTCCAATCGTTGTTGCCCCTGTATTTCGCAACAGTGAAACTAATTTATTGTTAACAAAACCCTTATGCAGTACCAAGGAACCTGTGTTTTCAACAGATGACATAACAGGCAAAGGGTGTCCACACAAAAGTCTTGGTACTCTCTGTGGCTGAAACAAAGAATTGCATTGAGTACAGTTAGTATTATTAGCTAAGTCAACACTGCAAGCATTTGCATGAGCAATAGGCACATTGTTTTGGTTTGCATTATTGTTACTGACATCCACGACAGCATTAACACGTTCTGGGTTTCTTGCCTGTCGATAATTATTGTTCTGAAAAGAACCTCTATTGTTTGTGCAATTGTCATTATTCCTGTGGAATGACCTATTACCTCTGTTTGATCTGGCATTATAACCTCCTCTATTTTGAAAATCATTATATCTGTTTGATGATTGAGGTCCATAATAATCATTATTATTATTATAGTTATCATATCTCTGAGGCTGTTGAGATTTCTTATTAAAGTTATATCTGCCTCTATTGTTGCCACATTGAACGTTTTGATTCAATCTATAATTCTTGTCAATGCTATTGGATCTTTGCCTAGCATTGTTATAATTCATCACTCTGGCTGAAGCTGCTGGAAGAGAATCCTTAATGTTATCTTTGCTTAAATTCTTGTTTGGGTGTGCGACCTGGTATTGTCTACCCAAGGTTTCACAAACAGACAACTTATCTGGTTTTCTCTCCTGCAAAAAGGATAAAAAATCCCCACTAATGGAGGACAAAACTTTATCGCTTAGAATTAAGTCAGACAAACCTTCAAATGTCTTCAATTTTAGCATCATTTTTATTGAGGCAATAAATTCTGTAAAGTCCTTTGCAGAATCTGGCACTAGTGCTTTAAATTTCAGCCTATAGCCATCCTCATCCAATTGAAATCTCTTAAGTAGCAATATTTTAACAGCATCATAGTCATTCCTAGATTGATCATCAATTGTATACACAGCCGTAAATGCTTCTCCGACGAATAAGTTCATGAGCCTACTAGACCATGTAGTTCTATCGATATTAAACTCATGACAATAAGTCTCATATCTACTAAGGAAGCATGATATATCGTCAATAGAAGAGTTACATTTAGGCCAATTTACCTTGACATATTTGTTATGATCTCTTCTATCAGTATCAACATTCATGACATTCACATGAGGTTGTTGCAATCTTAATTTTTCAAGTTCAATCTCAGTTAATTTAATTTCTTGAGCATGTTTTAACTCAGCTTGAGCATAGGGTAATTTTTCCTTTTCAAGAGCTAACTCTTCTGCTCTTCTTTTTTCTTCTTCTTGTCTTCTTTTCTCTGACAATCTTCTTGTCTTATTTTTACTTCTTCTTGTCTTCTTTTTTTCTGACAATTCTTCTTGTCTTTTGATTTCCTTGTCTACATAGGTTTGCAAGGCTTCCCCTTCCACACCAAAATCTTTTCCAATCTTTACTAAATCTTTCAAGGTTGCCATGCTTTACTCTTATTGTGCCTTTCAATAGCAAAAAATAAAGTAAATTTATAATATTATCACTTTGAATAATATTTTCAATAATTATATCACCTCTTCAAATTCAACCAACTTGTTGCATTAGTAGCAAATTATATAGATGTTCATGATGGAGCATAAAAGAAAAGTACAAACAAGAAGACAGAATACAGTGATCAGAGCCAAAAGAAGCAAATGCAAATAGGAAACTTAAGCACGAATATATAAATTGAACAATATTTAAAAAATATAGCTCTATTCACACTTATGACAATACATCACCATTTGTTTACAAAATATATATCACATCTATTAAATGAAAGATAGCCAGGTTAGAAGCACAGTTTCACAAACAATAATGTAGCCAACTAAAGAGGAAAACTATATATAGGACTTGACCACAATCACAAATTGTACACTTAACAGTACTTCACAGCTAACACTCATAGGTCATGATTATTTCAATAGTAGCAGATTCACACAGCTTTGTCATGCCGGCCCCACTATTTGAAACAATTACACTCCAAAACTTAAAGACGCTCATGAATTTATCGACCAGTCGAAACGGTATTGACAGATTCACAAGTCCCTCCTACCTCCCACACATTAAATACACCACGACATTAAAACATGCAACATACTTCTGAAAAAATAGCGCAGGCAAACAAAGATAATTCAGTCACACGCTGTATGAAACATAAACGTGACTTATCTGATTGCCAGACCTCAAAATCCTCCCAGTTGCAACGTCCTTTCCTCCCAGCACCGATGCGAACTGGACACAAAAGACCGCACACTAGGTCTAGCAACGCTGCAACAGCTAACACATTTCAGAATCCACTTGATTCACCGTTGTCATAAAAATACGCCATCTTCGGCAGGAAATTTGATGCTTTCATACATCAGGATGCAGCAAGTATAATATACTTGAACAACTGCTCTTTCAATACTCGAACAGATAAAGGACTGCAAAGCGAACTTGTATTATGGCCTTCTCAGAAGCTAGCAGACGACACGTGCGCCATTTTGCAGAACTGGAACGAAGCACGATTGCATGAGAACGTCTGTAGCAAAAATGATGAAAAAATGGCTTTCGATCAAACGATCATCGGCTTGCTGCCCCCATTATTGTTGGGGTATAGATTAGTAGTCTATCTAAACCCCTGCCGAGTTCTTCTTTAAATCATCAAGTCGCTGGTTCTTGGCTTCAAGCGTGTCTAGGGTATATTTTGTAACATGCCTCTAAGTCCAACTTTTTAAACAGCCTTAGAATGTGTAAACAGTCTTCAACGGTCAAAAACTTGATAAAGCCAGTTTCACGTTGAAGAACATATATTCACTTTTAATATAGGACGAAGCTCCTTATATATTTGCATCCAAATATAATATTAAATAAATGGCATTCACTAGCAAGTCCATGAAACCAGTCTATCGTCACGTAGACTAAGGACAAGATGTCTTATGCATACTGCTGAAATCTTTAATGGAATAGTTCCACACTCACTTCCTTCTATTCAGCATTAGCTTGTCCATTTAAATATAATCAAGCATAGACTCCATACTGTAGGACGACCTAGCTGATATAAATTCACAAAGACTCTATCACAAGAGTACACTTTCTGGAGCTCGTCAAAAACACGTCTTCTCACACACAGTAATACACATCGAAAGAGGACGAATACTAGCTCAGATTTGCCACGCAAAGCCGGCAAAGAATCGTCTGCCAAATATTAGCAGACTATGTGACGTACTTCCGGAGTAGTCAGGGCAACGCATATCAACAAGGAAATATGTATACAAACCATGTCGAGTGCGATAAAACCTGTTATGATTTTACACATAACAGTCCCCTCGTAGGACGTCTGCACCAATTAGTCAGACGTCTCTTGTTGTTGTAGTTTCTGTGACAATTTGTTTGACATGATGAGGTGTTACCAGCCTCATTGCGCAACCTCATATTACTCGCCTTGTAAAACGTATCTGAGGTAGCCATGTTCTTTCTTTGTCTTATCAGAGACTCCCGGGAACCATGCGGGGGACGCACATTGAACATGCGTCAATAGATCTTCGTTTGGTTTGAAGGACTATCTTCATTGCACACGGACAACTCCATCAGTGCTCCGATCTCCTCCCTTAGATCACACATGGAGTATCTCAGCACAGTGCACGAACTCCGTAGCACCGGTGAGAATCCCAATGGGTGAATATAGGAATCACACATTCTATAAATATTTTTGTGGTGGGTAGGTTTCTAATTTTTTTAATTTGCCAGGGCAGCGGCCTGATAGGCCTGCTCTTTACGATTTCCAACTACTGTGGGATTTTTAACGTGCGCAACCTGCACAAGGGATCTCCGCCCTTATCCGAGAAGGCTAGGCATCCGATCTCACTACGCATGAGACCAAGTGGGGGTATGATATCATTAGGACCACTCGTTCTAAAAAAAATTTCCATAAATCATATTTTCTCAAATGGGAATCGAACCCGGTACAGTAGAGCTTATCTCACTGCACACATTTACATTACATAGTGCTGTGGCTCATTTAAAAAAATATTTATTCATGAAGAAAAATAACCTATTCAACCTCCGATGTCTTATAATTACAATATATAGTGTCTCTAAATCCAGACAATATATTCAGTTTCCAACACCTATTATCTATAATTTACGGCACTATATATCTCAATTATAATGTTTTTTTCCGTAAAAACAAAAACGATCTGCGATAGAATTTCGGATGTGCGTCAAAGTGTTATTTATTTCTGTATCATTCCTCGCGCTTCATTTCTTCTGTTGATCAGTTAACGAATCTGTAGGAGTGTACCGTCAGTGGTAGAGACAAATAATGTTGCAGATCAATCACGTTCAATGTTCACGCAGCTGATACGTGAATAAGCAGGTATTTGTGTGTAAAATCAATGTTTGCTCGTGAACAAAAACATTACAGGATGAAGTGGGTTGAGTAAATGTTGATTTGGGAATAATACGATTAGGTGAATAATAATTTATGTCTATGTGGGTTAGATGAATAGATTATTGAAAAAGGTATATTTAATGAACCATAATTTGTATAGGCCTGAATGTGGATTAATGACTGATGATTATGTAAAATTATATTTGATAAACCGTGATTTGTGTAAATGTGGAATAATGACTGACGATTAGTGTTAAGTTAGATTTAATGATTGATGATTAGTGTAAAAGTAGATTTAATGAAACATTATTTGTGCAAAAGCGGAATAATGACTGACGATTAGAGTAAACGTAGATTTAATGGAACATTCTCTGTGTAAATGTGGAATAGTGACTGATGTTTTGTGTAAAAGTAGATTGAATGAAACATGATTTATGTAAAAGTAAATTAATGACAGAAGATAAGTGTAAAAGTATATTTAATGACTGATGATTAGTGTAACAGTAGATTTAATGACTGATGATTAGTGTAACAGTAGATTTAATGACTGGTGATTAGTGTAACAGTAGATTTAATGACTGATGATTAGTGTAAAAGTAGATTAATGACGGATGATTAGTGTAAAAGTAGATTTAATGAATGATAATTAGTGTAACAGTAGATTTAATGACTGATGATTAGTGTAACAGTAGATTTAATGACTGATGATCAGTGTAAAAGAAGATTAATGACTGATGATTAGTGTAAAAGTAGATTTAATGACTGATGATTAGTGTAACAGTAGATTTAATGACTGATGATTAGTGTAGCGATAGATTTAATGACTGATGATTAGTGTAACAGTAGATTTAATGACTGATGATTAGTGTAAAAGTAGATTAATGACTGATGATTAGTGTAACAGTAGAATTAATGACTTATGATTAGTGTAACAGTAGATTTAATGACTGATGATTAGTGTAACAGTAGATTTAATGACTGATGATTAGTGTAAAAGTAGATTAATGACGGATGATTAGTGTAAAAGTAGATTTAATGACTGATTATTAGTGTAACAGTAGATTTGATGGCTGATGATTAGTGTAAAAGTAGATCAATGACTGATGATTAGTGTAAAAGTAGATTTAATGACTGATGATTAGTGTAGCAGTAGATTTAATGACTTATGATTAGTGTAACAGTAGATTTAATGACTGATGATTAGTGTAAAAGTAGATTAATGACTGATGATTAGTGTAACAGTAGATTTAATGACTGATGATTAGTGTAAAAGTAGAATAATGACTGACAATTGGTGTGAAAGTAGATTAATGACTGATAATTTGCATGAAAGTAAATTAATAACTGATGATTAGTGTAAAAGTAGATTAATGACTGATGATTTGTGTAAAAGTAGAATTAATGACTGATGATTCGCGTAAAAGTAAATTAATGACTGATGATTAGTGTAACAGTAGATTTAATAACTGATGATTAGTGTAACAGTAGATTTAATGACTGATGATTAGTGTAAAAGTAGATTTCATGACTGATTATTAGTATAAAAGTAGATTAATGGCTGATGATTAGTGTAAAAGTAGAATTAATGACTGATGATTCGCGTAAAAGTAATTTAATGACTGATGATTAGTGTAAACGTAGATTTAATGACTGATGATTAGTGTAACAGTAGATTTCATGACTGATGATCAGTGTAAAAGTAGATTTCACGACTGGTTATTATTGTAAAAGTAGATTAATGACTGATGATTAGTGTAAAAGTAGAATTAATGACTGATGATTCGCGTAAAAGTAAATTAATGAATGATGATTAGTGTAAAAGTGGATTAATGACTTACGATTAGGGTAAACGTAGATTTAATGAACAATAATTTGTGTAGGCCTGAATGGGGATTAATGACTGATGATTACTGTAAAATTATACTTGATAAACCATGATTTTTGTAAATGTGGAATAATGACTGACGATTAGTGTTAAATTAGATTTAATGATTGATGATTAGTGTAAAAGTAGATTTAAGGAACAATAATTTGTGTAAATGTGGATTAATAACTGATGATTAGTGTCAAAGTAGATTTAATGAAACATTATTTGTGCAAAAGTGGAATAATGACTGACGATTAGAGGAAACGTAGATTTAATGGAACATTCTCTGTGTAAATGTTGAATAGTGACTGATGTTTTGTGTAAAAGTAGATTTAATGAAACATGAATTGTGTAAAAGTAAATTAATTACTGACGATTAGTGTAAACGTAGATGTAATGACTGATAATTAGTGTAAAAGTAGATTGATGACGATGATTAGTGTAAAAGTATATTTAATGACTTATAAGTAGTGTAAAAGTAGATTAATTCTTCTTCTTCTTCTTCTTCTTGCGATAGCATCTTTGATGATTACACCGTCAGACGAGTTCTCATGATGAATTCGACTGTTGTTTGAAGTTCCTCTTTAACTCCATATAGCTTTGAGTTTAGTGTTGAGTCATTGGGCCAGTATATCTTTCTTAACTGGTCATACAGAGGACAATCCTGTAGAACATGCTCAGCAGTTTGTTCGTTTAATCCACATGTGCACAGTGGTGAAGCAGACAATCGTAGCTTGTGCATGTGTTTATTCAGTTTGTTATGCCCTGTCCTGAGTCGAAAAATAGTTATCTGTCCCTGCCGGTCGAGAGTGTGATAGTCGTCTTTGGGTTGGTTCTGTTCTCTTCTGATAGTCTGGATAGCTCTCTTTTTCTCAAAGTATGTGACTTCATTATCTTCTTGTTCACATTCTCCTCCCTTTTTTGCAAGTTTATCTGCCTTTTCATTTCCGGGTACACCACAATGAGATGGTTCCCACTGAAGTATGGTTCTCTTTTTGGCAGCTACCTTGTTTAGTTCATTTCTCAGATGCGGTAGTTTACCACCCTTGAGAGCTTGCAGGACAGACAGTGCATCTGTGAGGATGACTACCTGGTGGCAGTCAGAGTTGGTGTTATAAATCATATTTGCAGCTTGCTCTAGAGCTTGAACCTCAGCTGTATAGTTGGAACAGAATTTACCAGTGGGAATGTGCCTAGTCTCATAGTGGTTGTCAGGATATGAGATAAAGATACCGGCACCTCCATTCCTAACAGCATTAGTTGCTGATCCATCTGTATAGGCATGTATCCATGATTGATCGGGATAGCTTTCTTGGATCATACTCAATGTAGCAGTTCGTTTTTGCAGATCATTATACTCATATCCGCTTGTGAGACCACTGACTGATGTATTAATTTGGAGGGCACTGCTGGCTTGCTCCCATGGTACAGGGTATAGGGTGGGCTTCAGTGGTGTTGTCTTCATGGATAGGTCTTCTTGATGCTGTCTTATAAGTCTTTTTCCCCGATGCACAAAGCTGCTACGCTTTAGACGTCCCAATGCCAGATCATCTAGTCTTGCCTTCATTGGGTGCATTGGCATACTGTTGTACTTTTCCATCTGGATCATGGTTTTTGTGTCTCTTCTATGGGACAATGTCTGTAATCCAGCAACCTTCTGCATCTCTGTTATTGGTGTAGTTTTCATGGCTCCTGTAATGAGCCTGAGAGCTTGATTTTGCACCTTGTCCAAAGACTGCAGATGTGAGTTAGCAGCTGATGACCATGCTGCTGAGCTAAACTCTAAGTGTGGTCTTATTACTCCATTATAAATCTTCTTTAGATTTCGTTCATTTGCTCCCCAGTTGGTACCTGCTAATTTTCTGAGTATGCCTAGTCGTCTTCGGGCCTTTCCTTCTGCATTTTCAATATGCTTATTCCATGTAAGCGTAGATAAGTAGTGTAAAAAAAGATTTATCACTGATGATCAATGTAAAAATAGATTTTATGACTGATGATAAGTTAAAAGTAGATTAATGACTGGTGATTAGTGTAAAAGTAGATTTAATGACTGATGATTATTGTAACAGTAGATTTCATGACTAATTATTAATGTAAAAGTAGATTTAATGACTGATGATTATTGTAACAGTAGATTTCATGCCTAATTATTAGTGTAAAAGTAGATTTAATGACTGATGATTATTGTAACAGTAGATTTAATGACTGATGATTAGTGTAAAAGTAGATTTCATGACTGATTATTAGTGTAAAACTAGATTAATGACTAATGATTCGCGTAAAAGTAAATTAATGGCTGATGATTAGTGTAAAAGTAGACTTTATGACTGAATATTAGTGTACAAGTAGACTAATGACTTACGATTGGTGAAAAAGTATAGATTTAATGAACCATGATTAGTGTAAACGTAGATTTAATGAACCATGATTAATGTAAAAGTAGATTTAAGGAACCATGATCAATGTAAAAGTAGATTTAAGGAACCATGATTAGTGTAAAAGTAGATTTAACGAACCATGATTAATGTAAAAAAAATCCTCTTCTTCTTCTGTGATCTATAGCCGCCGACCGTAAAAGCAGTCAGTGGCCATCACGCCTAGTGGCGTCTTGTAGGGCTGCAACAAATTGATTCCACTTTGTTCTGTCGGCGGCCATCCTTCGTACAGTGCCCCAACTCTGGTTGATTCTTTGCATCTCGGCTTCAATAGTTCTCCGCCAGGTTGTTTTTGGTCGGCCTCTCTTTCGCTTTCCTTCGGGGGTCCATAGCATAGCTGTTCTTGTAATGGTATCAGGGTCTCTTCTGAGGACGTGGCCAACCCAACTCCAGCGTCTGCCAGCTATGATGGTGTAAAAGTCCACTTGGTTACTCCGAATAAGCAGTTCTTGGTTGCTGATGGTACTCGGCCTAAAGATTGGGAGAATTTTCCTTAGGCAGATTGTGTGGAAGGAGAACAGTTTCGACATTTCCTTCTCTGTTTCTCTCCAGCATTCCGCCTCATAGAGAAGCATAGAAGGTACACTGCTCTCATGCAGTCTTAATTTGGTGTTTGGGCTGTACTGGGAAGACTTCCAAATGTTGTTGAGACTAGCAAAGGCTGTTCTCGCCTTATTCATTCTGTTGTTAATGTCCTTGCTTGTTCCGCCGTCTGGTGTTACTATGCATCCTAGGTAAGTAAATGTGTCTGTCTGTTCTAACTTCTGGTTCCTTATTGTTATTGGCTCAGGATTGCCCACATTGAGTGTCATGACCTCTGTCTTCTTCAGATTGATGTTCAGGCCAACCTGCTGGCTATACTTATTCAGTCTATCGGTTTTTTCTTGGATGTATTGATGTGAATTCTGACCAAATGCTCCTAAGGCATGCGTAACACATAGCCTCTGACAACAAAAGTCCAGCTCCTGGCCTTCTCGTGGCGGCACCGATTAATACTAACAGGAGAAGGGGCGAAGGGGGAGTGTCTGGCGCTTTAAAACCAGATAGCTGCAGATACATTTTTGTATGTACCTGCAAGGATACTTGGAGAGATGGGCACCGCCAAGCAAACCTCTTGGCCACTGAAATGCTATGATGGAAAGTCAATTCAGTAATATTATGCTGGACCGGCCGAGGCCCAGATTAACAACGACCGCGCTCTCATTGCCCCTTGAGAGTGTTAAGTCAGCGAATGGGGTACAAACACCTGTTTTGAAACTTCCTAGAGAAAGTTTTGTTGTTGGAACTTGGAATGTACGCACGCTATATGCGTGTGGAAAAGTCAGAGAACTAACAAACGAACTTGTTAGATACTCGTGGGACATCCTGGGCCTAGCAGAAGTCAGATGGACAGGATTAGGCGAATCAATAACGGATGATGGTCACAAAATCTGGTTTAGTGGAGATGAGACCAAACATCAGCATGGAGTAGGTTTTATTGCACATAAACATAGAATGAACTCTGTCATCAGCTGCACCCCAGTAAATTGCAGCTTATCACCATATGTATTGCAGCACATCCAAAGAACATCTCCATCATATAGGTATATCCCCCACTACTGACTATGAGGATGATGCAATTGATACATTTTATGAAAATCTGGATGAAACAATTAAGATATTCCAAAGAAAGATCTTCTCATCGTGTTAGGTGATTGGAATGCTAAAATAGGGCCAGATGCGTACGGTCAGTGGGGTGACACGGTGGGAAAATTTGGGACAGGAGAAACCAACGATCGAGGACTAAGGCTACTAGAATTTGCGAGCAACTTAAACTAACCCTTGCAAATACACTATTTCCACATAAGTTATCAAGAAGAACAACGTGGCATGCCCCAAAAACTGAGATACATGGCCAAATTTATTTTATTCTTGTATCCAAAAGATTCAAGTCCAGTATTAATAAAGCCAAGACTAGGACTTTTCCTGGCGCCGACATTGGTAGTGATCACGACATGGTATTGATGACGCTCAAGCTTAAACTCAAAAAGAATTATAATCAAAACAGATGTTCTCAGTTAAGATTCAATTTAGACAAACTGAAAGATCCAGAAATCGCGGGAATCTTTGAGGCAACTGTTGGAGGAAAATTTGCAGCTCTCAACTTTCTGGAGGATGATATCAACTCAATCACAGAGAACATGAAAGACGTGCTCATTGAATCAGCAACAGAAATACTTGGTAAAAGAGAGAAAATAAACAAACCTTGGGTTACAGATGACATTCTGAAGTTATGTGATACACGGCGGGAAATTAAAAAGGTTAAGAACGAGGTTCCTGAAGCAGCATGGCAATACAGTATGGTGAATAAAAATATTAGAAAGAAAATGAAACAGGCCAAAGAAAAATGGGTAGCTGATCAATGTGAGTCCATTAATACGGGGCTAGTAAAAGGTAACAACAAGGCAGCTTTTGACACATTATGAAGACTATCAAAATCCCAACAGTCCAGGGTAACTGTCATAGAAGATAGCAATGGGGCTCTGCTCAATGAAAAAACAGCTGTAATGAGAAGGTGGACAGAATATTGTAAAGAATTATATAACTGTAAACTCGACACTGACTATAGCATATTAAACAACATTAATGTGAAAACAGGGAACTCGGAAATGCAGCAATATTACGGGAAGAAGTGGAGAGGCTATATGTTCGATGACAGGAGGGAAGTCACCGGGTGTGGATAATATCCCAGCAGAGCTCTTGAAATATGGAGGACCAGATATAGTAAAAATCATGACAACAATTTGCCAGAAGATATGGAGTACCACCAAAAAAAATGGTTAAAAAAGAGGACGCAGTTATACCGCTTCCAAAGAAAGGAAATCTAAAAAATGTGCAAGAATTACAGAACCATTAGCCTTATTAGTCATCCAAGTAAAGTGATGTTAAGGATACTTTTGAACAGAATAAAACAGAAATCAGAAGAAATCTTGTCCGAGGAACAGGCTGGCTTTAGACCAAAAAGAAGTACCTCAGAACAAATCTTCAATATTAGATTACTGATCGAAAAACATCTCCAGCATCAACGCGATTTATACCATAACTTCATCGATTTCACAAAAGCCTTCGATCGAGTCTGGCATGAAGGCTTATGGCAAATAATGAGAAAATTCAATTTTGATACCAACATCATAGATATCATTGAAGCACTATACAAGAACGCAAGCAGTGCTGTTTTTGCAAGCAATGGCATTGGATAATTTTTCAAAACAACTGTAGCAGTTCGTCAGGGATGTATCCTGTCCCCAGTGCTCTTTAATATTTATCTAGAACATATTATGCAGGAGGCTCTCTACGATTATAAAACAACCATATCGATTGGAGGCCGACCTCTTTGCAATCTACGTTTTGCTGATGATATCGATCTTAAAGCTGGAACAGAATCAGAACTTCAAGACCTTACCTCTAGACTGGAGAAAGTAACAAGAACGTATGGGATGGAAATTAATATAGAAAAAAAGCAAGATATTGGTGAATAACCATAAGAGACATGTTCCGACCAACATTACGTTAAATGGGCAAACGTTAGAAGAAGTGAACACCTTTAAATATCTGCGGTCCACTATATGTAGTGATGGAAGATCAAGTAAAGAAATCAAGACAAGACTTGAGATGGCCTCAGCTGCCATGACAAGGCTGAATGTGATCTGGAAAAGTAACATCAGTTTTCCTGTGAAGATCAAATTATACAAATCACTTGTATTATCTATTCTCTTGTATGGGTGTGAGGGCTGGACACTCACTGCAGATACGGAGCGAAGGATTCGGGCTTTCGAGTATAAATATTATAGAAGAATTTTGCGCATTTGCTATAAAGAGCACAAAACAAATGTCTATGTTAGAGAGAAAATAAACACATATGCAGGCCACCAAGAACCACTTTTGTCAGTAGGGAAACGTCGAAAGCTTGCCTGGTTTGGGCATGTAACTCGTCATGACTCCCTTTCGAAAACGATCCTCCAGGGAACAGTCGAAGGTAAACGGAGAAGAGGAAGGCAAAGAAAATCCTGGGCTGATAACATCAAAGAATGGGCAGGGCATGGTTTTTCCACACTTGTACGCATTGCTGGGGATTGAGAGCAGTGGACGACCCTGTCTGCTGATGCTTCCACCATGGCACCCCTACGACCCATGACGGGTTACGGGTTGAGATGATGATTGATGTGAATGTGCGATTAGTGCAATGTCATCTGCATATTCCAGGTCTTCCAGTGTAGAAAACGTTGTCCATCTAATTCCTCTTGGACTGCTCTCTGTTGTCTGGTGCATCACCCAATCTATGGCTGTCAAAAATAATATTGTTGATAAGGGGCATCCCTGTATTACTCCTGTTTTCACTTCAAAAGCTAGATTACTCGATCCAACACTGCACGTAAAGTTAGAATAGAAGCTTTTTATGATGGAAACAATGCAGTGGGAATTCCATAAGCCCTCATTATTTTCCATTGGCTGTCCCTGTGTATGCTGTAAAAAGCCTTTTCAAAATCAACAAAGTTAATGTATAGCTGTCTCTGCCATTCTGAGCATTGCTCTTTGATGTTCCTGAGTGTGAATATATGATCTGCACATCTTCTGTTCTTTCTAAAACCCGCTTCTTCTTTCCTCAGTTTATGGTCAATTGCTTTTGAAATTCTCTGGATGATTATCCTGCCTAGTCTTTTACTGGGAACTGAGAGGAGAGTAATTCCTCTCCAGTTGTTGCAGTCTGCACGGTCACCCTTCTTGGGAAATTTGACAATTATTCCTTTACTCCACTCTGTTGGTGTTGTCTCAGTTTCCCAGACTTGTGCAAATAGTGGTTCTAATAGTTCTGCTGTAGTTCAGGGTCTGCCTTGAATAACTCAGCATTTATCGTGGCCAGGAGCTTTTCCATTCTTTAACCCTTTGATTGCCTTGATGATTTCTTCCTTTCGTGGAATGTCTGTATTAACATCTAGATCATTATCAGTCTAAGAAGCATTCAACTGTGTCTCTGATGGTTCCTTGTTCAGAGTTTCTCTTAAATGCTCTGCCCATCTTGTTTCCTGCCCCTGTGCTGTGGTGAGATTTCCTTGCTTGTCTCTTACTAACGTTATATTGTTTGCACCTGGTTTTCCACTGATAGTTTTAGTTATTTTATAAACTTAAGGAACCATGATCAGTGTAAAAGTAGATTTAAGGAACTTGTCGCGAAATTGGTTTCAAGTCATTGCAAACGGGTTCAGTTAGATTTATAAACCCATCAACGATCGATTGACCGCTTTCAAAATGGCGGCGTATCACCGAAATGTGTATCAGACAGGAAATCGCCAAGGATAAATAAAGGCAGTCCCATGGCAGAGATTGTCATAGGGAAATGAAGTGTTAGAAACTTCATCATGGAAGATCCCAGTACGAGGTTAAAGGTGACTAGTCCCCTTCCTCGCTGCCTTTGCCTTCCCTAGTTCGAGCGCACAACTTTGTACCCATTTACAGCTGGTAAAATGGAGGGTTCCACAGCCAGGTTTCAATTCCAAAACTATGTAATTGTACTACCGAAGAAAGCAACTTGATCGCTTGGTCACTCTTTATTTATGTATTAATTTTGTGTAGATGCTAAGAATAGCATCAGTATTTGAATTTGTACGTGATATGATTTGGAAGGATCAAGTTATAGAAAGGGATGTATAGGAGCGGAATAAACCAGATGATGTTTATTACTGATATGGTAATATTAATTCTGTATCATTGAAATGATGTTACTTGCTATGACTGTATAACTTTGACACCTGATGACTGACTTGTCTGACTTATGTGCTAGTCAGTTACACTTAATTGAAATGTTAATATTAATGCTATATCACTGAAATGATGTCCTTACTTACTATGATTGTATAACGGTGACATCTGATGACTGACTGGTCTGACATCTGTGCTAGTCAGCTACAAGTCTAGCCAGATACTAGCCAAGGCTGATATGTTGCAGGTTCCATGAAATAACTCAAACCAGACTGTCCAGTATCAGAAGCCTGTGTCGTTCATCCGAGGCAATCCCACAAAAGTGCAGGACCCCAAAGAGTGAACTTCAACTGGTCATTGGCATCCCTACTGTTGGGCCTACCAAGTCTGATATCAGCAAAGGACAGTTTCAGCAGTATCAAGTTGGAAAGATAAGTGTCCTGTTTGACACTGACCACCTATACATGTGAACTGGTCAGCATAATTTGTAAGACGTCCCGGGACTCTTTTGTTGCTGGGGATGGCGACATTCCTAGAGTTCTTTAACACCGAGCTTGGTCACTGCACGCTCTTTCTGGTAAAGAGCGGCCGAGTTCCCTGAACTTTGACTCGGGAGAGAGAAGTTGCATTTCAAGTGACCGTGCATGGCTAGAAACTCTACGCCAGAATGTCGGTCCAGCTTTAGTATTGCTTTCATCTAGGAAACACGAGAAACCAAGTTCCCGGGGTCTTGCGTCATTATTACGCACGCACCGTGTTTCCGGGGACTTCGACTAGCAAGTGTGACTTCTTCTTCTTCTTCTTGCGATCGCATCTATGATGTTTACACCGTCAGACGAGTTCTCATGATGAATTCGACCGTTGTTTGAAGTTCCTCTTTAGCTCCATATAGCTTTGAGTTTAGTGTTGAGTTATTGGGCCAGTATATCTTTCTTAAATGGTCATACAGAGGACAATCCTGTAGAACATGCTCAGCAGTTTGTTCGTTTAATCCACATGTGCACAGTGGTGAAGCAGACAATCGTAGCTTGTGCATGTGTTTATTCAGTTTGTTATGCCCTGTCCTGAGGCGAAAAATGGTTATCTGTCCCTGCCGGTCAAGAGTGTGGTAGTCGTCGTTGGGTTGATTCTGTTCTCTTCTGATAGTCTGGATAGCTCTCTTTTTCTCAGTATATGTGATTTCATTATCTTCTTGTTCACATTCTCCTCCCTTTTTTGCAAGTTTATCTGCCTTTTCATTTCCGGGTACACCACAATGAGATGGTACCCACTGAAGTATGGTTCTCTTTTTGGCAGATACCTTGTTTAGTTCATTTCTCAGATGCGGGAGTTTACCACCCTTGAGAGCTTGCAGGACAGACAGTGCACCTGTGAGGATGACTACCTGTTGGCAGTCAGAGTTGGTGTTATAAATCATATTTGCAGCTTGCTCAAGAGCTTGAACCTCAGCTGTATAGTTGGAACAGAATTTAACAGTGGGAATGTGCCTAGTCTCATAGTGGTTGTCAGGATATGAGATAAAGATACCGGCACCTCCATTCCTAACAGCATTTGTTGCTGATCCATTTGTATAAGCATGTATCCATGATTGATCGGGATAGCTTTCTTGGATCATACTCAATGTAGCAGTTCGTTTTTGCAGATCATTATACTCATATCCGCTTGTGAGACCACTGACTGATGTATTAATTTGGAGGGCACTGCTGGCCTGTTCCCATGGTACAGGGTATAGGTTGGGCTTCAGCGGTGTTGTCTTCATGGATAGGTCTTCTTGGTGCTGTCTTTTAAGTCTTTTCCCCCGATGCACAAAGCTGCTAAGTTTTAGACGTCTGTTACGTCCATTTTCGCACAACCAATTTTGATGCGAGACTTAACAGATTACCAGATGCCGTAATCTAACTATGTTAAACGTACGTAGGTACGCATCTGTAGTGGTGTTTGATGGTATTGTATGATGTTGATATTACTAAATGTAATTGTATGAGGCCAGCTGTGAAGGCTCCTGAGATAAAATATAGTTGAGAATTGTCAGAAGGCCTTTCTTGCTACCACTACGACCTCACACTTAATTTTTTTTTTTAATGAATGTGGCTACGTAAAGTGTCTAGGGTTATGCTATGTAGTGTGGTGTAATAGGTTATAGATATACCCACAGATATTTAACAAGACTAATAATATTAATAAATATTACAACACACTGAACTAACTCAATAGTGTAAATTTTTTGATAAAATTATATTACATTTATTTTGTTCTGGATCAATTTTTTAGGTTGACCAGAACTTAAAAAGATTTAGAGATTATGAAAGAAATGCATGGAATAATATATCATAAATGCAATAGTGTACATATATATGTACTATACTAGTTAGTTTTATTAAAATGTTCTAGTAGTCATCTACTTGGGAGGATAGTTACTGTTTGTGCTGTTGGGGTGGCCTCATCACACCTGTCTATATTGACTACCCAGTGTCCAGAAAATGGTGGGAATTTTTATGGGGTTATTAGTAACTAAAGGGCTTTGGTGAATGTCCAGCAGACCAGAGGCTCACTCATCTTGTCGTTGCAGCTCTGGTGCTGAAAACTGATGATCCCACCTCTCCGTGCTGGCGGGCAATAATGGTGGTCTCTGTCACAAGTACTGCACAGATACACTCGAGTAAGTCACCAACTGAATAGACACTGCTTGGTTGACAACAGAAACTCGCAGCTCAGATTATGAATAAATAACACAGAATTGCTAGCAAAACTCAGCTGAGCTGCTGGCTATAGTATGGCGTCCCTAAATTTATTACACTTTCTTTCATATGGAAATCACCACACTTTAAAATCTGTGTCTATCACTGAACAACTATTGAAGAATGGCCCCACTTTCGCGTCTGAGCGCTAATGATATGATTGTCTGTAGCCAATCACTGCCTAGGTTTATTTTAAATTTCAAATTTCCTCCCATAAAGTCATTTCAGTCATGCTTCAGTCAAGTATGGATGGTTATCTGTTAGTCTGTCCGTCTCTACTTGTGTTTCTACAAAATGTACTCGATTTTTGAACCAACCTTTCTCTCCCCTCCAAAATTTTGTCGTTAAAAGTTATTTTTAGACACAGCCACCACAAATATCCCTTCTCTTCCATATTACGTAGATTTGAACACCTGCGTTTCGAGGTCGTGTTTTTTTGTGCAATTAGCGACACTTTTAGATTCAATACAGTCTTGTCGATGATGTGAACAACACTGTCTTTTGTCATTATCTTCAATATTATCTATCCGTTTGTAAAATTAAGACCATATTAGTTCACTGCTCAGAATGGGCCATCTGGCCAGCTAATTTTTATATTCCTAACATTAATATTAAGAAAAAAGTACTTTTTAAATTTTGTAATATTCCTAACATCTGCGTTTTAGCCGCTGAATTCAAATCAAGGGCTTGGTATCGCAAAAGCGTCCATTCCGTACCTCGTGTCAATTTGGGGGACGTGAATTTTTACTTTCCTCCATCCCCCCCAATTGCGTCTCCTTAGCCGTGCCAGTCTCACGCAATCTTTCCAGTCATATTTTTTCCTTTTTATCCGCCGTTCCCCTCCTGTCTAGCAAGTCAATTATTATGGAGGATGATGACCCGCGGTCTAGGCGATCATGTACATCAGCAGCCTACGCATTATGTTTTTATCCCTAAATGTTACCTTTGGAGATATTTTACCGTTGTATCTCTGTCAATTTCACTACACATCTCCCCCCTTGAAAACATGCCTATGGCAAGTTCCAAACCCAGCGATACACATAGGTAAAATTACTCCTCACGTCTGCCACTACTCTAATTTTGATCACAGGGGTGCCGACTGAGGAAATCTGCACCGACATTCAATTTGCCTGGGATATATTGGATACTGAACTGATAAGGTTGAAGCAATAAAGACCACCTCAGCAATCTTGCGTTTCCATGCTTAGCCTGAGACAAGAACATGAGAGGCTGATGGTCCGTCTCCACCACAAATGTCCTACCATACAGATAGATTTGAAACTTCTTTATTGCCCAGATTAACGCTAAACATTCTTTTTCGCTTGTGGAGTATCCTTGTTCCGCCTTATTCAATTTGCGGCTTGCATAAGCGACTGGTTTCAGTTCCCCATCAGGTGAAGATGATCTTTGCAACAAAGCCCCTCCTAGTCCTACATTACTTGCATCGGTTCTTAAGACAAAGTCCTGTGTCAAATCTGGCAGTTTGAGAATAGGCTTGCTAGTGAGTTTTTCCTTTAACTCTTGGAACGCTAGTTCACATTGTGCAGTCCAAATAATTTTATCTGGAAGTCCCTTGCGAGTCAGATCAGTCAGAGGAGCACATATAGCGTTAAAATTTTTGATGTATTTCTGATAAAATCCGCATAACGACACGAATGATCGCACGTCCTTTTTTGTTTGTGGCCTAGGTGCTCTCTGCAGTTTTTCCAAGTTCTTAGGATCAGGGGTCATATTACCCTGATATACAGTGTGCCCCAAGAATTCCAACTCTTTACATCCAATACAACATTTTGTTGGCCTAGCAGTCAAATTCGCCTCCCGAAGTCTATCAAACAACATCTCCAGAGCTTCAATGTGTTCTTCAAATGTCTCTGTGGCGACGAGAATATCATCCATGAAATTCGAGATACATGGGTTATTCAGGGGATCCAACAATTTTCGCATCATCCTTGAAAACACACTCGGAGCATTTTTCAGTCCGAATGGTAGCATATTGAATTCATAATGTCCATCCGAAGTGCTAAAAGCCAAATAAGGTCTCACTTCAGGCTTCACTGGGATCTGGTAATAGCCTTTACTAAGATCCACCTTTGAAAAGTATTTTGCCTTGTTCAGTCTGGCAAATAGCTGTTTTGTGTCTGGTAATGGATCCACTTGTCCTTCTGTGACAGCATTCAGTTTCCTGTAATCTATGCACAGTCTGTGTTCCCCAGACGGTTTTCTCAACAAAACGACACTAGAACTAAAAGATGATTCACTGTGCGAAATAATCCCCTCCTTCAACAAATACTCTATTTCTTCCTTCAATGCCTTCTCCTTCGCGAACGGAATAGAATAGGCTCTCATACAGATTGGGTTTGAGTCTACCAGTTTCATGTCATACTGTAGCAAATTTGTATGGCCTGGTTTATCTGTTAATACATCTGTATGTTCCTCCAGAACCTGTTGAACTCTCTCCCTCTGGTTTTTAGTCAGGTGCTTACTGACTTTTACCTGTGCTGCGGTTTCACAAGGATGTAATGGGTATTCATGTGAGGTGAGTGGTTCTTTTTGCATCTGGGTTGCAATAGCCAAGGTCAATAAGGGGGTGCTTTCCTGGAGTGGTCTGTCCAGATACTTCTTTAACAGGTTTACATGATAAACTTTTTCCTTCCCCTTTTTGTCAATTTTATAGTTTGTTCTAGACACCTTCTCTAAAACCGTATATGGACCTTGCCAACCAATTTGTAATTTATTCTGGCTTCCGGGTAGTAGAAGCAGCACCTTCTCTCCGACTGCCAGTTCCCTGTCCTTTGCCTTCCTATTAAAATATGCTGCATGTTTCTTCCTGGCTTGCTTCAAATTATCATTTGCCAGTTTCCATCCAGCTTTCAAACGATTAGTCAGTTCGTTCACATATTGATAAGATGAGGTAACAGTCTCTTCCGCCTTCTCATCTGTCCAGGTCCTTAATAGGGCTTCTAATGGACCTTTTATTGGCCTCCCAAATAGCAGAGTTGCGGGAGCCATCCCGGTTGAACTATGTGGTACCTCCCGGTAAGCAAACAATGCGGCGGGCAGGAATTGATCCCACAGATCCGGTTTTTCGTGTGCCAGCTTTCTCAGGATAGAAATGAGAGTCCCGTTGAACCTCTCTACCTGGCCGTTCCCTTGTGGATGGTACGGACTACAATGAAAGTGCCTGGCTTGAAATAGCTTAAAAACTTCTTCCGTTAGTTTCCCCTTGAACTGAGAACCATTATCCGTCAAGATTTGATGCGGGAATCCTAATCGGGTAAATATTGTAAGTAGTGCCTCTGCTACATGTTTTGAATCAATTGATGGCAGGGCTACCGCCTCTCCCCACATAGAACAAGTGTCCACCAGAGTAAGGATGTAACTGTTCCTCCTCTTGGTCCGAGTGAGAGGTCCTACAATATCCACTGCAACCCTCTCAAAAGGTGTTCCCACTATGGGCATTTCCCCTAAAGTTGCAGGAGCAGTCCAGTGCTTTGGAGCTACCCTTTGACATTCTGGGCAGGATTTGACATATCTTTTTATATCCTCCGTTATCCCTGGCCAGAAGTAATGACAAGCTATACGCTGTCCGGTGGCGCTGATCCCCATGTGACCACTGAAGGGAATCGCATGCCCGAGTTCCATCACTTTATCTCTATATGAAGTGGGAAGAACCAGCTGGTTGTGACCATTTGTTCCAGTTCCGGCCTTCCTGTATAAGAGTTTGTTCTTCATGAAATATTCCCCCTTGCTCGGAGGTGTGTGGCATTTGGGCAATTTTTTAAAACATGGCTTGAGTGTCCTATCCTCAGCCTGCGCCTTCCTCATCTCCTCTGGATGGGCATTTATAGGTTCACCTTCTTCCTCCTTCTTCTGTGACCTGGTCTGCACTGTCGCCATGATCACAGGTTTCTCGGGGTTCCCCAAGAAGACGTATCTACACCCCAATATCAGAGGGTAGATTGGTTCCTCTATCACTGCTGCTCTGATTTCTCCTTCCACATAGCGAGTTTTCACCGTTATCCTTGCGATGGGAAGTGTCATGAGTGGTATGTCCTTAGTCGCCCCTTGTATTTCCACTGTTTCTGTGGTATACTGACTTGGGTCCACTAGGCTAGACTTCACAACTGAATCATAATCCAAACCTGTATCATAAAGGCACCTTATGGTGACCCCATTACAAATAACATCCTCACAAACTGGGGGGTGATAAGGTTCCTGTTGTCCCTTAGGATTAACCTTTAATCTTTGCGTCCCCGACTTCATTGCAGCAATGTTTGAAGGTTTCCTTCTACAAAATTCGGTGTTATGGTTATCCTTCTTGCACCATTTACACCATCTTTTTCCTTGGTTCAACGGTTTTCTTTCATTGAACTTTTGGTCATTGAACTGTGAGTTTCTGTCGCGATAGTCATTTCTTGGCCGCTCAAAATTTGTCCTACCTTTATTTCCCTGCTCTCTATTATCAAATTTATTAAATTGCTGTGGAGCTTTAAAATTGTCTATGTGCTTCTTCTTAGCACCACTTACCTCTGCCTGGGCTGCCTGATACCTCTCAGCAACATTTAAAATTTCCCCCAACTTCTCTGCACCTTGTTCCATGAGAAATTTTCTCATGTCTGGAGCCATGGACTCTCTCAATTGCTCAATCATGATCATTTCTTTAAGATCTTGGGTCTTCCCCAGAGCCGTCCATTTCTCCAAATAGGTTTCTAGTCTAGCAGAGAATTGGTGGTATGTCTCCCCAGACAACAGTTTGGCATTTCTAAATTTCTTACGATAAAATTCACCATTCTTCTCGTATCTTAATAACAAAGCCTGCTTTAACATGTCATAATTGTCTTGGTCTTCCCTGTTCATTTTAGCAAATACTTCATAAGAAGTACCTCTCAATCCTTGTGATAGCTTTAAGCTCCACCTCTCTCTCTCTCTAACCCATATGTAGTAGCTAATAACTCAAAACGTCCTAGGTACCCCTCTATGTCATCGTCTTTTTCAACAAAATGGTCTAAATGAAACCCCATAGCTGAGTTTGAGGCTCCCAGACTGGGCGTAGCATCTGAGGCAAAAGGGCTGGCACCATTTTCAGGAGCCGGGCCTTGTAATTCCAGCTCCCTTAGTCGTAATTCGTGCTCCCTTTGCAACCTTCTATCTTCTGCCTCCCTTTCGGCCTTTTTATCTTCTGCCTCCCTTTGCTGTCGTTTTTCTTCTGCCTCCCTTTGCTGTCGTTTTTCTTCTGCCTCCCTTTGCTGTCGTTTTTCTTCTGCCTCAATCTGCAGCCTCTTAATTTCTCTATCAGCCTCTAACCTCTTCTCTTCAACCAACCTGTCAGACTCCAATTTTCTTTCAGCCTCTTTTTCTAATCTCCTTTCTTCCCGTTCAATATATTTATCACATTCAGCCGTTACGTATTGAATTAAAATTTGACCATCCATTCCCATCTCCTTCGCGGTGAGCACAGCAGCTGATCTAAATTTTGCCAGCTCCGCCATACTTTTGAGACAATATAATAATATACAAGCTAAATCTCTAACCAGTAAATACACTAAGTACTTCTTATGACTATAGTCTAACTAATTCTAACTAACCAGTTAACTAATTAATTATTACTGGCTGTGAAGATTCACCAACTTTTATCTGCAGGGACACTTTTAATGTTAAAGGGAATTTTACAATTTATTTCCCTACTTTTATTTCTCCCACCAGGAGATCCTAATATTACTGTTGGGCTAATTATCCCTGGACAAGACCCCAATTTATGTTGTGGTGTTTGATGGTATTGTATGATGTTGATATTACTAAATGTAATTGTATGAGGCCAGCTGTGAAGGCTCCTGAGATAAAATATAGTTGAGAATTGTCAGAAGGCCTTTCTTGCTACCACTACGACCTCACACTTAATTTTTTTTTTAATGAATGTGGCTACGTAAAGTGTCTAGGGTTATGCTATGTAGTGTGGTGTAATAGGTTATAGATATACCCACAGATATTTAACAAGACTAATAATATTAATAAATATTACAACACACTGAACTAACTCAATAGTGTAAAATTTTTTGATAAAATTATATTACATTTATTTTGTTCTGGATCAATTTTTTAGGTTGACCAGAACTTAAAAAGATTTAGAGATTATGAAAGAAATGCATGGAATATTATATCATAAATGCAATAGTGTACATATATATGTACTATACTAGTTAGTTTTATTAAAATGTTCTAGTAGTCATCTACTTGGGAGGATAGTTACTGTTTGTGCTGTTGGGGTGGCCTCATCACACCTGTCTATATTGACTACCCAGTGTCCAGAAAATGGTGGGAATTTTTATGGGGTTATTAGTAACTAAAGGGCTTTGGTGAATGTCCAGCAGACCAGAGGCTCACTCATCTTGTCGTTGCAGCTCTGGTGCTGAAAACTGATGATCCCACCTCTCCGTGCTGGCGGGCAATAATGGTGGTCTCTGTCACAAGTACTGCACAGATACACTCGAGTAAGTCACCAACTGAATAGACACTGCTTGGTTGACAACAGAAACTCGCAGCTCAGATTATGAATAAATAACACAGAATTGCTAGCAAAACTCAGCTGAGCTGCTGGCTATAGTATGGCGTCCCTAAATTTATTACACTTTCTTTCATATGGAAATCACCACACTTTAAAATATGTGTCTATCACTGAACAACTATTGAAGAATGGCCCCACTTTCGCGTCTGAGCGCTAATGATATGATTGTCTGTAGCCAATCACTGCCTAGGTTTATTTTAAATTTCAAATTTCCTCCCATAAAGTCATTTCAGTCATGCTTCAGTCAAGTATGGATGGTTATCTGTTAGTCTGTCCGTCTCTACTTGTGTTTCTACAAAATGTACTCGATTTTTGAACCAACCTTTCTCTCCCCTCCAAAATTTTGTCGTTAAAAGTTATTTTTAGACACAGCCACCACAAATATCTCTTCTCTTCCATATTACGTAGATTTGAACCCCTGCGTTTCGAGGTCGTGTTTTTTTGTGCAATTAGCGACACTTTTAGATTCAATACAGTCTTGTCGATGATGTGAACAACACTGTCTTTTGTCATTATCTTCAATATTATCTATCCGTTTGTAAAATTAAGACCATATTAGTTCACTGCTCAGAATGGGCCATCTGGCCAGCTAATTTTTATATTCCTAACATTAATATTAAGAAAAAAGTACTTTTTAAATTTTGTAATATTCCTAACATCTGCGTTTTAGCCGCTGAATTCAAATCAAGGGCTTGGTATCGCAAAAGCGTCCATTCCGTACCTCGTGTCAATTTGGGGGACGTGAATTTTTACTTTCCTCCATCCCCCCCAATTGCGTCTCCTTAGCCGTGCCAGTCTCACGCAATCTTTCCAGTCATATTTTTTCCTTTTTATCCGCCGTTCCCCTCCTGTCTAGCAAGTCAATTATTATGGAGGATGATGACCCGCGGTCTAGGCGATCATGTACATCAGCAGCCTACGCATTATGTTTTTATCCCTAAATGTTACCTTTGGAGATATTTTACCGTTGTATCTCTGTCAATTTCACTACAGCATCTATGTTAATGACATAACTTAAATGTATTAAGCACCAAAGTGCACGAATTCGGTGCGATAAAATCGTTAGTTGCCATAGAGCGCTGATATCTATTATAACATAATAGTCGGCCACCTGTAAGCCCGACCAAACTGACAGCATTCTTAGTCAGTAGCATTATGAACTATGAAATAGTCGGCCACCTGTAAGCCCGACCCAAACTGACAGCATTCTTAGTCAGTAACCTTATAAACTATGAACATACGCGTTATAATCAAGAACTCAAACTTCAAACAAACTAATTGACAGCTTTACTCCAACATCTGGTGGAATTTAATCCAACAACGTCCCAATGCCAGATCATCTAGTCTTGCCTTCATTGGGTGCGTTGGCATACTGTTGTACTTTTCCATCTGGATCATGCTTTTTGTGTCTCGTCTATGGAACAATGTCTGTAATCCAGCAGCTTTCTGCATCTCTGATATTGGTGTAGTTTTCATGGCTACTGTAATGAGC
This sequence comes from Oreohelix idahoensis, assembly GCA_024509875.1. NCBI lineage: Eukaryota > Metazoa > Mollusca > Gastropoda > Stylommatophora > Oreohelicidae > Oreohelix > Oreohelix idahoensis. The sequence continues at coordinate 127,287 of JAMPIV010003724.1, read as the reverse complement.
CTGAGAGTTGATTTTGCACCTTGTCCAAAGACTGCAGATGTGAGTTAGCAGCTGATGACCATGCTGCTGAGCCAAATTCTAAGTGTGGTCTTATTACTCCATTATACATCTTCTTTAGAGTTCGTTCATTTGTTCCCCAGTTGGTACCTGCTAATTTTCTGAGTATGCCTAGTCGTCTTCGGGCCTTTCCCTCTGCATTTTCAATATGCATATTCCATGTAAGCTTTTGGTCAAATGTCACCCCAAGATAGGTGGGGTAGCTTTCTTCCTTGATCATGGTTGTCCCTAGGTGTATGTTAGCTGCTTTGTCCTTGGGGGCGAGGGAGAACAGTGTTGTGGAGGTTTTGTCTGTGTTTATTGTGATAAGCCATTTCTCTGCCCATGACACTAGCGTGTCTGCTGCCCTCTGCATTCTATAATTTGCTGTGGGGACGTTTTCATCAGTGCACCAGAGTACTAGGTCATCTGCATATAAGGTAGCTTTCACTCCAGCGGGGAGATCTTTCACCAGGTCATTGATGTAAACAAGGAAGAGTGTTGGGGAAATTACTCCTCCTTGAGGTACCCCCTGATAGAGCAACACTTTTCTGCTCTGCAGACCATCAAGAGTGACTCTAGTTCTCCTGTTGTGCAAGTATGACTGGACCCATTTTATCATGTTGCCTTGGATTCCACTTCTCCTAAGTTTTGCAATAAGGCCATCTTTCCACACCTTGTCAAAGGCCTGCTTGAAGTCGACCCAGATCGTTAGGACTTTTTTCTTCTCCTGGAAGGCATCTTCTACTGCTTGAGACAAGTAAGTAACTTGGTCTTCTATACTGTAGCATTCTCTAAATCCAGCTTGTTCCGGCACCAGGATCTGCTCAGACTCTAAATACCATTTCAGTCTGTGGTTGACTATTCGCTCCATAGCCTTCCCAACACAGCTTGTGAGACTGATTGGCCGGTAACTTGCAGCCTCGGTCTTACATTTCCCTTTCTTTAGTATGGGTATTGTGATGGCTTCTCTCCATACTTGGGGTACGTTCCTTTCAACCAGCTGTGGTTGAATATCTTAAGCAGTTTTGTCTTTGCTGCTGAGCTCAGATTTACTAGCTTTTCGTTGCTGATTTTGTCTTGGCCGGGTGACTTTTGGAACTTAAGCTTAGAAATAGCGTTCTGTAATACATACCTGTCTCATCTTCCAGTACCCCACTGAATACTTTCTTGTTCTCTCCTTACATGACTTGATAACATCGTCCATGAGGAGTATGAAAAGATAAGGTGACAGGATATCACCTTGTCTTACACCAGTGGTGGTCCTGAACTCTTCTGACTTATGGTTTGCTGTCCTCACATAATTCCTGCAAGACTTGTAGAAGCTCTGTATAGCATGAATCAGAGGTGCTGGAATGTTCTTCCTTGCCAAACAGTCCCAAAGTTTCCTTCAGGGAAGTACCATGGTTTAATTTTTATATTAATTTTTTTTATTTATTTAGGTTCTTATGTGTCCTATCTAGCCTTTACTTTCTTTCCTTTCCCTGACGAAGGCCTTGTGGTCGTAACGTTGGCTATTTTCTTTGTCTTTTGTCCTCGTAAGACGAATTACCTTTTTTCAATTTTTTTTCCACACCCATCCCTCTGTAGTTCTCCTAGTGTGATGGGTTCCCTCATTGGGGCAGAAGTATCTGTCTGTCCCATGGTTGCCAGTATTTCTTTTCTTATCTCTCTCTGATGGTCTATGTTAATGGATAAGTTGCTTTCTGAACTGTATCTTCTAGCAAACAGGTCTGCAGCTTGTTTTCCTCTGAGAAGTTTGCCACCTTCATCCAATGTGATAGTCTGCCTAGGCGAGGAACGCTCTTCATTTAGAGACTTGACTAATCTCCAAAGTTTCTTGCCGTCTTTCTCAAGGTTCAGCGATGCCGTTTTAGTTCTCCAGCTTTTCCGTTTTTCTTCTAGCTTTGTTCTCTGAAACTCTGCTATGGCCTTTTTCCATTTGTTGTGAGTTTAAAGTGAAGGCTGAGACTCTGTGTCCTTTCTAGCCCTGTCCATAGCTTCCTGGCGTTCTTGGAGTGTGCTGGACCAGTATGGTGTGTAGTTACACCGGCATCCTTTGGGAATGGTTTCTTTTGCAGCTTGAAGTATGCATCTGTTGAAGTCTTTTACCACTTCATTAATGTCTCTGTTCTGTACCTTGACGAAAACGCTTCGAGTGAAAGCGTGCGAGTGGTGAAAGTTGTGTCGGACAGGTAATTAGGATATAACGTAGGCAGGGTCTGGTGCGGTGAACGAAGGTCATCGTTCGGGCAGTTAGTTTTGGCTTGTGTTTTCAAAGTGTACGGATATTTATGTGAGAGCGACAGACCAGCGTTCAATGTTATAAAATATTTCAGAGTCAGGATAATTGACTTACCACATTATGATGTGTGCCTGATTGTATGTGGCGTTATGTGATGCAACACTGTAATTCTGTCTTTTAACAGGCCCGATTCTGTGGTTCTAGTTTGAGTTTTCACCATTTCTCTTCACTTTGTAATTATATGGGTTTGCCTTGTTTCTTCTCATGTGAACATATCGTGTTCGGTATTTTTGAGGAGGTAATTTTAATGGGTTCGTTTTAGGTCGGTAGGTTTATTTTTCACTCGGCCAGTTTTACTTTCTTCTGATTTTTCGCGATTCCCGTAAATTTCATTGTTTACGAAAATCGATATTTTCGGGCACGCCTGTATGACGCGCCAGAGACACGTGGCCATCACGTAATGTGACGCAAATTTTCGGACAACGCGGGATTTGCGTAAGGGCTAGTATTGATTTTTCCTAGAGCTGCCATTGGTCCGAGCAGATACGTAGGAGTATATTTGCGTAGGTGTTTTCTCTTGTATATAATGAGACAGAAAACGGGGATTCGGTCTCTATGTAGAAATAAGTGTCAGCCGCAAGACTTCGTATTATCGTCTCCATTGTGGGAACAAAAAACGATAATAGGTATGTAACTATTTTTTTTATCGTTTTACTTAGTGGGTTTTTGAGAAATCTCGGCCCGTAAGTTAATTTCTTTGGGGGACATTAACTTTTCAGTTTTAAAAAAAACGATAGTGCCATCCATTATCATTTTTGAAGAACGACGTAAATGTAACAGTGTGCTTATTCTTTCTATGATTTTGGCAGTAGATAGGAACGTGTGAAGTTATAAGCTACACGTGTGTTCATAGTTGTAGAATGTTATGTAAAACCACCATTTATTCCTGTGTATTTACAAATGTAATTTTATGGGGAATCGATTGTGTGTACTTAATTTTACTGAGCCTTAAATGTGAGAAATATTGTCGGAGGGTTCAGATTTACGTTGTAAGTGAATTATACTGCTTAGGGGAGGAAACTATTCCTATAGCGAGATTTAATTTAATTTTGGAGCAAGCCGGGAAACCTCAATGGGTAATGTTAAAAAAGGGAGACCCCGGAATTTCGGACAAAAGAAGTTCCCGAGTTGAAAATGTTGACACGTGGGTAGCCATGTGTGACGGCCAAGTGGCCCGTCAGACAGGTTTTGTTTATTTGGCTGGCGGATTTTAGTTGAGAGAGAGGGGGGGGGGGAAGGAGTGAGAATGAAGAGACCCGTGGAATAGAAATATTTTATGTATCGTTTTTTCCAGAACGAGAGAAGGGGAGAGGGAGGAGAGAGATTTAAGTGCCACGTGGGTAAAATTATTTTTTGTATTGTTGTACATGACGAGAGAGCCACGTGGGTAATATTAATTTTTTTGTATTGTTGTACATGACGAGTGAAGGACTGAGTAAGGGAGTTATAAAGATTAATGGGTTAGAGATGCGTTATGTTGGAGTTGTATTCAATAGACGCATTTCCTTTTAATTTCAGCGAGTCACGGCAAGAATAGTGGGGGAGCATAAATTTGCCCATGTGCAAAATTACCCACGGCAACAGGACCTATCTTAAGGGTCAGACCTATGGTCTCTGGCAGTGAAGCCCCTATGCTTCAGCTGGACTGTGGTTTATTTATCATACCGCCGAGAGCATCGCTATTATAGTCTCTAGCAACGGCAGGTGGCCGTGAGACTGGTTTCAATTGCGTACAGCCGGAAATCAAGGCTGTGGTTTTTTTTCCTCTAACTCCGGAGCGGGTTAAAAGAGGGAAGCTATTCAGCAGCAGAGAAGTTTTGTCGACAGTTCATCAAGTACCTCATGCTTGATGCCAGAACTTCATCATCATCATCGCAGAATTCAGGAACAGGTGACAGGGCTACCATACCTAGGTCCTGAAAGTAACGAGAGAAGAGTGTAACGGAGACGCCGCATCATCAGTCGTCGAGTGTTAGAGAGACACTGAGACCAAGAGAGAGAGAGAGAGAGAGAGAGAGAAGGAGGGAGAAAATAGACAGGACCAGTAGGGTCTGTTCAGTATCCACTTGACGGATAGATACTGAGCCATTGTGTTACTCCAAGTCTATTATTTGTAGCATTTCCAGTGGTGTTAGTTAGCGGCGCATATCGCCTAACAAGCGGAAAGCGGTGTAGACGGTTCGTTGAGGAAGAGTCAACAGGACTGAGACAGTAGCAATCTTAGTGGTATTAGAGAGTGGAGGCTTAAGTTGACAGCCCCACCAAATTAAATTGTGTAAATCACTAATCATTTTATTGTTCCTCAGCAGGGTGACAGAAAGAGTGAATGTGAGTTGGGGTTTTTCTAGTGTCTATCCAATTTAATGTGTACTTTGGTTTTTCAGGCCGTGCAACAGTGCACGCTATCGACTGACTTGATGACGTATGATGCCATTTATGTTTTTTCTTGTATGTAAATAAATATATATATATTATTTACTGGATCAGCTTCTATTCTATACTATACCTACATGTGGTCTGTATAGTGGTGTCTGTGGTCGTTTTTATACACCTTATCTCCTTGTGTTTAAAGGTAGCTAGAGGGAGTGAGATTATAACTTTTTCTGAAGTCACGAAGCGGCAAGGGGAGAGTCAACTCCTGGTTCTATCCCTTGAGTCAATAGTCTCATCTGTCCACAGGCATGTCATTTTCATCTAAATTCTATTTTCTCAGACTTTCTCATACTAGGGTCTTGCTTTCATTCAGGCAAACTCTATAAACTTAAATCCACTTCGTGACACGTAAGAAGAAGGACAGTAAGCTATTTGAGTGAACACGGTTCTGATTTGTAAAGAATGAAGGCGACGTAGTCGATACATAGACATTCTGACTTTAAACCGGCACAACGACATTGTTGCTTATGTCTGCTACTGAATACATTTGTATTACTGATGTACCGTTATATCATCATATGCTCTCAAAAGAAGTGAAGTACACTCATGTTGTATTGTTGACATATTAAATGTTATAAAACGTACAACAAGCTGTTGGTCAAGATTATTCAATTTGGCCATTCGTTACGTTACTGTTTAGACTGTGGTCTATTATAACAAATATACCTTACAAGACCAGGGCAGCACATTAATATACTCGTTACCCATAGACGTCAATAAGTAGAAGGTAACAGTCTCCGACTTCTCTACTAATAAGTTCAGCTATATCTGGGGTGGCGAAGGCAAGATCTGGAGTTGAAGTTGTGTGCCATCCTCTGGAGTAGAAGGTAGGAGTATATATGGCAGTATTGACTAAGATTAGGGAGTGGTCATCTTGCCATGTTTCAACCTCTTCACCTCTTTGATCTAGATGGTTATAGCCCCAGCTCTGGGAGTGGCTATTAAAGTCTCTAACTGCTATAAAGTTGGTGACTGGTTCCTGTATAGAGCTGAGACTCCGGGGTTTGTTGTTTAGACAGTAATAGTTCAGAAGTTCTATTTCCATCTTGTCTACCTTTAGCTGCAACAGCTGATATTCTCTACCGTCCATGTAGAATTTCCTATCGTGTGCATGAATGTTATTCCTGCAAGTGTGACGAATATCTGCAGGTTTTAGTCTCCTATATAATTGGGAAACTAAGAGAAAGCCATAATGCTTCTAAGAGATGGAAAAGCGTCTGGACCTGATGGCATTCCAGCAGAGGCCATCAAAGCAGATATCCACACCGCTACAGAGATGTTATATAAATTACTTGGTAAAGTCTGGGAAAAGGAAGTGATACCAGCAGAATGGAAGGAAGGATATCTGGTTAAGTTGCCTAAGAAGGGAAATTTACAAGAGTGCACAAATTATAGAGGAATAATGTTACTATCAGTGCCAGGAAAAGTATTAAACAGGATTATCCTTGAGAGATTAAAAGAGTCCATAGACAAGAAACTGAGAGATGAACAAGCACGTTTTCGAAAAAAAACTGATCATGTACAGACCAAATAGCCACTTTGAGAATGGAATTCACCACTATACATCGGATTTGTGGACTACGAAAAGGCATTTGACAGTGTAGACAGAGATCACTTTGGAAATTGATGAGGCATTATGGAGTTCCCCTGAAGATCATTAATTTAATAAAGAAAACATATGAAGACATGACATGCAGAGTTTTTCACGAAGGACAGCTTACAGAACCGTTTGGGATAAGAACAGGAGTGCGACAGGGATGCCTCTTGTCTCCATTCATTTTCTTACTAGCAATAGACTGGGTCATGAGATCATCGACAACACACAACAGAAATGGAATCCAGTGGACTCTGACTAAGCAGCTGGATGATCTGGATTTTGCTGATGACTTAGCTCTTCTGTCCCATAACCGTAATCAGATGCAGGACAAATTGAAAACACTCGATGAGAGGTCACAGCAATTGGGTCTGAAAATACACAGGGAAAAAAACAAAAATAATGAGAATAAATGCAGGTAATTAAACGGGGTTGAACTTGAAGAAACACCACTACAAGATGTAGAATCGTACACATATCTTGGCAGCAATATAGACAAAGTTCGAGGGACAAACTTTGATATCATAGAGGGATTAAAATGGTATAACAAGGTTACCAACGTGGAACTGAGGACAAGAACTAGACAAGTGCCAGTGGAACAAGAGATGAGAAGAAGACGATGGCGATGGATAGGACACACACTGAGGAAACCTGTTGATAGCATTACAAGGCAGTCCTTGATCTGGAACCCCCAGGGCGATAGAGGAAGAGGTAGACCAAGAAGCACATGGAGAAGAGAGCTGAAAACAGAGGTGAAAATGATGAGGAGAACGTGGAAAGAACTTGAGATGATGGCGCGTGACAGGAAAACTTGGCTTGTGTTTGTTGAAGACCTATGCTCCTTTGGGAGTGGAGGGTTATGAATGAATGAATAATTGGGACACTCACTTTGTCTAGCACTTAATGTCTCCAAAATTCTCTACTGTAGAGTGGGCGCTATTCAATAACTAGTACTGACGACCAGCTACATTTTGGTGTTAGTGGAATTCTTTACATTTCGGTAAGAGCTCTTAATTAAATAGATAGTGGGTGTATTAGGAACTTAGTCATAATCTTCATCAGAGGCTAATGCATATAGTATTAAGTTTTTACTATCACTTATCATGACGGGAAAGTGAATAATTGTTAAGTTCTTTACCTACCACTAAACCATGAAGATTTTTCCCCTAGTAACTTTTTGTTCGAAGGAAAGTAGGTGTGAGTCTACGTCAGTTTTTCCTAAACAACGTTAAACCCAACTTAAAGTGCTGCTACGAGTTCCTGTAAAGAAAGTTCCTAGTGTTGTAAATAATTGTGCTATATTAATGACCCCTAAGAGTATACTGTACAATCAACATAGAGGACTACCCATGAGTACCTTTATAAGGTCTATTGTCATATGGCATATATGTAAATATTGTTGTTGGTAAGTGTGTATCAGCCCAGTGGTTGTAACCAGATACGGGCCATTGATTTTACATTAATAATCTTGGAAGACACCTCATGCGGGCGAAATCATTATCATGTAGGCCGTTGTACGGCGAGTTCACAGGGCAAACGTTGTTTACATACCCATGCATTCAGCATCTTTGTAACCGCTAACCGAGGAGTACGCCTGGTGTGGTTTCTCAATGTAGACCTGCCCCCAGTCACTTACCTTTTTGCGTGGCTAGCGATTGCCCGATAACAAGGAAAGGGGAGATGATTTTGTGACCGGGTCAGCCAGCGCTGACTGGCGGGAATTCCCAAGCTAATTTGTAGGGGAAGCGTATTTTGTTGGTTACTGTAAACAGTGCCTTATATACTATAAACTTTTGTAACTATATATTGAACCCTTAAGTAAGGACAAATGCTTATAGCGGTTGTATGTATTTGTATTTTCAATGAAGCTCCCATACACTACCAAAGGAAAACTGGGAGACAATAAGTCCCATCCTGAATTACCTTCCCTGTTTGGAATTTACCGGTCCCGATTGGATTCCCGATTTGGGCCCAGCATGGTTTTTTTTTTGTGGGAACCTAAACCATTTCTTACAGTACAAGAATTTCAGTATACCGCTGCTAGTACCCCAGGCTCCCACCGCAGCAAACCCCAGAGACAGACAAAGCCTCAAGCTCACCAAACTTCAGAATAATGCGCCAATCCTAACCTCGTTTGTAGGTAGCTTTGGCCCTGTTCACTCCATGCGCAGTCACATTCTGACTGACCAGCGTCTCTCGGTTATAGTAGGGCGCATTGCCTTAACAAAACTTGAGTTTGGACTTGTTCAATCCGCTGGATATCAGGGTTTATTTATATGTGAGTCACTCGTGGATATATTCCCCACTGACGTCCGTCATCCTTGGATTAAATTGATTTCCACACCTCGTTGGAAGAGAGAAAGGGAAGAGGATACGTTTTCAAGTGTAGAAGAATAATACATCACTGAAGGGAAGGGAAAATATAGACTCACGGACTCAGAGACGGGTTGGGAGTTAATGAATTATCAAGGGAGTGCTTGGTTGTGCTTATAAAAGAGTGTTTACTTCTCGGCATTGTTTCTTTGGGCTTTGTTTTGGTTTTTTTCTTTCTGTGTAGCCTAGATCACGGTTGTCTCGCCATAGAGACTAGGGACTGTTGACGGGACATAGATTAGTAGTGGGTGTTTGTTATTCCGGGTACCTCCTGTGGATTTCCTAAATTATTTTTATTTAACGTAGGCTGCCATTCTGGATTGTAAACCAGAATCGGTTTGAGGTTTTTTTTTTCTGTTGTTTGGTTTTCTTTAAGTTAGTGATTGTGAATTTATTTGGTTTCCCTGACATCGCTCAGGTATAATTTTAAAAAAAATATTTACACTTTAAATAAACATAGAAAAACTATTAGAGGATCAGAATTCTCTTTTTATCTCTATATTTGTTATTGTTGAATGTGAAGTCACTTGTTGTGTATGAGTCCCTTACTCAATATATATTCAATTGTTGATATATGTGTAGAAGAGAGGGTGAGTGTGGTTAACATTTAAAAGAAGTCCAAGTGGCGGGATAAAAGATTGTTTATCAGCTTTGTTCTCCTGACTGTTACACTTCCACTCAACATTCACGTTCTCTATTTCAGACGCACATCTATTATCTCACTCATCACTCACGCAGAACGACTCTTGTTCTCCACTCATGAAAGGAAATATGATTAGTGTAAAAGTAGATTTAAGGAACCACCATTAGTGTAAAAGTAGATTTAAGGAACCACGATTAGTGTAAAAGTAGATTTAAGGAACCACGATTAATGTAAAAGTAGATTTAAGGAACAACGATTAGTGTAAAAGTAGATTTAAGGAACCACAATTAATGTAAAAGTAGATTTAAGAAACCACGATTAGTGTAAAAGTAGATTTAAGGAACCATGATTAGTGTAAAAATAGATTTAAGGAACCACGATTAGTGTAAAAGTAGATTTAAGGAACCACGATTAGTGTAAAAGTAGATTTAAGGAACCACGATTAGTGTAAAAGTAGATTTAAGGAACCACGATTAGTGTAAAAGTGGATTTAAGGAACCACGATTAGTGTAAAAGTAGATTTAAGGAACCACGATTAGTGTAAAAGTAGATTTAAGGAACCACGATTAGTGTAAAAGTAGATTTAAGGAACCATGATTAGTGTAAAAGTAGATTTAAGGAACCACGATTAGTGTAAAAGTGGATTTAAGGAACCACGATTAGTGTAAAAGTAGATTTAAGGAACCACGATTAGTGTAAAAGTAGATTTAAGGAACCACGATTAGTGTAAAAGTAGATTTAAGGAACCATGATTAGTGTAAAAGTAGATTTAAGGAACCACGATTAGTGTAAAAGTAGATTTAAGGAACCACGATTAGTGCAAAGGTAGATTTAAGGAACCACGATTAGTGCAAAAGTAGATTTAAGGAACCACAATTAGTGTAAAAGTAGATTTAAGGAACCACGATTAGTGTAAAAGTAGATTTAAGGAACCACGATTAGTGTAAAAGTAGATTTAAGGAACCACGATTAGTGTAAAAGTAGATTTAAGGAACCACGATTAGTGTAAAAGTAGATTTAAGGAACCACGATTAGTGCAAAGGTAGATTTAAGGAACCACGATTAGTGTAAAAGTAGATTTTAGGAACCACGATTAGTGTAAAAGTAGATTTAAGGAACCACGATTAGTGTAAAAGTGGATTTAAGGAACCACGATTAGTGTAAAAGTAGATTTAAGGAACCACGATTAGTGTAAAAGTAGATTTAAGGAACCATGATTAGTGTAAAAGTAGATTCAAGGAACCATGATTAGTGTAAAAGTAGATTTAAGGAACCACGATTAGTGTGAATGTAGATTTAAGGAACCACGATTAGTGTAAAAGTAGATTTAAGGAACCACGATTAGTGTAAAAGTAGATTTAAGGAACCACGATTAGTGTAAAAGTAGATTTAAGGAAACACGATTAGCGTAAAAGTAGATTTAAGGAACCACGATTAGCGTAAAAGTAGATTTAAGGACCACGATTAGCGTAAAAGTAGATTTAAGGAACCACGATTAGTGTGAATGTAGATTTAAGGAACCACGATTAGTGTGAATGTAGATTTAAGGAACCACGATTAGTGTGAATGTAGATTTAAGGAACCACGATTAGTGTAAAAGTAGATTTAAGGAAACACGATTAGCGTAAAAGTAGATTTAAGGAACCACGATTAGTCTAAAAGTAGATTTAAGGAACCACGATTAGTCTAAAAGTAGATTTAAGGAACCACGATTAGTGTAAAAGTAGATTTAAGGAAACACGATTAGCGTAAAAGTAGATTTAAGGAACCACGATTAGCGTAAAAGTAGATTTAAGGACCACGATTAGCGTAAAAGTAGATTTAAGGAACGATGATTAGTGTAAAAGTAGATTTAAGGAACCACGATTAGTGTAAAAGTAGATTTAAGGAACCACGATTAGTGTAAAAGTAGATTTAAGGAACCACGATTAGTGTAAAAGTAGATTTAAGGAACCACGATTAGTGTAAAAGTAGATTTAAGGAACCACGATTAGTGTAAAAGTAGATTTAAGGAACCACAATTAGTGTAAAAGTAGATTTAAGGAACCACAATTAGTGTAAAAGTAGATTTAAGGAACCACGATTAGTGTAAAAGCAGATTTAAGGAACCACAATTAGTGTAAAAGTAGATTTAAGGAACCACGATTAGTGTAAAAGTAGATTTAAGGAACCACGATTAGTGTAAAAGTAGATTTAAGGAACCACGATTAGTGTAAAAGTAGATTTAAGGAACCACAATTAGTGTAAAAGTAGATTTAAGGAACCACGATTAGTGTAAAAGCAGATTTAAGGAACCATGATTAGTGTAAAAGTAGATTCATCATAATGTTCCTTTTTCCTTCATATGGAGCATGAAGCCATCACTGCAGCTGGTCCTATTGCCGGACACCTGCATAAGCAATCATGCATTCTTGCTGTGGTAGTTTCTAAAGCAATGTGTTTCACATGATGAGGCTGTCAACCTGCCTGAGGCAGCAGTTGTCTTATTATTTCTTGGTCTAGTCAGAGACCCCCGAGACATACACAAGGTAAAAGTAGACTAATGACTGATAATTTGTGTAAAAGTTGGTTTAGTGACCAGAGATTGTCAGTGGATTAGACAAAACTATAGTTCTTGTGTTAGTTTTTAAAATGAATGACATTTTACATACAGTAGTATCGGTTTGTGTGTGTGTGTGTTAGTTTTTAAGTGAATGGCATTTTATGTACAGTAAGTGGTGTATGTTTTAGCTTTTAGGTGAATGACATTTTACATATAGTAATAGTGGTGTGTGTTAGTTTATAGGTGAATGACATTTTACATATAGAAGTAGTGGTGTGTTAAGTTTTTAGGTGAATGACATTTTACGTACAGTAGTAGTGGTATGTGTGTTAGTTTATAGGTGAATGACATTTTACGTATAGTAGTAGTGGTGTGTGTGTTAGTTTATAGGTGAATGACATTTTACATATAGTAGTAGTGGTGTGTGTTAGTTTATAGGTGAATGACATTTTACGCATAGTAGTAGTGGTGTGTGTGTTAGTTTATAGGTGAATGACATTTTACGTACAGTAATAGTAGTGGTGTGTTAGTTTTTAGGTGAATGACATTTTACGTATAGTAGTATAGTATACGGAGCGAAGGATTCAGGCTTTCGAGCATAAATGTTATAGAAGAATTTTGCGCATTTGCTATAAAGAGCACAAAACAAATGTCTATGTTAGAGAGAAGATAAACACCTATGCAGGCCATCAAGAACCACTTTTGTCAATAGTGAAACGTCGAAAGCTTGCCTGGTTTGGGCATGTAACTCGTCATGACTCCCTTTCGAAAACGATCCTCCAGGGAACAGTCGAAGGTAAACGGAGAAGAGGAAGGCAAAGAAAATCCTGGGCTGATAACATCAAAGAATGGGCAGGACACGGTTTCTCCACACTTGTACGCATTGCTGAGAATAGAGAGCAGTGGAGGACCCTGTCTGCTGATGCTTCCACCATGGCACCCCTACGACCCATGACGGGTTATGGGTTGAGATGAGATGAGTATAGTATACGTATAGTAGTAGTGGTGTTACCGAGGCCCGAAAGGGGAGCAAAGAATAGTAACACTGTACCCTACCAGGCATGTCGTAAAAAGTGACTAAGGAGGGTTACCCAATCCCGTAAAAAACTTTTTACCACAAAAACTTCAACAAACATGGACAAGACAAATAAAGAAACTAGTGGTGTGTGTGTGTTAGTTTTTAGGTGAATGTCATGTTATGTATAGTAGTAGTAGTGGTGTGTTAGTTTATAGGTGAATGACATTTTACGTATAGTAGTAGTAGTAGTTTTTAGGTGAATGACATTTTACGTTTAGTAGTAGGTGTGTTAGTTTATATGAATGACATTTTACATATAGTAGTAGTGGTGTGTGTGTTAGTTTATAGGTGAATGACATTTTACGTACATAGTAGTAGTGGTGTGTGTTAGTTTATAGGTGAATGACATTTTACGTACAGTAGTAGTGGTGTGTGTGTGTTAGTTTTTAGGTGAATGACATTTTACGTATAGTAATAGTAGTGGTGTGTTAGTTTTTAGGTGAATGACATTTTACGTATAGTAGTATAGTATACGGAGCGAAGGATTCAGGCTTTCGAGCATAAATGTTATAGAAGAATTTTGCGCATTTGCTATAAAGAGCACAAAACAAATGTCTATGTTAGAGAGAAGATAAACACCTATGCAGGCCATCAAGAACCACTTTTGTCAATAGTGAAACGTCGAAAGCTTGCCTGGTTTGGGCATGTAACTCGTCATGACTCCCTTTCGAAAACGATCCTCCAGGGAACAGTCGAAGGTAAACGGAGAAGAGGAAGGCAAAGAAAATCCTGGGCTGATAACATCAAAGAATGGGCAGGACACGGTTTCTCCACACTTGTACGCATTGCTGAGAATAGAGAGCAGTGGAGGACCCTGTCTGCTGATGCTTCCACCATGGCACCCCTACGACCCATGACGGGTTATGGGTTGAGATGAGATGAGTATAGTATACGTATAGTAGTAGTGGTGTTACCGAGGCCCGAAAGGGGAGCAAAGAATAGTAACACTGTACCCTACCAGGCATGTCGTAAAAAGTGACTAAGGAGGGTTACCCAATCCCGTAAAAAACTTTTTACCACAAAAACTTCAACAAACATGGACAAGACAAATAAAGAAACTAGTGGTGTGTGTGTGTTAGTTTTTAGGTGAATGTCATGTTATGTATAGTAGTAGTAGTGGTGTGTTAGTTTATAGGTGAATGACATTTTACGTATAGTAGTAGTAGTGGTGTGTTAGTTTATAGGTGAATGACATTTTACATATAGTAGTAGTAGTGGTGTGTTAGTTTATAGGTGAATGACATTTTACGTACATTAGTAGTGGTGTGTGTGTTAGTTTATAGGTGAACAACATTTTACTACAGTAATAGTGGTGTGTGTGGTGTTAGTTTTTAGGTGAATGACATTTTACGTAGGTACAGTAGTAGTGGTGTGTGTGTGTTAGTTTTTAGGTGAATGACATTTTATGTTCAGTAGTAGTGGTGTGTTAGTTTATAGGTGAATAACATTTTACGTACAGTAATAGTGGTGTGCATAAAAGCCAGATCCAAACCTCAGAAATGAGGTATCTGAGGAAGGTGGTTAAAGTAACAAGAAGAGACATGGTACGCAACCAGACGATACGTCAAAGCCTTAAATCCTACCCCCTGCAGACCCAAGTAGAACAGTCCCAATTAAGATGGTTTGGCCATGTCTGCAGAATGGGAGAAGATCGGATACCACGACAAGCATGGGAAACAAAGAGCCAAGGATCCAGACCCCCAGGACGACCCAGAGTCCGCTGGGAGGACAACATTAGACAATCTTTGAAGGACCGAGGACTAGAATGGAACCAGGCCAGTAGGAAGACAGCCAGAAAGGATAGTCTGGCGCTCTCTCTTCCAAACCTCTACACCTCACGGTAGAAGGGGAACGACTAAGTAAGTAAGTAGTGGTGTGTGTTAGTTTATAGGTGAACAACATTTTACTACAGTAATAGTGGTTAGTTTTTAGGTGAACAACATTTTACTAACAGTAATAGTGGTGTGTGTGGGTGTTAGTTTTTTTAGTGAATGACATTGTACATACAGTAATAGTGGTGTGTGTGGGTGTTAGTTTTTAGGTGAATGACATTGTACATACAGTAATAGTGGTGTGTGTGGGTGTTAGTTATTAGGTGAATGACATTTTACGTACAGTAGTAGTGGTGTGTGTGTGTTAGTTTTTAGGTGAATGACATTTTACGTATAGTAATAGTGGTGTTGTGGGTGTTAGTATTTAGGTGAATGACATTTATTCGTACAGTAATAGTGGTGTGTGTTAGTTTTTAGGTGAATGAGATTACAGTACCATGACAGTGGTGTGTGTGTGTGTTCGTGTTTAGGTGAATGACATTTTATGTACAGAAATAGTGGTTTAAGAGTTTAGAAAAAAACACAACTTGGTTGGAACTACAACCAAAACTCTCTTCACTGTGTAAAAATGTCATGAATAGTCAAAGAAAGAAAAAAAACACTTGAACCTTTTATAATTGTTGAAACTAAAATACAGACAGAAACACTAAAAATCTGTCCCAGTGCTGATGTATTTATTATATCACAAATTTAATGAATAATATAATAACAAAGAATGAATATCCCTCATTTTAAATAGATACATTACGTAAACAATAATTATATATAATATTATGGGATTCCCAACAGCTGAAGTAGTATTGCTGAAGTGCAAAAAAGAATATGTATATTAGGTAATCTTTGCTTATTTATGAATAGCTGAAAAAGAAATAAACACACCTCAATTCTCACAAATTAAATGAACTTGGGCAGTTTAAATTGTACAAACATCACACGTTTGAAAACAAAAATTCAATTCTAAGAACTTCTATGCATCAAGGATGAGGACATGAATTTCTTATGATAAATACATTTATGTGTAAAGAAAAACTGTCAGTGTGATGTCGTCTAATTTTTTTTTATTTTCAGGGAGGGCACATATAGGCAATCTTGAAACCATAACAATAAGGAACCAGAAGCTGCAACAGACAGACACATTTACATACCTAGGATGCATAGTAACCCCCAGATGGCGGAACAAGCAAAGACATCAAACGAGAACATCCTCTCAGTACAGCATAAACACCAAATTAAGATTATATGAGAGCTGTGTACTTTCTGTGCTTCTCTATGAGGCAGAATGCTGGAGAGTAACAGAGAAGGAAATGTCGAGATAGTCCTCTTTCCACACAATCTGCCCAAGGAAAATTCTCCTAATCTTTTGGCTGAATACCACCACCAACCAAAACCTGCTTACTTGGAGCAACCAAGAGGACATCCACACCATCACAGTTGGCAGATGTTGGCCACGTCCTCAGAAGAGACCTTCATGCCATCACAAGAACAGCTATGCTATGGACCTCAGAAGTAAAGCAAGAGGCTGTGATACAAAGAATGAACCAGAGCTGGGGTACTGCAGAGGATGGCAGTCGACCGAGCAAAGTGGAAGCAGTTTGTTACTGCCCTGCAAGACGCCGCCAGGTGTGATGGCCACTGACTGCTTTGACAGTCGGTGGCTAAGGATTAAAGAAGAAGATATATGGGCACACTGCATCTTCAACACGTTTTTATGAGGCTAATGCAAAAAAAAAAGAGGGGGGTGTTAAAAAAGGGCCACTAATAGTTATACAAACAGTAAGCACAGATGGAGTCAGACTTGAGGAAACTGACCTATAGCCTAACTCATCAGGCACTTACATGGAACCCACAGTGCTAAACAGGACAATATGTGGGAATGAAGGATGGATGATATGCATAAAGATAAATAAGGAGAGTGAGATGAATGGAAGAGTGTGTCACGGGGCTAAAGAGGGAGTCAGCGTTCTTGTTAGTTCATAACTGCAAATAATGAGAAGGTAACTTAGGTATCTAAAAAAAAAGTTGAGTTAGTGTAATATATATATATATATATACACACACACACAGAGTATTCTAACATAACAATGGATAAACGGAGAACTGAACAACAGAAAGGTATGCTAACACACAGAACTCTCTTTAAGCTCAGCTGAAACTGGGCACCAAATTAACGCAATCACATCATATTTTTCAAGCAGGACACTGCATTTCATGAAAAGACATCCACACTTTCAGACATCACAATAGAAAAATGATGAGTTTTCTTAAAAAATCGCATGTCTGACAAAACCTGTGACAGTCTATAAAATCAATTAAACAATTACTGCAGATACAGAAAACTAAATAACTGGAAAGTTAAACGAAGTGATGCTTTAAAAAAAATAATTTTTTAACACACATTATGAACACACTATGTACCTGCTCTATGTGGGGAAACTGGAGTCTGAAAATGCAGCTGGAAAAAAGAACTGAAGTCCTTGGCATGTAAGTACTGATGGGGTGAACAAAACAAGTATTGCTTGTCTTACCAGGAACAAGGGGACGCAAAAATGACCTATGTTACTCACAAGTTCTTCATCTGATGAATGTAAAGGACGGTCTGAAGATTTTAGGACAAGTTTTGGTTAATTTAAAACTTCTAGCAATCCACTTTAGATGGTTCACATGTCTGCTGCTGGTACATTTCAGACGAAGTTAATTCACCTTCAAACCTTCACTTACTTAAAGGCAGCATCTACCAGTAACAGCTTGCTAACTCATTTTGGTCAGAATGTTTATTCAGAAACATTTCCAAATGTAGTGACACCAGCATTTAAGACTATCTCTATTTCTAGTTAGCATACATTGTACTGTCTCTATTTCAATACATTGCTGCCAAGGTGTTCAAGAAAGAACAATGTTAAGATTAATCCCAGATCTGCTGGTTGTATAAAAGGAAATAATCTACTAGCGCACTGTGTGATGGAAGCATGCACTTTTTGTCTCAGGTAGTTTGAAAATTTGTCATATTTTACTTTGGCCCTTCAGCTTAGTCCCAACTTGTAATCTGTCCTCCCCCACCCCCAAGCTATCAAGATGGACAATCCTGCTAAGCCAGTTACATAATTCGAAACAAAAACACTGAAACTCAGAACTGATCTGATACACCAGAAAAAAGACAATAATCTGCATTCTAAATAAAAGGCAAGTCTAGACTTTCAAAATTAACACTATCAAATGTTATTAAATGAAACTTTAGACTTCTAGTTAAAGGGAAGGAGATGTGTGAAAGTTACAACAAACATCTCTGGCTTATGTGTCCCTTGTAAGGACTATGATGATAAAAGCTATTAATGCCACAGCTGGACTGAGTCACAACTAAAAACCTATGTGGAAGGCAGCACAGGATATTGTGCAGCATAATAACAAAATTCATGAGATGTGTACAGATCACTCTATCTAGAAACCACCTCCCAAAATTATCACACATCTCAAGTGCTGACTACAAGTACATGAAATGAAAAGAGAAACAAAAAAACAGCACGGGAGACATCAAGGACTGACACAAAAACCCAAAGGAAAGAAAACATAAAAACACAAACAGCAGAGGTGACATGAAAACCACAGATCAAACTTGCAGAGATATACAGAAAATATCCCACTGGAGGTGTTCGATGATCTGTGCTTTAGGGTCAAGATGTGTTAAGAGAGAGATTCCACAAGGTCAGCTTTCATACAGTATCTTCATAAAATAAGAAGGGTAAAAAAATGACTGCCAGAAAGCTAATCACAAAACAATATACTCAATATAATATTGGTCCTGTATTTGCATTTCTAAATAAAGGAATACATACTTTAGCTTAAATATGTAAATAAACCCCAGCTCACTGTTTTAGACCACACAAAAGAAATACATTTTTTTAATTAGTCATTTTAATTTAGCAATTACATTTTAAATAATTTTAATGTACTTAACGATATTGTAATAAGAAGGAGACAGCTGAAATATATCGTGTCAACAGGAGAAACAAGAGGAAATCAGAGACAGAGGATGACAAAGAGAGAGGACCTGGACAGTGTGACATCATGGCATGGCAATAAGTTAACATCAGAATTTATAAACAGGACTAGAGAGATAGGAAGTTGTGGTGAGACATGCTCACCTATGCCACCGGCATGGTATTTACAAGAATAAGTGATACTGTACATCAGTTGGCAATAATTTCATATTTATATTAACACAAATAAAACTGATGCTTACTTCTGAACTTTATATGTATAAAATATATGTATTTTTAAAAAATGCATACACATTTTTATGTTAATCCAAATGTGTCTTGCATAAATGATCTTAAAATATATTTCTGACCTGCAATCAAACCAAACAAGATGGATCTGTCATTCTAGTACAAATATTACAATCCTGACAAAGGCCATCACAGACTTTTTATGACCATTATAAGAGCATTGTGCAACAGAGTTCCCCCTTCAGACACAGTTACCATGCTTGACACCTAGCAGCATCATACTCCAATCTACTCAACTGTCAATGGGCACCTGACTCTGTTCTAAAGGAGCTGAAAGGTCATGACACATTCCATTTTGGGGGTCATACTTCATTATGCTAGCAATGACAATGCTTCTTAGCCATCCTACCATCCTGAATGAACTTCAAGAGCTTGTGAAAGTTATATTCCTGCCTCCCACTGTTTAACGTTTACCGTTGGATTGAATTTTTAAAGCATGTAACATCCATATGGCATAAAATTAAAAACATCGTTATATTGAAAACATGCTAATCGAGCAGCATAAGACCAGGGGGATTGTTGTTGCTGAATAGATGTCACTGAAAATAATGATCAGATTGCCTGGATGCAACATAACTGAAGATCAGGGAGGGAGGGAGGGAGGGAAAGAGAGAGAGAGAAAGAGAGAGAGAGAATGAAGATGCGTAAAGCACATCCACAGGAAACACCAAAACAGTATAACAAGACATGCCCCTGAAGGGGAGATCAGTGGGGAGGGCATAGATAACAGTGATGAAAGAAGCCAAGGAAAAAGGGATCTAATGGGCACAGATGAAGAAAATAGACTAAAACAGCAGATGTAGCAAGCGACAGTTCCAGTCCTATTTTCACAAAGAAAATGCACGATACACTAAGCAACTACGTAGAACATTTGTAGCCTTGGCCTATTTTTGTAGTTAGCAGTTTTACGAAGACTTGTGAGTGTGTGTACCCATCCAAAATCCTATTCAGGTAACAGCATATTCACAAGGCTGCTAGCATTAAAACTGTCAAAGTATATTAAAAGAAAGCGTGACGGAGAGGACAGGGAACAATAAATCAAAACTGACCAGGTCAAATTTAAGTAAATCAGGATTAGAAGTGCTGGATGTATTTAAAATTTGCCATTACCATCAAATGTACTCGGCCATGGGTTTTACAGGGACTGGAGTTACTTTGTTCCATTGAGCATTGTTTGCAGAGGAAAATATATTAACAAATGCAACTAAGACCCCAGCCAGATTAAACTGACATTCTTCATAACTAATCACTACACCTTGTCCCAGCCAGATTAAAGTGACACTCTTCACAACTAATCATGACACCTTGACAAATACTACTGTTGATTTTCTCAACAACTGTTGGATTCATAATTTAAACAATGAAAAGCTTGTTGAGAAAAAAGTAATTGTTAGTGAAAATGCTAGAGAAGCAAGCTGTTTATTATCTGAGCAGCTGCATTAAAAGAAAAAGGTCATACAATTGGTGAAAGCCCAGTAATGCCATGCTTGTAAAATAATAGTGAAAACAATGAAGGCAAAGTGTAAAAGTAAAACCGACAAAGTGTTGTTGCTAATAATCTATCTATAGATGTTTGGATGAGAAGTCGCAAGACAATGAAGATGTCTGATCTGAAATTTTTTTATTTTGTTTAAATTACCACCTTTGCTCTCCATTCTGACGAGTCAGTGGACATAAGAAGTGCAGTTGTCTTTTGGTCTGATAAACATTAAAAGCGAAGAATGAAATCATCCGTTGTCAGTCAATGAAGAACTCTGCTGTGTATGCTTGTCAAAATTTATGTCAAAAAATCAATGATCCAAAGTGTTACATTAAAATTAACTTTAGACTGAGTGTGGATGTGAACTTTATTTTGATGCCGACGTCCGCTTCATTTTCATGTGATGTTTAAAACACGGATACAAAATGGACAGTAAAAAGGCTTCTTTTTTCTTTTAAAAACAAAAACAAATAAACCCCCCCAAAAAACCCCCTCATTTTTATTACATTAGCTTAGTGGACCTCCTTGCATTAAAATATTTCTAATATTTATATTTTTACAAGTAAATATTTTTAGCCGTAGGGGTTTCTGCAGGTCATGAAAAAATATTTTTGGGGTTTCCAAATAGTAAATAGGCAGAGAAACTCTGCCTTAGCATACACAGCACCAAAATTGCAGTCAAAACCTAAAAAAAAAAAAATCCCACAAGTTCAGTCTACAAATAACAGGAGATGTTTACAAAAGGTTTTTAAATTAATGTCAATATATAAAGACAATTTAAAAATAACACAATAACAATTAAAATCTTCAAGTCACTGATTCAGCTTCTAACCAGTTCATCCTGGCTGGTAACTGAACAATTGCATACCAAGATAAAGACTGGTAAACACAGAAGTCTATACCAAGATTAATGCTGGTCAATGGAAAAGTCAGTATCATTGTGAAGACTGGCAACTGAAGCAGGCTATACCAAAATCAATAATGTAACTGAAGAAGTCAATATCATTATTGATAACTGAAGCAGCCTACAATAAAATTGTTACTTGCAACTGAAGCAACCTATAACAAAACTATTACTTGTAACTGAAGCAGCCTATAACAAAACTATTACTTGTAACTGAAGCAGCCTATTACAAAACTATTACTTGTAACTGAAGCAGTCTATAACAAAACTATTACTTGTAACTGAACCAGCCTTATAACAACATTATTACCTGTAACTTAAATGGCCTATAACAAAATTATTACTTGTAACTGAAGCAGTCTTTAACAAAACTATTACATATAACCAAAGCAGACAACAATAAAATTATTACTTATAACTGAAGCAGCCTATAACAAAATTATTACTTGTAACTGAAGCAGCCTACAATGAAATTATTACTGAAGCAGCCTATACCAAGATTATTACTTGTAACTGAAGTAGCCTATAACAAAATTATTACTTGTAACTGAAGTAGCATATAAATAACAAAATTATTACTTGTAACTGAATCAGTCTATAACAAAATTATTACTTGTAACTGAAGCAGTCTATAACAAAACTATTACTTGTAACTGAAGCAGCCTATAACAAAACTATTACTTGTAACTGAAGCAATCTATAACAAAATTATTACTTGTAACTGAAGCAGTCTATAACAACATTATTACTTGTAACTAAAGCAGTCTATAACAAAATTATTACTTGTAACTGAAGCAGCCTATAACAAAATTATTACTTGCAACTGAAGCAGCCTATAAAAAAAACTATTACTTGTAACTGAATAAGTCTACATAAACATTAAGACTGATATATAATGAAGTCTATGCTAACAATTCTCTTTCTTCAAAATAAAAATTAGTAAATGAACAAGTATATGTTATAATTACTTCGTGTAACTATGAAAGACGCAAGCTCCAAACGTCACAAATGTGGTATCTGAGGAAGGTGGTTGAAGTAACAAGGGGCATGATCCGCAACCAGACGATACATCATGGCCTCACAAACCAGCCACAAGTGGAACAGTTCCAATTATGATGGTCTGACCATGTCTGCAGAATGGGAGAAGATCAGCAAATATGGGACACCAAGAGCTAGGTATCTAGACCTCCAGGACGACCCAGAGTTCCCCGGGAGGACAACAATAGACAATCTAGGTAATTTTAGTTTCTATCCTTTCCATGTAATCAATGGTAAAAGTTATTAACATTGGATAGTACTTCAAAACTATTAGAGTGTTAATGAGTAAATAATAATCTGGAAAAAGGAGTCACTTTTAAGTTAAAAAAAGCAGTGTAACATCTAGTCTGGAAAACAGAGTAACTTTACCAATTAGGAAAAAACTGTTTAACAACCAGGAATTGAAGAAAAAAAAAAAGCTCAAGGATTCCATTACACATCCATTGAGGCATATTGGGAATATGGTGTTAGGCCTATATTTTCTTGAGCATCGGCACACTAGGGGTGATGTGGTCAGCATCACGCCGGCCACCTTAACCTTCCCAGAGTTGCTCTGGTACCCAATTCATGAAACTGGGTCGACCCAGGAGACGTTTACGGTCTAAAAAATCCCACTTCAACTCGGAATCGAACCACCGAGCTAGCAAGCCAGTGCACTAGCCAGTGCACTAACCACTGCGCTACCACAGCTCCCAGGAATTATAGTAACATTTACTAATTTGCAACATCTAAACAGTTTGAAAAAAAAAAAAACAGAGAAACATATCTAATAGCCTGTACAACCATCATACTAAATTCCCACTAGTGCCAAACACATATGAGTTTTGTATACGTCTTTTATTTTTTCTTATTCTATCCTCACAATGGTATTGTTGAGCACTGTGGTAAGCTTCCAGTAACATTACTTGGTGTGTGAAATATCACCGCTATCTCTTAAAATCTTCAACCTCACTAAAAGTACATGTGAGAATGAATATATACACTACAAAGGATGAGAAAGAGGACATGCAGAATGTTAGACAGGTCTGTGTGCCCAGTTCTCAACCCTTTGAAAATAAAGTTTGTTCTTTCTTGATTTTCCTCGTGTCCTTCTTTCTGATAACCCAGCATGTATGGTTCAGTCTTGACTTTGGCCAGATGGTCAAATCATTATTTATCTAAACCAGGGCTTATTAACCTGTTATCGACAGACCCCTTGGGCGAAAGTGAATGGATACTAGGCGGTTTATGTACATAACCTTAAAATATGAATTTGATTTTCACCAACATTTTTATTCAGGGAATTATCATAGATTTGTGCATTTAAAGAAATATATTCTTTTTACAGATTGCTTTTATAACAGTACGCCTATATGTAAGCTTAACAATTTTTATCTGTAATAAAATGTACAATTTTTAAGTAATATTTCAAATTCATGTGTTTATGTACATTTTTTTGTAAGAAGGGGCTCGTAGTCTTCACCAGACAATCACAGGGGTCCATGGCATAAAGAAGGTTAAGAAGCCCTGATCTAAACTGAGTTTTAAAATAAATACCAACGCAGAGCTCATCACTGGTAACATGCGTTTGATATCACCATTCAGCTCATAAAGTTACGTCAACCACAACATGGCCACCACTTTCAACAGTTTTTGTAATTTACCGATAACTTTATGAGCAAAACTTAGTGGTTTATTAACACCCCTGAGCATGTTTATTCTTTAAGATCCAAGTAAGATTTTACATCTCGCAAATTCACGCCTGACAAAACACCAAACTACCAGATACTGTAAACCCTCTGTTATGACAACCTACAAGAAACTGAGCATGAATGTAGGAAGACTATAATAAATGATACAGTGAATGTAAATAGGCAGTGTAAGTCTTACAGCAACAAAGGTCAAAGAAACAGCCTATGTTATGGCATCACATGCAGTACAATACAAGAGTGACAGAAAGTCCAGATAACTGGCCTCGGCCTTAATAGTTATGGCCATCTCAAACAAAATCACTTCTCCAGAACAAACTATCAAAGTAAATGGAACAGTTTTAAAACAAGTCGACATACCTGGGCATGTTTAATAGATGCATCTCAGAACTAAAAAGTAGAACAGCCCAGGTAAAAGCAGCATTCTATAAAATGAAAAGTATTTTATGCAACAATTCTTTGTCAATGCATGTAAGAAAGAGAATTCTTCAGTGTTATATAGAACCAATCCTGACATGGACAATTAAAAAACAAGCAAGAAAAGCACCAGGGGGCACAGACAGAAGAATGTTATAAATACCATGGACAGGTCAAATGAGTAATAAGGATATCATGGAAGAGGCTAATGCACAAAGAAAGCTTATTCCTCATGTTAGAGGGAAGCAAACCACTTTCCTTGGGCGCGTTATGAAAAGAAGAAAGCTGCAGTATATTGTGACAACAGGAAAGCTGCAGTATATTGTGACAACAGGAAAGCTGCAGTATATTGTGACAACAGGAAAGCTGCAGTATATTGTGACAACAGGAAAGCTGCAGTATATTGTGACAACAGGAAAGCTGCAGTATATTGTGACAACAGGAAAGCTGCAGTATATTGTGACAACAGGAAAGCTGCAGTATATTGTGACAACAGGAAAGCAGCAGTATATTGTGACAACAGGAAAGCTGCAGTACATTGTGACAACAGGAAAGCTGCAGTACATTGTCACAACAGGAAAGCTGCAGTATATTGTGACAACAGGAAAGCTGCAGTATATTGTGACAACAGGAAAGCTGCAGTATATTGTGACAACAGGAAAGCTGCAGTATATTGTGACAACAGGAAAGACTGAAGGAAAAAAGAGATACTGGACAGTTTGAGATCATGGCATGGAAAGAAGTCAACAACAGAAGTGATCAATAGTAACGGAGACCTGAAGTTGTGGAGAGACATGATCGCCTATACCACCAGGCATTATACTTGAAGAAGAAGATGAACACAGTCTTCATCAGGGACAAACAAATTACCCTATATACTCAAGACAACAACATTAACTACCGCGAGCCGGTGGGACCGGCTTATGAAATCCCATCATTTGGACTGCAAGCCGCTCAGAGCCTCGATCTATGTTTAGTAATAAAACGAATGAAAAAATGTACTGACTCATTCTGATCTGGTTTGAGATTTTAAGTTGCCACCGGAAAACAAATTCAATAAGCATGGTTGTTGTAGAACACTGGAAAACTGATATTATGTTCATATTTTTCAACGTTTTGGGTTAGTTACCAAATTGTGTAAAACTGTTTACCGCTGCAACTAGTCATAGGACCACAACAAATGCTTGTACATCTCCAATAACGGCTGAACAAGCTAGAAATTTGTTTCAACAATTGACTGATAGATCTAGCGACGAGGACAAGAGTGAAAACAGTGTGTACATTGATTGAAATAGTGATTTTGATAGTAGTGAAGTGCAAGCAGTGATGATAGTGAAAATATTGCAAGTCTTCGGCCATCGGAGGGCCATAAAATAGCAAAGACCTCGATTAGAGTTACAAATGGTGCCAGAAATAATTAGTACATTCATTTATCTTTAAAGTGACGTGTAATTCATAAAAATCTGTAAGCAATTACGAAAACTACAGCTTAATTTGTGCGTACTCCTACAGGGTGAAAATGGGAGCAAAATTTAATTACGACACAGCGTGTTTTCCAATTTGGTAGTTAATGTGTTAAACCAAAAAATTCATGAACCCATCAGTGTTGCCCCCTGCCCTTCCTGCCGCGTACGGGTATCCTTCAGATTTAAACTTGCAGCTTATTAAATGTTTTTATCAAAATATCTTAAGTAATACTTGTTCGAATTCCTAAAAAGCCACAAATTTCAACTGGTGTATTCTTTGTTGACCAGCCTCCTTCATTTGATCTATCATCAATACCATTACTTCTTTCACTAGATTCATTTCAGTGTCACTATCAGAGTGTAAATCTGGCCTTTATTCAATATCCACATTTCATTCAGTCACACTGTTAGCATCCTGATCAAATAACAAGTCACTTCCCAAAGCAAACATTTGATCGCCCAGAAAGCCGTGTCTTAAAAAAAAAAATCACGAAAAATGGTATCATTCGATTCTAAAAAAATAAATATTCAGAAAACGGAAGATTCTGATGTACCGGAAATCTATTTATAACTCGGGTCTCACTAATTACTGAGATCTCGTTGCTACTTAGCAATGACCGACAACAGAATACATACCTTCCGGGCAGGCTATTTCAGGTGTTTTAAATGAGAAATGATGCTAAAAGTGACAGAATTCGCAAAAAAATCACAGAAATTCCAGTGTGATGCGGAAATTCTGAGTTGATGAAAAACTCATTCGCCTTATAACCGGGTCATTCATTTTGGAAACTTTTTAAGTCCTAAAGTCTAGGGGTCAACTTACAGTCGGATCCATCTATAATCGAGCATATATGTTAAAATGGTAGGGAAAGAAAGTAAGAACTAATCTAGCTGCATAAACAAATTAAACTTTCAACTAATTCAGTCCTCTTGTCATCATCCCCATTCCCCAAGAAGAACAGCCTTTCAACTAATTCAGTCCCTCTTGTCATCATCCCCATTCTCCAAGGAGAACAGCCATTCAACTAATTCAGACCCCTTGTCATCATCCCCATTCCCCAAGGAGAACAGCCTTTCAACTAATTCAGTCCTTCTTGTCATCATCCTCATTCCCCAAGGAGAACAGCCTTTCAACTAATTCAGTCCCCTTGTCATGTGCCCTCGTCATGTGCCATCTTGTCATGTGCCATCTGATCAAGATCTTTGCATGTCTTCTGTTTCTCTTTCATTTCCATCTCCAGTTCTCTTCTCCATGTGTTTTTTTGGTCTCTCTTTACCTCTTGTACCCTGGGCATCCTAGAACAAGAGCTACCTTGGCATGCTATGAAAGGTCTCCTTAATGTGCATACTATCCATCACTAGTCTCTTCTTCTTATCTCCTGTTTCACTGGCACTTGTCTGGTTCTCATCATCAGTTTCTCACTGATCTGTTCTTGCGTTTTCATGATATTTCTGATTTGAATTTACCAGAGTGACAACAGTGAACTTTCTCTGTGATCTGTATCATTTTTTTTTACATGTTTATGCATTTAGATATTTCTTTTCTCTACCGTTTTACAGTGTTTGTCCTTTTGGTTGTAACTGTGTCCATTTCTTTGTCCTCTGGCCCCATAAAACTTGCACTGTCCATTTTCATTCATCGTACCGTTTACGCTAAATTATAAAAACACTTTGCAGTCTTTCGTTTATTCTTTCTAATGTGCCAAACTATTCCTCTTGTCTCTTCTGAAAGATCCATGCCTTCTAAGTGACTTATGTAGGCATTGTATTTATACTTACTTACTTACTTAGTCGTTCCTCTTTTACCGTGAGGTGTAGAGGTTTGGAAGAGAGAGCGCCATACTATTCTATTGGCTGTTTTCCTCCTGGCTTGGTTCCATTCTAGTCCTCAGTCCTTCAAAGATTGTCTAATGTTGTCCTCCCAGCGGACTTTGGGTTGTCCTGGAGGTCTGGATCCCTGGCTGTTAGTTTCCCATTCTTGCCGTGGTAGCCGATCTTCTCCCATTCAGCAGACATGGCCAAACCATCTCAGTTGGGACTGTTCTACTTGGGTCTGCAGGGGTTAAGTTTTTAGGCCTTGACGTATCGTCTGGTTGCGGACCATATCTCTTCTTGTTACTTCAACCACCTTCCTCAGATACCTCATTTCTGAGGTTTGGATCTGGCTTTTGTGGGTTGTAGTCATTGCCCATGACTCGCATCCATACATCAAGACTGGGACATAGGTGGAGCGGTATACAGCCATCTTCGTCTTCTTACCAACTTCTCTTTTGCTGATGAATCCTCGAATTATGGCTTGAAAAAGTCTCCCAGCTGCTGCTCTTCGGGTAGCCAACTCTTCTTTGATGCCTCCCTTCTGGTCTATGACAGCTCCAAGGTATTTACAGTGGTCAACCTGCTCCAGGACTTGTTGTCCCAGCTTAATCTGATGTCTTCTTTCCTCTCGTGATATCTACATGGATTTTGTTTTCGATGTATTTATGCTAACCTATACTAAATTATCTCAAATGTGAAGTCAGTCCTATTGTATGGCTCAGAGACATGGAGAACAACAAAGACAACAACCAAAAAGCTACAGACTTTCATAAATGGGTGCTTGCGTAGAATAGAGGGATTAAAATGGTATGACAAGGTTACCAACGTGGAACTGATGACAAGAACTAGACAAGTGCCAGTGGAACAAGAAATGAGAAGAAGACGATGGCGATGGATAGGACACACACTGAGAAAACCTGTTGATAGCATTACAAGGCAGTCCTTGTTCTGGAACCCCCAGGGCAAGAGAGGCAGAGGAAGACCAAGAAGTACATGGAGAAGAGAGTTGGAAACAGAGGTGAAAATGATGAGGAGAACATGGAAAGAACTTGAGATGATGGCACGTGACAGGAGGACTTGGCATGTGTTTGTTGAAGGCCTATGCTCCTGTGGGAGTGGAGGGTTATGAATGAAATACTAAATTATAAAAACACTTCACTGGCTTCCATTGATTTTTTTCTAACCCATCAAAGCATTCCTCTTGCCTCTTCCAAAAGATTAGTATCTTCTCAGCGACTTATGTAAGCATCTAATATTTAACTATCTTAATTTTCTTTAAATTAATTTGTTTCACTTATATAAATCTCCAGAGAATGACAAGGCCTATAGACTTGCAAAGGCAGGTGGAAGACTACCTCAAGCTGATAAATAAATAATACACAAAGGTATGTTTCAGGCACTCGTGAGACATTAAGAAGTAGAAGACTAGACAACAGAAAAGATGGGCTTACCGGGAATCGAACCCAGGACCTTCCGAATGACATCACTGCCTAGCTACGGCAGCAAATTGTTACTATCGTCCCTGCCAACTGGGAACCACTGATATATGAATTGGTCAACAGACTTACCAACCAAAAGCAGATACAGAAACAAATATGAAACATGACATCCAGGTCACCAGAAAAACTATGACTTTCGCCAGCTCTACATAACAGAACAAGTAATAATCTTCAGACTCCACACAAGCCACATCAGACTAAAATACCATCTGTCCAACAAACTAAATATCTCTCCATCATAGGTCATAGGGGTGCCAGGCAAGCTTTCGACGTTTCACTACTGACAAAAGTGGTTCTTGGTGGCCTGCATACGTGTTTATTTTCTCTCTAACAGACATTTGTTTTGTGCTCTTTATAGCAAATGCGCAAAATTCTTCTATAACATTTATACCCGAAAGCCTGAATCCTTAATCCAAATATTCCTAGCCAAAGAATAGGACCATTTTACCCTACCAACCAGCATTGTAAAGGGTTATGCATGGTGCTAGCAACCTCAATTTGTAAAACAAACTGCTACATGAACTACCGCTGCACATGCACACGAGGTGCCTTTGTGCAGGTTTCTTGCAAGGGGAAAAATTACAATTGTGGCCCTATGTTCCTTAACTCTTAAACTCCGTTGCAATGCTCCGAGTGTTGCAAAATTTCAACTGCCGTGCCATCATCACACTCAGAGCATTGCTTAAGAATTCTTGCTAATAAATGTAGAAACTTAACCATGTAATCTAATCGACATTTATTTAAACCTTAATGAAACTTCTGTTAGTGTAATCCGTCTATATATAGTTCGTAGTTTTGGTGGCGTGCATACATGTATTTCTTTGTGATCATATTTATTTGCTAGTCAAGCATGATCTGATTTTGAAAAAAAAAATGTTTGTGGTTAGAGAGATATCGTAAGTCATATTCCTACTAAATCTATGCCTTCTAGTTGAATGTCTGCGTCTAAAGCACTAAGTTTGCTTAAAAGTATCACTAAGAGTGACGATGATTTGATGAAGTATGATAGATTTTCATCAAATGATGCAGTGTTGCAGCAATGTCAGAAAATGGATTACCTTGATGTTGCAAGACTGAATAGTAAGTTTTAATTACAACATTAACTGGCCCTCGGTAAGTGCAATTTTGCTATTATTGTTTTGTGTTTTTCAAATAACTTTCAGCATTTTTTAATGTCTACTAACTGCATGTTTGTTAATACTAAAAAAATCAATTAATAATTACAATTCTCCTTCCATCCCTCTTCATGTTGATATATAACATGTGCATGTACAAAGGAAAATTCCCAAATAAATTTAGACTGAAAGATGAGCACTTCACTTTTAAAAATTCTGCCCCAAAAACAAGTCCAGCACAGGGTGAAAAATAATTTCGGAAGCAAAGAGTTAAGGAAGGGGAAAAAAAAAGAGACGAATAGAGTACCCTGGAGAAGGCAACAGATATAACATACAAAAAGATACATTTTTCTTTACTAGGTTTTACTGCTATCATTCCCTGTAATGTTGTGGGAAGAAATGAAGGCAGCAGAATGTGACAACTTGTTCAAAATCTATAATAAGACAGAAAGAGAGAGTGAGAGACTGAGAGAAATTATTCTCTAATCACTCCTTCGGCTTTCTGCTCCACCCTGATGTTGGGGTTTGCAAGTGGGTCAAAGACTGGGTCATCCTCAGTTGCCTGTCGGCCCAGCTTGGCAAAGATAATGATCACAGTGATGAATCCAATGAAGCCCAACAGAAGGACAACAGCAAACCTCTTTTTTATAGCATGAGGGTCTTTACGCTTGTTCCCATCAACAGAGCTGAAAAGGAAATGTAAATTTACACCTTAGCACTCACAAAATAATTCGGCAGATTATTAAGACAAAAAAATAACACTGCATCAAATAAAAGAATCTCAATGTTTGAGAGACACTAAAGAAGATAACATAACTTTCTTATATACGAGTACTTTGAAAAAGACAAAGCTCTCACTGACTTTCTTTTATAATTGTCCACGACAGGAAAAGTACATAGCTTATCACAGTCTGGTACATGCATTGCACCTTCACCAAAATTGTAGACAATTAATAAAGTACAGCCAGGTCTGATTACTGCGAGTTCGAATACTACGAATTCGATTTATTGTGAATTAGGAAATGATACCCGAGTCGCATTTAATGCGAGCCAAAATTTAATTGAGGAGTTTGTTTTTCTTCTGATTTTTCCAAACTCTTCAAATCGTGCGCAAAAATGACAAGCAAGTTGAGTTTATAAATTATTATAAATTAGTGTTTTACATGTCGCTAGGTCAGTCTGCATTTGCCTATCGTCTTGTGTAGATGTGCTGCTGCCTGCTGTATGATATTACCATACACAGTTGTATTATTATTATTTTTTTCTGAGTGCCCTTAACAAAAAGGTTTTCTCTCTCAAAATTAGTCTGTTATTGAAGAAATAGCAAACACTGGAAGAAAGCTGGGTTTTGATGAACTAGAAAATGATGATATCCAGGAATTGCTTAATTCGCACTCTGAAGAATTAACTGATGATGATCTTCTTTTAGATCAACAACTACCCAAAGACACCAGCAATAGAGAATGCAGTCAGCGACCCATAGCTTGACTGCTTGCGTCAGGGTCAGCGAACCAGAGCTGGCCAAGACCCTACTCCACCTCCACGTGGTGGTCCTGGAAACGGGCTGCATCACTGCAGTCTGGCTGAGAAAGTTGGGATCAAAGAGGGAAGGCAAACCCAGCCCCAAAAAATGCTGTGCTGTAGTCGGATGAGCTGGCCGAAAGGCGCAGATATCGCAGCTCCGCTGTAAACAGACACAACGCAACCAATGTCCTTTTCAGGACGAACGAGGAAGAAGAAGAAGATCAACAACGAGAGTTTGAATAAGCCGACAATGATTCCAAAGAAGCAGATAATGTGCAAATGAAGGAGCTTACTCTCAAAGAATTTGAAGACATCTTTCGTGCAGCAGCAGAAGTCGTGAAGTAAAAAATTATGGATGCTGACCCAAACGTCGATTGAAGGATTCTAATTCACCGAGATGTGGATAAAGCTCTCTGCACCTTCCAGCATATGTATGAAGATTTAAAGAGAAGACAGTTCAGTCTATTGTGCTAAAATATTTTAAAAGACAATAATGATGTTTTTATTTAGTAATTTTAACAAAAATTTTGCTGTCAATAACTACTCTGTTACTTTATTTGTATTAAACTTAAATCAGAAATACATTTTTCTTATCCCATGCACTTTTGTTTAAAAATTGTCACTGCATATTTCCATTGGGCTGGAGCTAATTACCATATTTTACATATAATTATGACTTCAAATAGTGCAAATTCGAATTATGCGACCACTTCACGGTATTCATTATTCGAACTAATCGCGAAATAGCCGTATATCAATAATAACATAAAAAATATTTAATGAAGTAATAGAATTAATCAGGAGAATAAAGGTATAGGTGGGTAGTCCAGCAGCAGGTGCTGTGTTAGGGGACTGATGTATTAGAGACTTCACCATACTAGGTCCAGCTTTATTATGAGGTGGGGTGACCAGTTATCCTTCCTTGCTGCTTTTTGCCTTCCCTAACTCAACAGCAGAGCCAGGTGCCCATTTAATGCTCGGTAAACCACAGCGTGATGATACCAGCATGAAAGGGCCATGGGACTACCTTTAATTGTTATTTGTACGTGAAGGTAATAATATCAAACCTACTGAAACCATCGGGCAAGCCACTGCAAGGCAGGTCTTCTTTTGTATTTGTCTTCATCGTGGTCATGTGACCTCCCAACAATGTCAAATACCTCATCTTCTTTTGTTGTGTCAAACAGCTTTCGAGGATCTGAAAAACAGAAGAGCATATGCTTATGGTCATCACAGTATCTGAGTTACAATCAACATATATCAAGACCTGCCTCGCGTATAAACATCTGAGCATGCAGTGTCGTACAGAATTAGGCGACTATCAGAAGGCACCTAACTCAGGAAACATTAATTGCAACAAACTGATAAAAAGCTATTTTGCTACACACCTAATGCTATTCAAAATGTTCAAGTTGGCAACACTGTCCCAAATAGTTGCTGATGCTCCTGCTAAATCCCAGAGTGTGCATTTGTACAAATGTTCTTTTTTTGTTTCTTTAAAATAATGTGATTGATTAGAATTTTAAATTTGCATTCTTTAGCATGCTGCAGGCGACATGTGTCGCCAAAAAAAACTTTGTTCTGACAGCTGGAGGCGACCTTTGTCGCCTTAAGGATATCATCGTTTCTAGCATTAGGACTTGTGTACACGTTATTTCAGCCCCGGATGTTAAGTTCTAATGTTATTTGCAAGAGAGTTAGCTTCCGTTTCTGATCTTTAAAAAGTGATAGGTGTATTCGCGTTTATTTTTTGTAAATTTTTTTAATCGAAATCAATCGGCGTCGAGCATGCGGCCATTTTCGCTCTAATTTTATTGGATTCTGACGCCATGCGGTGTGGATGAGATTTTTGTCTTTATAAGCGCTGATATGTTTGATGCCAGAGATGGAAACGAAAGTAGAATGGCATTGCTAGTATGTATAATTTTAGGGGTTAGGATTAGGTTTATCGGAAAGGTTTAGGGTTACGGCCGAATGTCACTGCTGACGAGGGGGGCGTTTGTTGCTTTGCTACTGATGATGGGTGTAACAAAAAGATCGTCATTTGATTTGTATTGGTCAAATGACTTTCATTGAGATGCAAGGGATATGGACTCTTCGTTTGTTGGTCATTTAAAAAAAAAAATTTTTTAATTTTAAAATTAAAATTTTTTTTTATTTTTTTACATGTTTTTTTCATCTTTCCTTTCCTCTCTTCCTATCACTTCTAACATGTACACAAACAAATTTTATATCATCAGATTCACCAATCATTTATTTATATAAATTCCAAAAATGATAGCAATTGACCAAGAAACACAAAAACTGTAGACATTACAAGTCACCCACTAAAAAAACGGGATGCTGTGAAAAAGAATGCAGCGGCAGGCGCAAATTTTCGCCAAAGAATGCAGCGTGCTAAAGGTACAACAAATCCATATTTTTGTTTTTAAAAACCCTTATAATTCAATCACGACTCAGGAAAAACTAAACTCACTTGCTCTACTTTTTGTGGAAGGGGACATGCTTCGTCATATCAATTTTGGTAACAAAGATTTTGCAATAACAAAAATCAAGAAAACGGTTGTTCAAAATATTTCTTTATGACTATCTGATGTCTGTATGGATTTGTTTTTTTTTTTTTATACACATTATTATATATTAATAAAAACATTTATCTGAAATCCATTCGGTTTTTTTCTAGTTTTACCTTTTAGAAGATTGGAGAGGGGCCCCAAAATATCTTAATAGCCTAGGGCCTCCGGAGTACTTAATCTGCCCTTGGTTAAAAACCAACCACTAGGATTCTTTGCCTCCCCTGCCGTGTTTCCTAGAATAGTGACCAGCAGGGTCTCTCAAGCCAGAAAGATAGAATGACAGGGACCAGTCCAACAGAGACTCAAAATTGCTGCCCTGCAGGCAGGCTGAGACCAGCCAACATCAAAAAGCTAATCTAACATTTAAAAAAAATGCTTGTTGAAATCAGATGGACTGGTCGCAGGTCTAATGATAGTTCACTGCAATGTGCCCTGTGAAAGAGATAATGAATCAGATTCTTTGCCATATATCTTTTTTTCTTCACTACTGACTGTACCTGATCTCCTCTCTCCCAGGCTTTATAGGTCCTGCTTTAAGATATAGGTCCATCTGTTCATTGTGTTCTCTTTGGCTCAGAAAATTCAAACTCTTCTCGATATATTTTCTTTGTTATTTCTTCTATTTTCTATGTGACCTCATCACCACAGACCATTTGCTTCTTTGTGATATCAGTAATAAAATGATCTTTACACAATTTGTAAAACTGTAATTTTGTTTCATCTCCATTTCTCTAGGAATTTTGAGTTTTTACTTTTGTTTATTTGTTTGTTTGTTTTTCTTTTTTGATAGTTGTTCGATCTTGTGACATCAAATATTGATGGTTAGATGAAAATAGGGGTTATCTATAATCAACTAGTGGAGTCAGCTAGTTTTTTTTTTTGGTCGGTTTTTGCCTTTTTCTGGCGAGGCGTGTTCCTTTCAACCTATTTGGTTATATCAGAGCGCATTTACCATCGAAATAAAATGTCAACTCTGTTGACTGCTAACCCGATCAGTGTTGGTAGATACTGAGTCCTGAAAAGGACCAACATTATCTATCTGCTAGCATAAAGCCCTAAAAAGGACTCGCCAGCTACGTCAACGCCTGAGCTAGTCTTTGATTGTGTCAGCTAGTCAGTTCTACACAAACGTAAACATAACAAAAAATTTTTATCAATTGGTAGAATGCATAAACTTGAGAATAATTTTTTTTTTGCTTTTTAATGACTTTTGCCTTGTTTTAGCAAGGTACACTCCATTCAACCTAGACACAAAGTCTGTCAGTTATTATAATATGATGTATATACAAATACAAATGACCCAGTAGTCTGGTATTATAATATTTATCATCATCATTTCCCAGGTTGGTCTCCATGCAGGAAGCCTGCACCAAGTGGCTGCAGCAATGGTTTCTATGGCACATTTAGTACATTGATGTAGTTGCCAGCCCCATACACAACCTCATGTTAGGTGTCTTGTATGACATGTTAGGTGTCTTGTATGACATGTTAGGTGTCTTGTATGACATGTTAGGTGCCTTGTATGACATGTTAGGTGCCTTGTATGACATGTTAGGTGACTTGTATGACATGTTAGGTGCCTTGTACGACATGTTAGGTGCCTTGTATGACATGTTAGGTGCCTTGTATGACATGTTAGGTGCCTTGTATGACATGTTAGGTGCCTTGTATGACATGTTAGGTGCCTTGTATGACATGTTAGGTGCCTTGTATGACATGTTAGGTGCCTTGTATGACATGTTAGGTGCCTTGTATGACATGTCTCGTATCATCGCCTTAGTCCTATTTTTTCTTTCTCTCTTCACAGACCCCTAGGGAACAAACAGGGCAATAACATTTACAATGTTCACTATTATAATAACTATAACAGTGTAATAACATTACAGAAATATACTGGTTAGGTTTTTTCAATATATTCCAAAACAAGCAACTTCATATTCTTCTTCTTTGATCCTTAGCCGCTGACCGTCAAAGCAGTCAGTGGCCATCATGCCTGGTGGCGTCTTGTAGGGCAACAACAAATTGATTCCACTTTGCTCGGTCGGTGGCCATCCTTCGTACAGTGCCCCAACTTTGGTTCATTCTTTGCATCTCAGCCTCCACAGTCCTCCGCCAAGTTGTTTTTGGTCAGCCTCTTTCGTTTTCCTTCAGGGGTCCATAGCATAGCTGTTCTTGTGATGGCATCGGGGTCTCTTCTGAGGACATGGCCAACCCAGCTCCAGCGTCTGCCAGCTATGATGGTGTGCATGTCCTCTTGCTTGCTCAGAGTAAGCAGATCTTGGTTGGTGATGGTATTCAGCCAAAAGATTCTGAGAATTTTTCTTAGGCATGTTGTGTGAAAAGAGGACAATTTCAACATTTCCTTCTTTGTAACTCTCCAGCATTCCGCACCATAGAGAAGCATAGAAAGCACACAGCTCTGATATAATCTTAATTTTGTGCTTGTGCTGTACTGAGAGGACTTCCAGATGTTGTTTAAACTAAAAAAGGCTGTTCTTACTTTGTTCATTCTGTTGTTGATGTCTTTGCTTGCTCCGCCGTGTGGTGTTACTATGCATCCTAGGTATGTGAAGGTGTCTGTCTGTTCCAGTTGCTGATTGCTTACTGATATGGGCTCAGGGTTGTTCACATTGAGCGTCATGACCTCTCTCTTCTTTAGATTGATGTTCGAGCCCACCTGCTGGCTTTACTTATTAAGTCTATCCATTTTTTCCTGGATGTGTTGATGTAAATGTGCTAGTAGTACAATGTCATCTGCATATTCCAGATCTTCCAATGTAGAAAATATAGTCCATCTTATTCCTCTTGGACTGCCCTCTGTTGTCTGGCACATCACCCAGTCTATAACTGTTAAAAATAGAGTGGTTGATAAGGGGCATCTCTGTCGTACTCCTGTCTTCACCTCAAAGGTTAGGTTGCTCTGCCCAACGCTACACGTTATCAACTTCGTATTGTAATACATATAAATTTTCTTCATATCTACCACTGAAGGCATATTCTTCATAAACAAAAATTTGCCAATAAGCTCTCTGTTTGCAACACATTCTGACTCACTAAGGTCATGTGAATACCCATCAAATAAAAATAACAGTCCTGACACACCAGATTTTTATCAAACTGTGTACAATTCTATAAAGATGTACGGCTTTTACAGATTCATGAAGTCTTTATGAAATTGTAATAACACTTCTAAAATATAGTTGTACCTCACCACAACGTATATTATATTTTCACATGCACCCTAATATAACTCCACCCCCCACCCCCCAGGGTGTTTTGAGCGAAATATAAGTTAATGTCATAGTTTACAGCTGGGCTGCGATATCTGCTTCATTTGGCACGGCACATCTGATTTCAGCAAGCATTTTTATTCTGGATTGCTTTCTTTAGCCTCTGGCTGTCCCCAGTCTACCTGCAAGGCTGGTTTGAAATCAGAGTTTTCCTTCGCCTAGATGATATGTCACCCATGGCTTACGGGCATCATCTACCTGAAGCTTTTTCGTTTTAGGGAGCCAGAGACTCGCCCCTTCTCCTGTTAGTTTTTAATGGGTCCCACCACGAGAAGGCCATGAGTTGAGCTTTTGTTATCAGTCGTTATGTATTGTGCATGCCTTAGCAGTTTTTAAGCGGAAATTGGGTGCTCATCCTCAGATCCACTCCTGGCTATGACAGCATTTGTGACCCCCTAATATAACTGATGGACCTTGTGTCTAGGTTGGCACCTCACCAAAACAATACTATAATTTTTTTTTAACTGTTTTAAAAAAATCAGCTGTTCTAACCAATTAAGTAATACACCACAGTTAACAACAACACTTCCTTGTAATGAGTGTATGCCTGAAGTAAACAAACCACTATAACTACAATGTTGAGAATGGTGTCACAGAAAGGCTTTTTGCCCAAGTGGAAATAATTTATCTCTTGCTTATTAAAAAAAAAAAACAATATGCTGGCACGTCATAAAGAAATCTGTCACTGCAGACTTCTTATATTAAATTTGGAAAGCATAAAACAGAGAAGAATGAATTACAGACAGTAGTAAGTATAACACAGACAAAACACAACATAATAAAGAAGAAGAATCATCAGAAACCTACTTGAAAATGCACCACCTCTGTCCTGTTGTCCCCTAGCACTGGTCCCTTCATCGACACTAATCACACTGTGCTGAGTGAAACCACTTCCGGCGGTAGTTGCTGAATATGGAGCTACCTGGGCACTAGGTCTTGAGCCCAAAGTTCCTATATTACCACTGCTACTGCTGGCAGTGATGCCTGGAGCAGCTGGAGATGCCCCTAGCCCAGGAGCATTTCCCAACATGTCAGATTTCAAAGGTGTTGCAGCTCCATTGACGGCAGGTGCAGATTTTGGCTGCACAGGAGGCGGCGGAGGACATTTTTCTTCTATCTGTGATGTAAGGGAGACCAAAATAAAAAGACAATTATATTCCCTGTGCATTTGTCAGACAGTTTTTATTTTCTACCCAGTTTCTGTGACAAAGTTACTGATCATTCACAGTTCCAGATCATCAGTTTTTGTGTGTTAACACAAAAAGATTTGCTTTTAGGACACTGAAGTGATCAAGCTACAACCGCACAGCTGTTTATTAGGCAGCCACAATGCAAATGTATAATGCACACAGCCAGAAACGGTGAACAAATGTATCAATATTCAAACCATCCAGGCTAAAACTAATTGGGTTAAGACAATAAATTTAACTTCATACCAGCTGAATGAGTTCTAAGTCAATCAACACCTTTTACCTCCTCATAAAGAACAGGTCCTCAACAAATAACATGCTATGCTTTCCTGTCCTGTGCCATCTTATCAAGGTATTTCCATGTCCTCTTTATACCTTTCATATCTCCAGTTCTCTTTCACATCCTTTTTTTTCTCATCTTCTTCTACTTCTCTTACCATAGGGATGCCAGAACAAGGACTGCCTTGTAGTGCTGTCAACTTATTTTCTTAATATGTCTCCTATACAACACCAGCGTCTTCTCCTCACCTCTTGTGCCACTGGTGTTCATCTGGTTTAATTCCACATTAGTGTTCCTGTCATACCATTTCAACCGTTCGATTCTGTAAAACTGTCTTCACTGGTGCCTATACCTTGAAGCGTGAGGCGGCTTGAGTACCCTGACAAACCCCAGAGTTCTGCCAGCAGGAGTTTTACTCCTGGTAGGTTCTACCAAGCTGGACAGGTCTGCATGGGTAGGGGTCAGACTAAAGCTGGCGCCCTGGTCCTCCAGGTTGGGGGTTTTAGCACAGGATCGTCACCCCTGTCTATGTAAATAATCATAATCGTTACAGAAACAGCAACAAATGAATAGCCAGAGCTGGGGCACTGCACGAAGGATGACTGCTGACCGAGCAAAGTGGAAGATATTTGTTGCTGCCCTACAAGATGCCAACAGGCGTGATGGCCACTGAATGATTTGACAGTTGATGGCTAAGGATCAAAGAAGAAGAAGATTCTGTACAAGCACAAAGTTATGAAAGTCTCTATCTTGTTGTTCCTGATGTTTCAAAGCCATACATTAGGACTGACTTGACATCTGAGTTGAAGATTCTTATTTTTGTGTTGGGCTTGACTTCTTTTGATTTCCACAGATTTCTCAAAGCAATGAAAGCTACTCTAGCTGTTTATATTCTTATTTCTGTCCCTTTAGCTCTGGGCCAAGAAAGATGTATGATTTCACGTCTTGTAAGGGATGTATCTCTCAGTTCTATCTGGTTATTCTTTTTTGAATTTATTCGTATAATCTTTGTGTAAAATATTTCTACGTATTTAAAAAAAACTGCTGTGACCTCTCATCAAGTACTTTCATTTTGTCTTGCACCTGTTTATGGTTATGGAACAAAACAGCTAGGTCATGAGCAAAATCTAGATCATCAGCTGCCTTGTTAAGAGTACTAAGTTCCATTTCTGCTGGCTGCTTTTTTTTTCTCCTAATCTGACCAAAAACCATTAAGAAGAAAAATGGCGACAAAAGGCATCACTCCATTCTTATCTTAAAGGGTTCTGTACACCATCCTTCATGGAGAATTCTACACTTTGTCTTCTTCATATGTTTTGTTTATTATGTTACTGAACTCCATAATGCCTCTCCAATTTTCAAAGCTATTCTCTATCTAAACTGTTGAATGCCTTTTCGTAGCCTACAAATCCATGTAAAATGGTGAATTCAATTCCATGTTTTGTTCAACTATTAAGGACTGTGCGACTATCTGGTCTGTACAGGTTTTGTTTTGTCAAACACCTGTCCGTTCTTCTCTTACTTTTCTATCTAAGGCCTCTTTTATCTCCTCAGGATAATTCTGTTTAATATTTTTCCTGGTGTTGATAATAACTTGAACTCTCAGTAGCTTACAAGATTATGACAACAATGTTTTCCTTTTATTTCTACTCAGACACATTATTCAAGCAACTTTACTACTCAGTAATTTTATATTTCCTAATTTTTTTCTTATTCAAGTACCTTTTTGCATCAATTTTGCCCACTTTCAAAGGGAGTTCCACCTTTTATCATTCACAACACGCCCAAAAATATGGACGTTTTCTTTCTGATGTGCATAATAAACTTTCTTTGTACATTAGACCTTCTCACGATATTTTCACTTATTCTTTTTAGTTATTCATTATATCTGTAACAATTACTTTGTAAAAACCCCACCTCTGCTGCCCCCAGTTATCCTCTTGTTTGGTTTACTATCTGTCCTTAATTCACTTTTCAAATATGCAGTTGGGTCTATGTAAGAATGAAGAACCCTCCTTATTAGCTCCAATGCCAAAGATTTACGGTAAAGGATGCTGAACACTTCCAGCTGTGATGTTTTTGCGTAAGATGTGGTGTTCTTTTTTTCTGAGATGCATCTTCCATTTGATGTAAGTGTGCTTAGATCTGTAGATGTATGTGTGACAGCACCATTCTGCCATTCTCTTCTTCCGCCATTATAGCGTTAGTCCGGTTCTAAAAATAGAACACCAACCTTGCCGCTGACAGAACACCAGCCAATCCGTGGAGTGGTACGCTAAATCTGCCCGGATGTTAACCGTGCCAAGGCGTAACCTTTTAAGATTCTTTGTGTCGTTTCCATAGCAAGACGCCAAGAGAGAACAAGTCGCTAACTCGCTGTTGAAATCTGCAGTTGTCTTGCACATGAGTTATTTAAACAGAATATTATTCTTCAACATTTTGAAGTCCTTATAGTGTTAGAAAGAATATAGGACTTTAGGTATACTATTTATTTGGCGTTGTGTTTAAATAGTTATATGGTCCATTCAATGTTATTTATTTAGCATGCGTTCGGTTTTAGATCTAAATTTGCCTTAGGTTGACCACTGCTTTCTTTGAACTTATTCAAGTTGACATCTGAGGGTGAACGAAGAAGAAGATCTAAATTTATTCAGACATGGCGTGGCTGAAGCAGATGGTCCATCTTCAGGAAATAGAACGCACGGCCAGCACCAGAACTGATATATTCAGTAATTATATTTGTGTAAATGATCGTTAAGTATTTTCATATTGTTTGTGGTTAAAGAAATCTTCAATTATCTTGTGTAAATCGGACACGTATTTGGTTTGAATAATGTTTAATTGTGGCGCGATTTAGGTTGTTATATTTATTAACTACAGTATGTAGTCGGCTTTGATAGCCTTTTGTTACGTATAACAAGTAGTTGGTACTGATGCCGAAATGGTATTGCGAGTGCTGCAATTTATTAATATGTTACAGCTTACTAGAATAGATTTCTGTGCTTCATCAGTAATGTTAGACTGATAAATTGGTGTAAATCTTAGTAAGATTTGCCATATCTAATTGGTGTTAGCTTTCTTAGTTTGTTAGTCTTTATATAGTGTAAAATTACTATTGGTTATGTGTAGTGTTTTAAATAGCTTTGATTAGCCATGATTTCTATTATTTAATATTATAATGTGAGGTTACTGTAGAATTTACAACCACGTGGCTTTATGTGGGTTGTTAGCGTGGCTGTATGCTGTTTTCACAAGATGGCGTAACCACGAGAGCATGCAGCGGTATGACCGGTTACCTGTGTCCGATTGATCATGGCTGACTGTAGTGAGCGTATGTGGTCTGACTGGTAAGTGTTGTTATTTATGCTATTAACTCCGCCAATGCCGGTCCCAAGCCCGGATGAAAAAGGAGGAGGGCGGCCTGCATGGAGGCCGTAAGGAGGCAGCCCCTCCACCATGCAAAGGCACAACAGGCCAATCACCTGTTTGCTTTAAATCATGATTACGCGAACTACAAGAGAGAAAACCGGACTGATTCTAAAGGCGACGAACTGGAACGGACTACGGACTACGACTTATGGAACTTGGAACACAAGAAGTATAAATGGGAAGGAAGAGGAGCTGGTGGAAGAGATGAGGAAAGCAAAACTAGAAATCCTGGCTATAACGGAAACGAAGAAAAAAGGACAAGGAGTCATGGATCTCGATGGCAACACGTTGCTCTACAGTGGTGTACCCATATCTGAAAGAGCTAAAGGGGGCGTGGGTTGCATTGTGGCCCAAAATCAAAAAGATAGTATCAAGGGATGGAACTTTGTCTCGGAGCGCATTATGGTTGTAAAACTAAAAGAAGGAGAAACCATAGTCAACCTGGTCATAGTGTATGGGCCAAATGAGGATGAGAGAGCAGAGGTCAAGGAGGAATTCTTCGAGCTGCTTCAAAGGACAGTGGATGACTGCCTAGATGAAGTTATTATGCTCGGAGATTTTAATGCCAGAGTTGGAAATGACCATGCTAGATGGGGTGGAGTTATCGGAAGATATGGAGAAGATACT
This sequence comes from Oreohelix idahoensis, assembly GCA_024509875.1. Classification (NCBI taxonomy): domain Eukaryota; kingdom Metazoa; phylum Mollusca; class Gastropoda; order Stylommatophora; family Oreohelicidae; genus Oreohelix; species Oreohelix idahoensis. Next base: position 83,830 of record JAMPIV010003724.1, on the reverse strand, counting down.
CTCAATGACAATGGAAAGCGACTCCTTAGATTCTGCAGTGAGCAGAATCTGATCATTACAAACACAAAGTTCCCCCATAAGCGCATACATGCATACACTAGATGTGACCAACCAAGAATGAGAAGTCAGTGATCGACTATGCCATTGTTCGGAGAAGCTCATTCAGATATGTCCGAGATGCAAGAGTCTGGAGGGGGCCAGAGATTGGAAGTGATCACTACCTGCTAACAATCAAACGAACAACTGAAAGAGTTGCTCAGCCTAGGAACTGCCCAACATCACGCAAGAAACCAAGTAAACGAGCAGGAGAAATGAGCATTAGGACCTACAAGCTGAGAGAGCCAGAAATTAAGACCAGATATCAGGGGCTTATTGCTACAGCAGTGAGCAACACAGAAGAACGACCTGATGACTTGGAAACCCTCTGGAATAAATTCAAGGATATCATAAAGACAGCTGCTGCAGAAGCATGCGGTGAAGTCCGACTTGGGAACCAGAGAAAGAGGACACCTTGGTGGACAGAGGAAGTCAAAGAGAAAATAAGAGAGAAGAAAATGGCATGGAAACAATACTTAGGAGCTAAAAACACAACAGGACAAATGGAAAAATATAGAGAATATGTGACACTCAGAACAGAAGCAAAGAACAAAGTGCTAGCAGCAAAACAGAAGTCCTGGGAAGAATTTGGAGAAAAGCTAGAAAAGATGCACAAGAAAACCAGAAATTGTTCTATAAGACCCTAAAGAACATGAGGAAAGAAAAACAATGCCCTCTCAAATTTATAAAGGACAAGCAAGGCAAATTGCTTACTGCCCCGAAGGAAGTAATGGAAAGATGGAAAGAATATTTCTCAGAACTCCTGGATGGTGAGCATGATGAAGCATCAGAAATGATAACCACTGACACAGAAGAGGAAACCAATGATGGTGAAGATGACATAAAGATGGAAGAACTGAGGGCAGCACTAGAGAAAATCAAGATGGGCAAAGCAGCAGGGCATGATGGTATAACACCAGAAATGGTTAAGTACATGGGAGCATCAGGCGACCTATTACTCTTAAAGGTCCTACAGGCAGCATGGTGCAACAAGACCATACCAAAGGATTGGGAGATTGCCATCATAACACCAATTTTCAAAAAGGGTGACAATCGACAATGTGGAAACCATAGAGGCATATCCCTTCTCAGTGTCCCTGGTAAAATCTACTCTAGAATCCTAGAGCAGAGACTCCGACGCCTAGCTGAGCCACAATTGGATGAGGTCCAGTGCGGATTCCGAGCAAACCGAAGTACTCAAGACCTAATCTTCACACTCAGACAGCTGAGTGAAAAGGCCCTTGAGTATAAGAGTGAGATCCATCTTTGTTTCATAGATCTGGAAAAGGCGTTTGACAGGGTCCCCTGGAGCAAACTTTGGGAATGTTTGGCAAGGAAGAATATTCCAGCACCTCTGATTCATGCTATACAGAGCTTCTACAAGTCTTGCAGAAATTATGTGAGGACAGCAAACCATAAGTCAGAAGAGTTCAGGACCACCACTGGTGTAAGACAAGGTGATATCCTATCACCTTACCTCTTCATACTCCTTATGGACGATGTCATCAAGGCATGTAAGGAGAGAACAAGAAAGTATTCAGTGGGGTACTGGAAGATGAGACAGGTCTATATTTCGGAGCTGGCATTTGCTGATGATGTTGCCCTGATTGCTAAATCAGAGGCACATCTCCAATCCAACCTGCAAAGTCTGGAAGGAAGAGCTGGAGAAGAGAGGGATGGTCATAAGCAGCTCTAAAACAAAATCCATGGTGATATCACGAGAAGAAAGAAAACATCAGATTAAGTTGGGAGAACAGGTCCTGGAGCAGGTCGACCACTTTAAATATCTCGGAGCTATTATAGACCGAAAGGGAGGCATCAAAGAAGAGTTGGCCACTCGGAAAGCAGCGGCTGGGAGACTTTTTCAGGCCATAAATCGTGGATTCCTCAGCAAGAAAGAGGTTGGTAAGAAAACGAAGATGGCTGTATACCGCTCCACCTATGTCCCAGTCTTGACATATGGATGCGAGTCGTGGGCAATGACTACAACCCACAAAAGCCAGATCCAAACCTCAGAAATGAGGTATCTGAGGAAAGTGGTTGAAGTAACAAGAAGAGACATGGTCCGCAACCAGACGATCCGTCAAGGCCTAAAATCCCATCCGCTGCAGACCCAAATAGAACAGTCCCAACTAAGATGGTTTGGCCATGTCTGCAGAATGGGAGAAGATCGGCTACCACGACAAGCATGGGAAACAAAGAGCCAGGGATCCAGACCTCCAGGACGACCCAGAGCCCGCTGGGAGGACAACATTAGACAATCTTTGAAGGACCGAGGACTAGAATGGAACCAGGCCAGGAAGAAGACAGCTGATAGAATGGTCTGGCGCTCTCTCTTCCAAACCTCTACACCTCACAGTAGAAGGGGAACGACTAAGTAAGTATTTATGCTATTGATTGTCACTTAGACATTGCTGTTATATATTGTTTTTTCAAAACGTCCACAAACACAGTATGGGTGTTCGCTGGAATTAATTTTTTTTCCATATAAAGTTTAATGTTGCTTGATTTACTAAGTCTGCTGCTGAAAGGGTTGCAAGGGGAGCCGCGCTGGTGTAATGGCTTCGGTGTTGTACTGGCGACCAGGTGTTCATGGTTCAAACCCGGGCGTCGGCGTTTGAAGAAATGTTTACGGCCGGAAATTTGACTGAATAGCCTGAACGGCTCCTGTGATAAACCCTCTGTGGATGGGAAGGAGCGAAGTTCCTGACCGGGTTGGAAGGAAAGTCCTCAGGTTCCCCAGCCTCGCAATGACATGTCATTGGGCCGAAGGGCTGAAAGCCCAAGTGCTGCTGGTTAAGGGGAAAAAAAAAAAAAGGGTTGCAAGCAACCAATAATTGCAACCCCTGTCAAACGATCCTGAATTAAATTTTCATAGTGCATGGGCCTTGGGTGTGCGGTAGCTACTTAGACGCAAGTCGCCTCAACCACCCTAACCCCTGTCACATGTGGAATGTTTCAAAGTGTCCCACTAACTCTCATGCAGCATTCTGAAGTTGGGCTGTATTTTTTAATATGACTATAACTTTTGTCTCCTTACTATTTAGGATAAGGTGGTTTGTTTTTTAATTTCTTATCACTGCCTGGCAAAACTTACAAAATTTGGAAAACCTACCCACCACAAAATATTTATAGAATGTGCGATTCCTGTATACACACATTGGGATCCTCGCCAGTGCTACTGAGTTAGTGCACTGTGCTGAGATCCTCCTTGTGTGATCTAAGGGAGGATATCGGAGCACTGATGAATTGTCCGTGTGAAATGAAGATGGTCCTTAAAACCAAACCAAACCTAATTTCTTATCAATCATCTCCAGTTGTTTAAATGATGACCAATTATTGATACAGTCGACATATATGATAGATCTCATTATCTCAGCGTACAGACAAGACAAAGCAGATGACAGTAAAACATCCTTGCCTAACCCCCTTTTTTATCTACTACAAATCTTTGTTCCCTCTTATGACATGTCTGATGAGAGTGGTGGTCCTGTTCTTTCTTTATCTCCACAGAGACTCCTGGAAGCCACACTTCATATGAAGAAATATGGCAGTGAAGAAATATTAGCTGTGCCAATATTTATCACAGGTCCTGTGTAGTTCCATGGGGCCTATGAGAAGAGAAACAAAAAAAAGGACTACTTCTCCCTAGGGCATGTCATACAAGGCCACTCATATCAGGTTGTGCATGATGCGTGCAACCTCGTCATGTAAAACTAATTGCCACATAAACCACCACTGTAAGATCATGTGAATGCTTTGAGCAGGCATCAAAACCCAACCACTGCAGACTCAAGTAGAACAGCCCCAACTTCAAGATTTTGACCATGTCTGCAGAATGGAAGAAGATCGGCTACCGTGACAAGTATGGGAAACTAAGAGCCAGGGATCCAGACCTCCAGGCCGACCCAAAGTCCATTATGCGTGCAACTTCATCATGTAAAACACATCGCTACCTAAACCAGCACCGGAGGGAGCATGTGAATGCTTTGTGCAGGCATCCTGCTATGGGACCAGCTACAGCAGTAGCTCCATAGAGCGAACAGGAAAATCATGAATATATCACATACTAACTCACCAAAGGCAAGCCCAGTCCAGCTCTGGCCCAGTTTACTTGCTGCAGCAATGCACGTAGGGAATCCGCTACAGGAGAAGCCAGGTTGGCTTGAGGGAATATACATGTACTGCACAAAGGACACGTGTAACCTGCAGGTGCTGTCTGGGCTGGCAGCTGCTGAGCGTAATGATTCAAACATGACCAATGAAAGACATCTGAAAGAATGAAGAAAACAAATCCGCTTAATTGATACTGCATGATTCATCTAAAAATTTGAGATTATTCATTCATTCACTGTCGATCAGAGGCCCACGGAGCACAGACCAACGATCAGAGGCCCACAGAGCACAGACCAACGATCAGAGGCCCACGGAGCACAGACCAACGATCAGAGGCCCACAGAGCACAGACCAGCGATCAGAGGCCCACGGAGCACAGACCAACAAACTCAAGCCAAGTTCTCCTGTCCAATTTCATCAGTTCCAAGTCTTTCCACATCATTTCTATCTCCAGTTCTCTTCTCCATGCATTTTTTGGTCTCCTTACTCTTCTATTTCCTGGGGAGAATAAGGACTACTTTGTAATGCAATCAACAGGTGTTCTCAACATGTGTACTATCTATCATTAACGTCGTCTCATTTCCTGTTCCGCTGGTCTGGTTCTTGTCATCGTTCTACACTGGTGATCGTGTTGTACCATGTCAATCCTTCTATTCTGCACAAGCAACCATTTATGAAAGTCTGACAACTTCTTGGTTGTTTTTGTTGTTCTCCATCTTTCAGAGCCAAACAATTGGACTGACTTGAGATTTGAGCTAAAGATTCTGATTTTTGTGGTTGACGATTTCTTTTGATCTCCATATGTTTCATGATACTATGAAAGTCCCTCTTGTTTTTTTTTTGGTTTTCTTAATCTGATATCACTGTCAACCCCAACCCTGTCAATATTGCTGCCAAGATGTGTGTGTGTGTGTGTGTGTGCGTGCGTGCGTGCGTGCGTGCGTTCGTGCGTGCGTGCGTGTGTGTGTATACACACAACTTGTAGGGGTGTATATTTGATGATAATAACCATTCTCATGCATGGACACATAACAGCTGCTCTTTTTTTCATGTCATGTGTTAACATGACAAGCAGTCTTGTCTCTACAGATCTTTTAGTAATAAAAAAACACTGTCTTGATTACTGAAACTTTAATGATCATTTGTAATAGAACAATATATAGTAAACTCTTGCTAGCAAGACATTCTTAAACTAATACAGAGTAGGGCAGACAAGTAGAACACAAGTGGTTACAATGCCACACTGGAATGATACCCGCTTTAGTCAGGGACATAAATTATAATTTATAATTATCAGATAATTATCTGATGGACTGAGTGTGATGCCGTACTGTAATTTTATTTTTCAATAGGCCCCATTCGTTTCTCTTTGTAATTATCTTTTTCTCTATGTAATTGTTGAGTGCAGTTTTGAGGGATTACTGTACGTTTAATTTTTATATCCATGGCCCCATGGTTCTTCTCCATGTATTATTTACGTTTTTTTCATGAGGGACTGGGGAGTTTTTATCCGCACCAGTCTTCTTCTCTCTGTAAATAATCGCGTTCAATTATTTTATTAGGCGTTTCTATTATTAGGCAGGATAAATTTTCAGACTGGGAAAAGTCCAGAAAACCCGGCACCTACCCGTTTAAACGGGGGTGGGTGTAGAAATGACCGAGGTATGTCGAACTTACGTTAGAATGAATCAAAGTTGATTTTGCTCACGCGAGCGGTAGTAGTGTGATCTAATGTTATGTATTATTTTCGCGCACGAGCAGAATAAACATGACTCATGAGTTGCTTACAATATTATTGGCTGGGGTCAGACGTTACCATATTAATAATGCATTAATTTCATTGGTCCGGGACGGGCCAGAGCGACGCGAAGCCATGTCTCAGAGCGTGGGTATTGCATCAGTAATTTTCTGTAATAAATAACTGAGTAAATCTAGTAGCGGTCTCTTTGTCTCCAGAAATATTCAGCCGTGAATCAAAGTCATATCGCTTGCTCAAGCTAGAGATATTCGATATTGGGTATGTCGGTAATTTAATTAAAGTAGGAGATAGTTCTGTAGATCTTAGCATTTTAAAGTATAGGTTTCTTCTGGGAGCTAAATTAAAGTTAATTTAAAGTGAAGTCATAAGAGTGGAACAAAGGAATAATAATTTTTCTTTGCATGCAATAGGCACCCAAAAAAAAAATTTTTTTTTTTCTTTCTCTAACATTTGTATGTTTTTCTGGTCAATTTTAATGCGCTGTTTTTAAATCTGCAAACCGTTTTTCTCTATCAGGTCGGGATCTCAAGAAATACGCAATTGAAGTTTTTAACAACACATACAGTATTACAACATCATTTGTACAAGAAGTATAACAGTTATGTAGGCTTGAATTTCTTTGCAGTCGACTTTCGTCGGTGAATGGCATGTGGTTCACAATGAAGCCATGTAAGACGGTAAGTCATTATTTAATCGTTTTTTTGGACTTGAGGTTAGATCTGGGAAAAATGGATGCGATCGAGCACATTTTTTGATCCAAGCACCCATAATTTCGGTCTTGCTCTCTCTCTGTAAATAATCGCGTTCAAGAAAGTTATTTTTACCCATAACAAGTTCTCTAGTGCGTTTCTATAACTATCCTAGGGTCAGGATAAATTTTTCTTTGACTGGGAAACTTTTTCTTCGAAGTCCAGAAAGCTTTGCTCGTTTTATCCGCTTTACCCCTTTATACGGAACGTGGTAAAATGATGCACCTACCCGTTTAAAACGGGGGTGGGTGTAATTACTCCGAAATGACCCGAGGTATGTCGAACTTATAAGGTTCCTGTTAGAATGAAATCAAAGTTGATTTTGCTCCCGCGAGCGGTGGTAGTAGTGTGAATCTTGTAATTTATTATTTTTCGCGCAGAGCAGATGATAAAATGCATAAACACGGCATGAGTTGCTTACAATATTATTGGCGTGGGTCAGACGTTGCACCATATTAATAATGCATTAATTTGAACATTGGTCCGGGAGTAGTGGCGGGCCAGAGCGAGACGTATACGCGAAGAATGGTTTTTAATTAAGTGAAACACATGTCTCAGAGCGTGGGTATTGCATCAGTAATTTTCTGTAATAAATAACTGAATGTAAATCTAGTTTTCGCAACTGCAAACCGATTCAATATTTAAGCGGTCTCTTTGTCTCCAGAAATATTTGTCAGTTCACGTGAATCAAAGTCATATCGCTTGCTCAAGCTAGAGATATTCGTCGATATTGGGTAAGATTTAAGTCGGTAATTTAATTAAAGTAGGAGATAGTTCTGTAGATCTTAGCATTTTAAAGTATAGGTTTCTTCTGGGAGCTAAATTAAAGTTAATTTAAAGTGAAGTCATAAGAGTGGAACAAAGGAATAATTGTCAAATTGCCCAAAAAGGGAGATCTTGCAGACTGCAATAATTGGAGAGGAATCACTCTCCTCTCAGTTCCCAGCAAAATACTAGGCAGGATAATTATACAGAGAATTTCAAAAGCAGTAGACCACAAACTGAGGAAAGAACAAGCAGGATTTAGAAAGAACAGAAGATGTGTAGATCATATATTCACTCAGGAACATTATAGAGCAGTGCTCAGAATGGCAAAGACAGCTGTACATTAACTTCGTTGATTTTGAAAAGGCTTTTGACAGCATACATAGGGACAGTTTATGGACAATACTGAGGGCTTATGGAATTCCAAGCTGCATAGTGTCAATCATAAAAAGCCTCTATGCCAACTTTACGTTTAGTGTTGGGGAGAGCAACCTAACCTTTGAGGTGAAGACAGGAGTACGACAGGGATGCCCCTTATCAACCACTCTATTTTTAACAGTCATAGACTGGGTGATGCGCCAGACAACAGAGGGCAGTCCAAGAGGAATAAGATGGACTACATTTTCTACATTGGAAGATCTGGAATATGCAGATGACATTGTACTACTAGCACATTCACATCAACACATCCAGGAAAAAACGGATAGACTTAATAAGTTTAGCCAGCAGGTGGGCTTGAACATCAATTTAAAGAAGAGAGAGGTCATGACGCTCAATGTGAGCAACCCTGAGCCCATATCAGTAAGGAATCAGCAACTGGTACAGACAGACACCTTCACATACCTAGGATGCATAGTAACACCAGACGGCGGGGCAGGCAAAGACATCAACATCAGAATGAATAAGAGACCCTGATGCCATCACAAGAACAGCTATGCTTTGGACCCCTGAAGGAAAACGAAAGAGAGGCCGACCAAAAACAACCTGGTGGAGGACTGTGGAGGCTGAGATGCAAAGAATGAACCAGAGTTGGGGCACTGTACGAAGGATGGCCGCCGACCAAGCAAAGTGGAATCAATTTGTTGTTGCCCTACAAGACGCCACTAGGCGTGATGGCCACTGACTGCTTTGACGGTCGGCGGCTAAGGATCAAAGAAGAAAGTGAAGTGCCATCAATTGCTATCTTTGTAGAAATAATGTAAATGTAAGTGGGCATATAAATTTTCCTATGATAAGCCAGTAGTATCTTCGATTGTGTAGCGGCTTGAGATATTAACTGTGCGAGGTTTAGCTCTTAGATACATGGGCGCGCTGTAGTAGGTAGAGGAGTTGTGTAAAATCTCAATTTGATTATGATTTTTACCACGCAAATACGCTAGCGTAATTGTGTACGTAAATTGATTGTGTAATTAAATATTATGGAGAGGGAATTTTATGATAACTTGAAGTATATATATACGAGCGTATTTGTGTTATTTTAATTAATTGGGCATTAATTGTGGGTAGTCAGAAGGTAAGGGATATAATAAATATTACTGAGTTGGGATTTAATTATTCCTAGAACGGTGTGTTTATATTGTGAATTTGGTAACCTCCCGGGTCAGTCAGGAAAAAGTAGGGCTTAGTATTTTGTACAGGGGATTTCCTTCAGTGAAGAAATTGTTTTGACTAGCACAAAAGATTTAGGTCAGCTGCGTCTGGGTTCACCTAAACAGACAGTGTTGAAGTGGGGTAGTATGACCTTTAGTTAGGAATTTTGTCTATCACTGTGGTTAGTCGGGTAGGGGAGCGGTGTTATTAGGGGATAGACGGGTGATGTGTTTACGTGTTAGAGATAAGTTTATTTTGAAGTTGTTGTACATTAGTAGTTATTTCTTTGTCTACAGCATTTCACGGCACACAGGGAGTGGTGCATAAATTGCCGTACAGCTTGCCAAGAAATTCGGCCATTCTCGGTAAGTCGAAGGGTTGAGGCATCGCCAGAGGCGAAAGAAAATTGGTGACGCTGTAGTTACCGGCACCAAGTACATCTGCACCAGATGAAGATAGCAGTTCTCTTGCAGTGAAGCCCCATGCTTCAGCAGGAACTCGTTTATCTACAAAATCCAGAGCTCGTAGCTCGTTATACCACTACAAAGAGGCGCATAGCCTGGAGGTTGGGTTTGGTTGTGTTTGTGTAAATTCTGCCATAATAAAGCCGACAGTCCTTAACCCAAAGAGGGGTAACAGGGCATTTGAAATAAGTTTCGTCAGCAGTGAAGCATCTTCAATTCGAGTCAAGTGCCTAGTTCTAGAAGCCAAGTCATCAGCTGCAATATTCGTGGGAGGAGAAAGGGTCAACATTCCTTCTGAATGCTTTAGAAAGGAGAGACAGACGTTATAGAGACAGATAGTCAGAACAGAAACAGAGGAGAGACAGAATTTAGGAAGTTAGATAGTCAGAGCACAGGACAGCCTCTGAGGTTGCACTGACGAAGTCCGTTAGTGGATCAGTGTTTGTGATTGGCGGTGTAGAACATTAGGAAGTTCTTTTTTTCAGATTTGGTGTTAGCTAGGTCTACATCCGGACAGTGGTGTTTGACTTTTATATATATTTATAATTTAATAATAGGTAATAGGAGTGGTGGCTCGTACTTCGAGACCCCACCAAGTGCTGTGTGTTTAATCCTATTCTTTTTCCCATGCAGGTTGAATGAATGGGGGACAGGGTTGGATTATATTATCAGTCATTTTAATTGTTTGTTTTTTTCAGGTGTGCGACCACGCACATTATTTATTTTGAAAGGTAATTTATTTTATTGTGTAAATAAACTAAACTGAGTCTATAGCTATCAAATACGTCAGAAGTGGCGAGGGAGAGTCAATCTCGGTTCTCATCCTCGAAGCCAATAGTCTCATCTTTCCACATTCACTGTCATTCTCATACAAATCTATCTTCTCAGACTTTCTCATACTAGGGTCTTGTCTTTACACTCAGGCAACTCTATAAACTTAAATCCACTTCGTGACACGGAGTCCTTCAGAGAGGGCAGGCCAATTGTGTTGCAACTTAGTACTGAGCTAAGGCAATATTACATTTATTTGCTCTCCAGCCTTACTGTCATACATAACAGCTGGAATCTTGAGGGCCGAAACGTGGAACTGCAAAAGGAGCCTGACAGAATTACCCCAGGAGTCCTGCAGAAAAGTCCAACAGTCCAGAAGACCAGCAACACTTGGGTAACTTTAGAGCCAGGCAGACATACACAAATTAGAAAGCTGAGTATACAATACCAGCATTGAGAAGCTTTAATACATTTTGTCCACAGGAAGAAAACCTTTATATGAACCAACAAATAACATATTCAAAGCAATAATTCTATTGCATTTGAAAAGCTACCAAACTATCAATTGGATTTTCTTATTTTCACCTTTGGTGTCATTCAAAATAACACTTGTATTTTATATTTGTAAAAACAACACTATAGATTGGGTTTTCTTTAACACTATATTTCTTTTGGAAATTCTATTTGATATTTGTATAAATAAAAAAACATCGAGTCTGTTTTATTTTCTTCGTGTCACATTGATGTTGAATGTAAACATTTTTGGTAATAAGATTAAGTCTTTTATTCTTTTTTCACAACTGGTGTTCTAATAAGATAAAGTCTTTTATTCTTTTACCTGGGGGAATGAGCCAAAATAAAGTGTAATTGTAGATGACAATATAATTACAGAAGTCAAGGCAGGGATAAAGTGTGACGAGGATGCCTAAACCTCTGCCTATATTCTATACGTTTTCAGTAATCTCTCTGCAGATTCACTAAGAGGCAAGTTTTACTATTCTTATGATATCCCTTTTCACGTTATTAAAAAGGAACTGCCCTGATTAAGAGAGAGAAGTGTTTTTCATGTGTCAGTAGACAGCAGGCATTCTTCATAGAATAGCGCCTGCTTCTTTCTTCTGTCACTCTTTTATTCATCCACACTTCTTCTTCTTCTTGATCCTTAGCCGCCGACCGTCAAAGCAGTCAGTGGCCATCACGCCTAGTGGTGTCTTGTAGGGCAACAACAAATTTATTCCACTTTGCTCGGTCGGTGGCAATCCTTCGTACAGTGCCCCAACTCTGGTTCATTCTTTGCATCTCAGCCTCCACAGTCCTCTGCCAAGTTGTTTTTGGTCGGCCTCTCTTTCATTTTCCTTCAGGGGTCCAAAGCATAGCTGTTCTTGTGATGGCATCGGGATCTCTTCTGAGGACATGGCCAACCCAGCTCCAGCGTCTGCCAGCTATGATGGTGTGCATGTCCTCTTGCTTGCTCCGAGTAAGCAGATCTTGGTTGGTGATGGTATTCGGCCAAAAGAATCGGTGAATTTTTCTTAGGCATGTTGTGTGAAATGAGGACAATTTCGACATTTCCTTCTCTGTAACTCTCCAACTTTCCGCACCACAGAGAAGCACAGAAAGCACACAGCTCTGATATAATCTTAATTTTGTGCTTGTGCTGTATTGAGAGGACTTCCAGATGTTGTTTAGGCTAAAAAAGGCTGTTCTTGCTTTGTTCATTCTGTTGTTGATGTCTTTGCTTGCCCTGCCGTCTGGTGTTACTATGCATCCTAGGTATGTGAAGGTGTCTGTCTGTACCAGTTGCTGATTCCTTACTGATATTGGCTCAGGGTTGCTAACACTGAGCGTCATGACCTCTGACTTCTTTAAATTGATGTTCAAGCCCACCTGCTGGCTATACTTATTAAGTCTATCTGTTTTTTCCTGGATGTGTTGATGTGAATGTGTTAGTAGTGCAATGTCATCTGCATATTCCAGATCTTCCAATGTAGAAAATGTAGTCCATCTTATTCCTCTTGGACTGCCCTCTGTTGTCTGGCGCGTCACCCAGTCTATGACTGTTAAAAATAGAGTGGTTGATAAGGGGCATCCCTGTCATACTCCTGTCTTCACCTCAAAGGTTAGATTGCTCTGCCCAACACTACACGTAAAGTTGGCATAGAGGCTTTTTATGATTGACACTATGCAGCTTGTAATTCCATAAGCCCTCAGTACTCTGTTGGTGTTGTCTCTGTTTTCCAGACTTGTGTGAATAGTGGTTCTAATAGTTCTGCTGCTTCATCCACACACCTTCCCTCAATCACTCTCTCCTCTTTTAAAATAACGTTACAAACATAACAGCCCCTTTAGTCATAACTGACTATGGGAATGCGCTCCTGATGTGACAGCCCTCAGCTGCTTAATTTCCTGGTGTTCCTTTTGACGTTTTCTCCTCTCTTCTGTTGTTGTGTGAGTTTCTTTTTGCCCAATCTGAGATGGCGTCTTAGATAGCATCGCCGCTTGGTGCGATCGGCAGCTTCATCCTCCCAGGTTTGCTGGATTTATGTCCAGTGCCCTCATGTCTCTCTTGCACACATCTTTGAATCTCAGCTGCGGTCGCCCAACTGTTCATCTGCCAGATGATATCTTTCGGGATGCGACCATCTTCCATGCGGTGGACATGGCCAAGCCAGCATAGTCTGTGCTGTCTAAGCAGTGTATACATAATAACATACAGGAAAAGGTCACAATAGTGTATGTAGTAGACCACAGAGGAATAATAGAAAATGGCACTGATTGGTTTAGTAACTAATGTAAACACAGGAAAGAGAAAGCAACAACACATGGATATGAAACTGTAGACCAGTGTTTCTCAACAGGGGCGGTACCGCCCCCTGGGGGGCATTTTCAAGATTTCTAGGGGTGTTCTGATGGGTCGCAATGATTGGGGTCGCTACTTATATTCGCGGGGGGGGGGGGGGGGGGGGACATTTTTACATGAATCAATATGAAACAATTACAAAAGATATTCCCCTTTGCATAGCTTGTAACACGATAGTTTTTATTTGCCCTGCGTCCCATGGAGTGTTTCAAGGATTCCAAACGCAAATTTGTAGTACCTGGGCTGTTACCATTGTCAGGAGACAGTATGCGGAGATTTATGTCCCTTCACCACTCAAAACAGTTGTTAGCCTCTCGACACACCCAAGCTAACCTTCTCTCTCCACTCTCGACACATATTTCCTTCTGGAAACACATTCCCGTCAAACATTGATTAGCCCGTGAACACATCACAGCCCATTCCCTACTCTGTCCGTAAATACCTTCTTGCAACAGGGACGTTGTGGGCAGTTGTGGCTTAGTTTTAATGCATTTTTGGATGTTTCGAGTGTAGAGAATTAAACTCAGTCAGTTTTGAGGCTTGACGAGGTGTAGATGTAAGTGCAGTGATATTATACTAAAATTTTCAATATGTCAGCAGTAAAGAGAAAGTGTCGACAATATTCAGTTTAATATTTTAAATTCGGTTTTGTACTTTCGGCCGTAAATTAACAATTACCAATGTGTTTGCTGTGCCAGCAAGTGTTTTCTAACAAAGCAATGAAACTGTCACAGCTTAACGAGCATTTTACCAAGAAACACTCAGATAAAGTTGGCAAAGATATTTCTTACTTCCAGGATTTACAACAAAACTTTGAAAGCCGAATATGTTTAAAAAAATGTATAATCACAATGATAAAGGTCTCATTGTATCTTACAAAATTGCACACATGATTGCGAAATGTGGTAAACCTCACAACATTGGAGAAAATTTAATTTTACCAGCTGTACGGGAGGTAATTAGCACAATGATGGAAAGAAATCCAAGTGACATCATTTCTTCTATTCCACTGAGCAATGATAATGTTTCAAGAAGAATAGATGAGATGGCAAGCGATGTTGAAAATCAGCTGTGTACTGATTTGCAGTCTACTGAATTTTCACTACAGTTGGATGAAAGCGTCGTGCGTGATAACGAAGCTTTGCTGCTCGCATATGTGAGATACATAAAGAATGAAAATATCATAGAGGATATGTTATTTGCAAAACTATTGACAGCAGATACAAAGGGGTTATCAATTTTTGAAACCCTTGAAATATTTTTGTTGGGAAAAAAAATTCCTTTTTCCAATGTCATCGCATGTGCGACAGACGGAGCGCCAGCTATGGTTGGTCGTCATCGTGGGTTTTTGGCCTACTTAAAAAATGTGGCACCAGGTGTTTTAACAATTCATTGTTATTCATCGACAAAATTTAGTTGCCAAGCATCTTAGTGACAGACTCCACAAATCAATGAACTGTGTTATCAGTGTTATTAAAATTAAGGCGCATTCATTGAACGATAGATTATTTCGTAAACTTTGTTGTGATAATGGTGAAGAGTTTGAACATCTTTTCCTACACACGGAAGTACAATGGCTGTCCAAAGGTAACTGTTTAAAACTATTATGGGCATTATTTGATACTGTTGTAGAGTTTTTGGATTCAATCAAAGAAGAATTTAGCACCGAAAGAGAAGTATTGTGAAACGATGTGGCCTATCTTTCAGATATATTTGAAAAGTTAAATGAGGTTCTTCTTAAGCTACAAGGAAATGAGATCAGCTGATTAAAGTGAAAGGAATTATCATGGGGTTCATCAACAAATTGACATTATATAAAAATAATCTTAGTCGCCGAGAACTTTCTCATTTTCCATGTTTACTGCAGTTAGGTGGGGACAGGCTTAAAGATTCAGATTTAGAGGTTTATTGCACTCATTTGGACGCTATTAAAAATGATACGAGCATAAGATTTAAAGACTTGCAAGAACTAATAATACCGGATTGGGTGATTAATCCGTTTGAATCAGACGTGGAACAAGTTAGTCAACATTTACAAGAAGAATTAATTGAGCTACAAAATGACTTTAAGGCAAAAGCACGATTCAGTCACACACATTACGAAAAATGTTGTATCCAGCAGAGGCTTGCGTATCCCGTTCTTTGGCGTGAAACTAAATTGCTAATTACAGCATTCCCAACGTCGTATTTGGTGAAGAAGGGGTTCAGTGCCGTAGTGTTGCTACTACAAAAGCAATGAAACCGACTGCAGATTTGTAACAGAGGAGATTTGAGACTTCTTTTAACAAACTTAGAACCAAATATTACAAAACTGGCTGAGTCACACCAAGCGCAATGATCTCATTAAGCTTCATTAGTAAGTGAATTTTTATATAATTATATCATTATTATCAACTAATAATTTTTTTCAATTTTTTCATGTTTAAAGTGGTTTCGTCAGGAGAGGCTTAAATATTCATATTTGAAGATATATATGCAGTCATTTAGGCGTTATTAAAATGATATGATTATGATAGTTATAGAGTTGTAGGAACTAATTTTATATCATTTGCTCTGCCAATTTGTAATTCAAGGATAATGAACTTGTGGTGTATATAATTCCGTACTTAAACTCATATTTAATATAACTATGCTTGTATAAATGTGCTCTTTTTCTTTATATTATAAGAAAAGATAACTCATTAACTGCATTGCTTTTTTAAAAGTATGGTGGAATATATGTGTGTGTGTGTGTGTATACACGATAATGAGCAAGGGGGTGTTAAAAGGGTGGGGTGTGTTAAAAGGGTGGGGGGCATTTTAAAATATTAGTTGTCAAAAGGGGGCGTTGCTACTATCAGGGTTGAGAAACACTGCTGTAGACTAACATACAGTAAAAGAGAATGAGCTTTGGTTGGGGGGGGAGAGAGAGAGAGAATATTAAAGGACTTTCTGTGAGTTACAGTTAATGATGACCTATGCTGAAAAGAATTAAAGACGAGAGAGAAAGATTCTTATTCACCATAACACGACAGCCTGACACATTCACCGTATTTCTCATCTGATAGGTTTTGATGACACAGAGTGCACAATGGGCTGTAGTCACTGTCTTGTAACCATTGCAAATAGGACTTCACAATGCACTGAAATAATATGCAATAACATTTTTTTAAATTAAAACTTGTTATATTGAGTTTCTGTCTCACCTTGCCAACTTAACCATAATTTACATCAGTTATATTTTGGTACTGTACCTATTGCATTGTACCTATTCTGTACTGTAATGTTGTATCTAGAAATAGAAAAAATACAGTGTAGATGAACAGTGGGAAATTCTAAAGGAATCAATACATCAAACAAAATCATACCAGAAGTAAAGAGGACTGCAAAGAAGAAGTGGATGACATGTACAATTTTAAAACTGATGTACGCAAGAAGGAAGAAGAAGCAAGACAACGAAGAATATGACAGACTAAATAAGGAAATAGTAAACAAATGTAAAACAGCAAAAGAAGCATGGCTAAACCAGAAGTGCAGAGCGCTTGAAGTGCAGAACCGAAAAGACACAAAATCTATGAACAAGCAAATAAATGAGTCAACAGGCAGAAGGACACAAACAGTCACTGGCTGTTTGAAATCAAATGGAAGAACATTGTTAATGGGTCATGAAAACATGATAGAAAGGTGGACAGAATACATCATGGAGCTCTATGATGATGAAAGACCAGATCTGAACAACCAGGACAGTTGTGACGGACCTCCAATACTTGTGGCAGAAGTAGAGGATGCCATGCGCCACATGAAGAAAGACAAAGTGCCTGGACCAGATAATGTAACAGTAGAGGAAATTGAAGCTTTGGGAGAATTTGGAGTAGAAGTGATAAAACTCATAAATGACATTTACAACAGTGGTCAAATACCTCATCTGCTTAAGTCCATATTCATAGCTTTGTCAAAGAAACCTGGAGCCATGGAATGTGAAGAATGCCGCACCATTAGTCTTATGAGCCTTACTTACTTAGTCATTCCCCTTCTACCAAGAGGTGTAGAGGTTTGGAAGAGAGAGCGCCAGACTATCCTATCGGCTGTCTTCCTCCTGGCCTGGTTCCATTCTAGTCCTCGGTCCTTCACAGATTGTCTAATGTTGTCCTCCCAGCGGACTCTGGGTCGTCCTGGGGGTCTGGATCCTTGGCTCTTTGTTTCCCATGCTTGTCGTGGTAGCCGGTCTTCTCCCATTCTGCAGACATGGCCAAACCATCTTAGTTGGTACTGTTCTACTTGGGTCTGCAGGGGGTGGGATTTAAGGCCTTGACGTATCGTCTGGTTGCGTACCATGTCTCTTCTTGTTACTTCAACCACCTTCCTCAGATATCTCATTTCTGAGGTTTGGATCTGGCTTTTGTGGGTTGTAGTCATTGCCCATGACTCGCATCCATATGTCAAGACTGGGACATAGGTGGAGCGGTATACAGCCATCTTCGTTTTCTTACCAACCTCTCTCTTGCTGAGGAATCCTCGATTTATGGCCTGAAAAAGTCTCCCAGCTACTGCTTTTCGAGTGGCCAACTCTTCTTTGATGCCTCCCTTTCGGTCACTAATAGCTCCGAGGTATTTAAAGTGGTCTACCTGCTCCAGGACCTGTTCTCCCAGCTTAATCTGATGTCTTCTTTCTTCTCGTGATATCACCATGGATTTTGTTTTAGAGCTGCTTATGACCATCCCTCTCTTCTCCAGCTCTTCCTTCCAGACTTGCAGGTTGAATTGGAGATGTGCCTCTGATTTAGCAATCAGGGCAACATCATCAGCAAATGCCAGCTCCGAAATACAGACCTGTCTCATCTCCAGTACCCCACTGAATACTTTCTTGTTCTCTCCTTACATGCCTTAATGACATCCTCCATGAGGAGTATGAAAAGGTAAGGTGACAGGATATCACCTTGTCTTACACCAGTGGTGGTCCTGAACTCTTCTGACTTATGGTTTGCTGTCCTCACATAATTTCTGCAAGACTTGTAGAAGCTCTGTATAGCATGAATCAGAGGTGCTGGAATGTTCTTCCTTGCCAAACAATCCCAAAGTTTGCTCCAGGGGACCCTGTCAAACGCCTTTTCCAGATCTATGAAACAAAGATGGATCTCACTCTTATACTCAAGGGCCTTTTCACTCAGCTGTCTGAGTGTGAAGATTAGGTCTTGAGTACTTCGGTTCGCTCGGAATCCGCACTGGACCTCATCCAGTTGTGGCTCAGCTAGGCGTCGGAGTCTCTGCTCTAGGATTCTAGAGTAGATTTTACCAGGGACACTGAGAAGGGATATACCTCTATGGTTTCCACACTGTCGATTGTCACCCTTTTTGAAAATTGGTGTTATGATGGCAATCTCCCAATCCTTTGGTATGGTCTTGTTGTACCTCGCTGCCTGTAGAACCCTTAAGAGTAATAGGTCGCCTGATGCTCCCATGTACTTAACCAATTCTGGTGTTATACCATCATGCCCTGCTGCTTTGCCCATCTTGATTTTCTCCAGTGCTGCCTTCAGTTCTTCCATCTTTATGTCATCTTCACCATCATTGGTTTTCTCTTCTGTGCTAGTGGTTATCATTTCTGATGCTTCACCATGCTCACCATCCAGGAGTTCTGAGAAATATTCTTTCCATTACTTCCTTCGGGGCAGTAAGCAATTTGCCTTGCTTGTCCTTTATAAATTTTGAGAGGGCATTGTTTTTCCTTTCTCATGTTCTTTAGGGTCTTATAGAACAATTTCTGGTTTTCTTGTGCATCTTTTTCTAGCTTTTCTCCAAATTCTTCCCAGGACTTCTGTTTTGCTGCTAACACCTTGTTCTTTGCTTCTGTTCTGAGTGTCACAAATTTTCTATATTTTTCCATCTGTCCTGTTGTGTTTCTAGCTCCTAAGTATTGTTTCCATGCCATTTTCTTCTCTCTTATTTTCTCTTTGACTTCCTCTGTCCACCAAGGTGTCCTCTTTCTCTTGTTCCCAAGTCGGACTTCACCGCATGCTTCTGCTGCAGCTGTCTTTATGATATCCTTGAATTTATTCCAGAGGGTTTCCAAGTCATCAGGTCGTTCTTCTATGTTGCTCACCGCTGCAGCAATAAGCCCCTGATATCTGGTCTTAATTTCTGGCTCTTTCAGCTTGTAGGTCCTAATGCTCATTTCTCCCGCTCGTTTACTTGATTTCTTGTGTGATGTTGGGCAGTTCCTAGGCTGAGCAACTCTTTCAGTTGTTCTTTTGATTGTTAGCAGGTAGTGATCACTTCCAATAGTGAAGAGCAGAATAGCTCAGGCAAAAGTTGTATTCCATAAAATGAAGAGTATTTTATGCAACAATTCTTTGTCATTGGAAGTAAGAAAGAGAGTTCTTTATTGTTATATGGAACCAATCCTGACATATGGGAGTGACTCATGGACTATTAGTAAACAAATAGGGAAGACACTAGAGGCAAGAGAGATGTGGTTTTACAGAAGAATGTTAAAAATACCATGGACAGCCAAGTAGAGTAATGTGGATGTCCTGCAAGAGGCCAGTGCACAAAGGAAACTTATTTCACAAGTTAGAAAGAAGCAATCCACTTTTTTGGGGGCATGTTATGAGAAAAGGAAAGCTGGAATATATCGTAACAACAGGTAACGCCACTAGGCATGGTACTTGAAGAAAAAGAAGAATATTTTGGTATAGGCCTAAATACCTTGTATATTAGATCTTCTATCCTGTATACAAATAATAAAAGCCCTAATGTTTTTTATTGAAAGTTCTTTTTTTTTCTAAATTAAATATTTTAGCCTCATTCAATAAGTTCTCGTGATATGCAATGAACAGTAGTGAATGTAAGACACAGTGAGCAACAGAGACTAAAAATACATGTGTATTCTTTCCAAAGACAGAATACTGTGCCTTGTGTGTCGTGAAACATTAGCTGTTTCAAAAGAATATAACCTTCGGCTGCACTTAGCAACAAAACATCCTGCTCTCATTAAATTTGATCCAAACGAAAAGAAAAAAAAAAGATCAAAAGTATCAAGTTTTGCAGACAAACTTGGGGGCGAACAGCAGATTTTCAAGAAAGTGAACACTGAGAATGAGACAGTTACTAAAGTTAGCTTTCAAATTTCTAATGAAATTGTTGCGGCAGGGAAGTGCTTCACAGAAGGGGAATTTTTTTAAGTGTTTGCTGATTACTGTATCAGAATTATGTTTAGAAAACAGGAGACTATTTGAAAGCATCAGTTTATCCCGCACCTCTACACCTCACAGTAGAAGGGGAACGACTAAGTAAGTAAGTTTATCCCGCATGACAGTACAGAAAAGAATAGCTGACATTTCTACCAATCTAAGTGACCAGTTAAAGCAGAGAGTGAACTACTATTATTTAGCTGTGGAGAAAAGTACCAGTTTAAAAGACACTGCCCAACTTCTTATTTCTATAAGAGGTATTGATAAGAACTTTCAAGAACTTGTTGGTATTAATTCTATGACAAGTCGCACAACTGCAAAATAAATCTATGATGAAATGTTAAAATGCATCAAAGATAAGTTGGGACTGGATTTAACAAGCTTGGTGGCCGTTTGTACGATGCTGCTCCAGCTATGTACGGTAAAAAATTCTGAGCACTGAGCCAACTTACTTACTGTACCATACTGAAGTGAGGTGGTTGAGTAGAGGAAGAGTGCTCCATTGTTTCATTGCTTTGAGCATTTCATTTCAGATTCTGGGTTATGCACCTCTATTTCAAATGTGTGACACAGTCAAGGCATTTAAAATGAAACTGAACCTTTTCAGAAGTCAGCTGTCCAGAGGAGAAATGTATCACTTTCCCACAAGTGCACAACATATCCGTTACCTGAGACACACTGAGTTAGGAGACAAGTTTGCAAAGGAAATTGATGTATTTATTGAAGAGTTTACCATAAGTCTGCCTTATGCGCCGTGTTTGGTGCTTAAAGAATTTATTATTATTATTATTACCACAAGACTATCTAAAGCTGAAGATTTCAAATTGAAGCTAGTTGAAGATCCAATTTCTGAGGATCCAGAAGAAGTGCCGATAGATTTGCAGATTTAGTTAACTGAACTACAATGTTCAGCTGTTTATCGAAGAGAAAGCAACGTGTTTGGACAGTGGAAAATACAAAAATTTGAAATCACACTGAAAACCATCAGCATCTTTGGAAGCACATACATATGTGAACAAACATATTCATTCATGAACTGAACGAAAACAAGCAACGTTCCAAACTCACCGACGACCATTTGGAAGACATTATGAAAATATCTACTTAAACTAAGACCTTACAATTTGATAAACTTGCTGAAAAGAGATGTAATATCTCTCATTAAGTATAAGGACATTATAAAAAAAATACCTATGTCTCCTTATAATTCAACATATACATTTCATTTACTTATGATTAATAAATATGTCAGTTTTTTTATTTAACGAATTAATCGCCTTTTAATAAAAAACACCCCAAACTTAAACTTGTGGCCCACAACGGATTTTTTCAGTTATATGGCCCTCACTAACAAACAAGTTGTTTACCCCTGCTCTATATTATTGTCTTGAAGACATTCTGCACAGTAATTTTCCACTATCCTGAAATAGCCTATTCCCTGTTGTAGTCTGAGAAGTTTTTCTATTAATACTGGGAAATTTTAATTCTCTTGATAACTGACATGTTCTTGGTGGAACCTTGGACATCTTATATGCATGCCTTTGTTTTATAATTGTATCTCATGCTACTGTCCATCCATCTGTTTGTATTGTTTTAAGTAGGCTAACCCTTTTTTCAATAGAACATATAGGCCTATAAAAATAGAGACACTATATATTCCTAATCATCCTCACATTTATTTGGTGCTAAACAGGCCTAACTTTCTAGGTTTCTAAGTAGGCTTAGCTTATGCGTTTTCATTTCCTTCTATTCGAACATGTGAATGTAACCAAGCTATTAAATCTGAATATCCTCTGGAAACTATGTATGTATTTGGCAGAAATAGCTATGCAGATACACACTGCTTTCTATAACTAAAACCCAGTCAAGTTAAATCTGCAGGATATTTAGCCTACCTTTCCATGGTTTGCTACCAAGCAATGTTCACAAACGTTGACTCTGTGCTCAAAACAGAAAAGATTTGTTACTTTGCGTTTAGGACACTTACAAAGACCCATCGTCGGGTAAAGATTGTAAGACAAGTAGTCACTTTAATACTTAAATTATGAATATCCCATTCGTTACTTCAAATGATTTCATTGTAAACAGAATTTACATGTCTAACACAGCAGCTTGCTGCTATGATGATACATTTTGTTACTGCGTGGAAGTCTCGTTACACCGAATAAGTAAGTTAAAAAATGGTTTAGTTGCGAAAACTATAATTTAGTTTACGGTTCCATTTTCAAAAAATGGAACAAATAAAAGTAGACATACACTTTTTAACAACATTTAATGTTAGGTAATTACAGTATTATATGAATTACATTTTTAAATGCATAAAGGTATAAACTATTCTTTATTTTGTTTTGTTATATAAAGTGGTTCATTGCAAAATAAGTACAGAAAAGTTGCACCGGTGTGCTGTCTCCATTGTAAGGCAGTGGTTCCCAAACTGTGCGCCCCGGCGCGCCGTGGTTGGTTGACAGGGGCGCCGCGAAATATTCCAATATTTTTACTGAAATTACACTTAGCCCACGTGGTTTTAGAATCGGATCATCGATGTGTTGATGCGCTGATAGGAAGGACATCTAGAAGTTTTTTTTTTTTTTTTAAGGGGAGGCGGGGTATACGCCTATCTTTGCTTTAGTGTTGGGTGTTGTCTCTCGATACCACATAGGCCTACGGTACACCATTAGGACGTGGAGATTTGATTGTTTCGTTTTTTGGGGTTGTAAATGACGAGGATAGTAGACGAGGTCCGCCAGGTTGCCAGCCTGGCCATCCATATTTACCTTATAGCTAGCCTTAACCTAACCCCAACCCCGTTTTAAGCTTAGTCAAACAGCTAGCTTGAACCTAACATCAACCCTGTTTCGAACTTTGTCAAAATTAATAACGCCCGACAAACACTGAAGCCGTTTTACAAATACTTTTTTTTTTTTTTAATTCCAACTTGAAGCATAAAAACTCGTTATTGGCCAGTTTAAGGGCTTCAAATAAACTGTCCCCTACAAGGTCCTTTTTTAAAAAATTAATTGTTTGGATTGTAATTGTTTATTCTTGCTTTACACCAATCGACAATGACGAAGAGACTACCAGTTTAGAGTTAAGGAAAAAACACGCACACAATTTGGAAATTTTAATTTGCTCTAATAACTGGCTTGTATCTTTTCTCCTGATAAGACTAGAGCCCCTTGATGTATAGAGAGTTACGCGAACTATGTCAGAATCGAAAACGAGGCTGAACGACGTAGACGCCATTTTCGGCTGGACAATACCAGGGCTATTAAAAAAATGGGTTATAATTAGGATATATATTGTTTTCAATTCCAAATAATATGAACAACTGCCGATATGAGAAAGTGGCATCACATTTTCAAATCGTTGTAAATAGGGACAATCACAGTTATGCTAAATACGTTAAATAAATAAACAAAAAAAAAAAAAAAACAAAAAAAAAAAATCAAGAAGAAACTCTGAACAAGAATAATATTAAAATGGAGGGGTGTAAAGGCCTGGTGGTTCCAGTTATAAAACTGACTTTAACAGATATTTAATTGACTTTCATAAAAAGTCATATGCATTGTAAGAACAGCCTCATACCTTCACATTCCCAGCCACTAATATTAACATCTGTTCGTGTTAAATATTGTTTGACTATATTATGCAGTTACCTAGGTTTTTTTTTTTTTTTTGCGTTCGCCCGCTAATACTCGAGGCGAAATCTCAGGTTATTATTTTATGTCTAACCTGACATTGATTTTACGTGAGTATCCCTTTATTTCTTGTACAGAGACAGGTGTCCCTCGGCATTCAGGCAAATACTCGCCGATTTCGGAGGTACCCATTGCAGCTGGGTCGGCTCAGGAGCCGCCAGTCCCTGGTCGACGACACTCCTTCAAATGTCCTCGCCAGGTCTCGAGTTAATCCAGTCCAAATCCCGGTCGACGAAAAAATCCTCAAATGCCGTCGCCCGGGTTTGATCCTGTATCACCCGGTCGCCAGAGCGGTGTTGTAACCACTACGCTAGCGCGGCTCCCAGTTACCTAGGTCTGTCTATTCTTAACGCCAACTATATAAATTAAATTATATATATATATATATATATATATATATATATATATATATATATATATATATATATATATATATATATATATATATATATATATATATATATATATATATAATCTAATTTATATAGTTTTAAATTATATAATATAAATCATATAATTTTATAATTATATAATTTTAATATATAAAATTATATAATAAAAATTATATAACATAATTAAATTTTATATTTTTATTATTTTATTAATGTTTATTCTTCTTCTTCGTTCATCCTGAAAAGGACGTTGGTTGCGTTGTGTCCGTTTGCAACGAAGCTGCGATATTTGCGCCTTTCGGCCGACACATCCGACTTCAGCACGGCATTTTTGGGACCGGGTTAGCGTTCCCTCTTCGATCCCTACTCACTCAGCCAGACTGCAGTGATGCAGCCTGTTTCCAGGACCACCACTTGGAGGTGGAGTAGGGTCTTGGTCAGCTCTGGTTCGCTGATGCAAGCAGTCTAGCTATGGGTCGCTAACTGCATTCCTCACTGTTGACGCGTCTTAGGTCCCTAATGTTTATTAATTATAATAACATTATAATAAAATTATATAATAAATTATATAATATTATTATTATATAATAATAAAAATTATAGCCTATAATATATAAATTCGATTCTGTACAACATCAGCAGTTATGGGCTATTATGAAAAATATGGGATTTCCAAACCACCTTATACAACTCATCGCACTGCTGTACCAAGAACAACAGGCAGCCGTAAGAATAGAGGGGGAAACATCAGAATGGTTTGAAGTACAGAAAGGAGTAAGACAAGGCTGTACCCTTTCCCCTTACCTGTTTAACATTTATGCCGAGAATATCATGAGAAACGTAAGAGATGACCAAGAACACACAGAGTTTGACTCATTTAACATCGGCGGGTACCAGATCCCGGAAATCAGATATGCTGACGACAGAGTCCTCCTATCGACCAATCCAGAAGGACTTGAACAATTAATTCTGTCCACCAAAAAACACAGCGAGGCCCAGAATCTATACCTAAACACCAAGAAGACCAAAGTATTGACAACAGACAAAGTAAAGACCAAACCAGAAATTGAAATTGATAACGAAGAACTGGAAAGTGTTAATGAATTCGAATACTTAGGATCAATCATCAACAGCTCTGGCGACTGTGCAGTAGAAATTAAAAGAAGACTTGCAATTGCTTCACATAAACTAATACAGATGAAAAACCTATGGCAAGGCACAAGCAAAGAAACAAAGTTACAACTGATCAGAGCATGTATATTCCCAGTAGCAACATACGGCTGCGAGACTTGGACACTCAATAAAACAGTTGCAAAAAAGATTACATCATTCGAAATGAAATGCCACAGAAGGATGTTGAGAATACCTTGGACAGAAAAAAAGACCAATAGAGAAGTACTGCACTCACTAAACGTACAGGAACATTGGCTCCTAAATACCATAGCAATAAGGAAGTTGAAATTTTTCGGTCATATAAAAAGACATAATAGTCTGGAGAAAACAGTGATGGAAGGCATGGTCCCTGGAAAAAGGGAAAGGGGTCGACCTAGACGACGGTGGACCCAGGACATCACAGAGAGTCTGAACTCGTCTGTGGCTGATGCAGGTCGACTTGCCCAGAATCGTGATGCGTTCAGAGTAGCTGTAATGGAGACAACGTTCTGGAAAGAATACGTCACATGATGATGAATATATAAATTATTATTATATATATTCACACTGTAATATGAATACATTAAAGTACGAACCACACATTGTAATATAATGCGAATCTTGACATGTACGATATTCTGTAAATAAACATGGCTACAAACTGAACATGCTTTTACTGAGTGCCTTCTGAAACATGTGTGTGCTTGTGTAGATGACGAGGTAATGCTTATATACTTACATCATAACATTACATGGTGGCAGCGGTCGATACCGGACTGACGCAAAAAACAGCTACACGATAACACGTGAGTACAGTATTCGGTTAATTTTCGTCATCGAGGTCAGCCATGGCGGCGAAACAATATCGCAACGCACCGCAAATGAGATTCGCCGGTCAAGATGATAAGAGTGAAGCTTTCTTGTTATGGCGCCAACGCATAGATCTATATTCCAAGACCACTGGTCTGGAAGGACAAACCCTAACTCCATATATCCTAGAAGCATTGGACGATGAAGGTTTGAAAATTTATAACAGTTTTGCTACCGCCATGCCTGTGGAGTCGACGACAGACCCCGCAGCCATATTGGACGAATTTGAAAAACGTCTGATAATAAAGCACACGAATTTTAGAGCGGCAAGATTAGAACTTCACCACCTGCGACAGAAACCTGGTGAAAGTCTAGATGATTTTTTCACTCGCATCAAGGAGAAAACAAGTGTATGCAAATTTAACAAAGAAGAAGAAAAAGAGCGAATTATCGAACAGATCCTTCTCAGCACACCAATGCCAGAGTTCCAGAAATGGATACTGAGCCAGAGTGATACACTAACTTTACAACAACTTCTGGATGAAGGCAGGAAACACGAGGCACAAGCACTAAACATTAAACAAATTCAGCAAGGTACAGTAACAGCCCAGGTGGATGCAGTAAAAAGCTATAAACCCAAACAAAACAAAGCAACCGGTTCGAAGCAACAAGAAAAACACAACACAAGCAGAGGTGCTATGTGTAAATGTTGTGGCCTAAACCACATACAAAACCACTGTCCAGCTAAAGACTCTACATGTCATTACTGCAGAAAGAGGGGCCACTGGATAAAAATTATGTTTCAAGAGGAAACAAGACAGTGCTCAACACAACCTTCACAGCAGAGAGTCATCAAAACAAACACACTTTATGATGACTGAGGACCTTGACTCCAGTGAAGAAAGTGATCCTTCCACATTTGATACTGTGAAGATACTAACTTTCAGTAATGAACCAAAGAGAACGCAGGCTTTCTGCAAGGTACAATTCCGAATACCAGGAATTAAAAGGCACAAAGAAAGATATATTCGGTTCAAGATAGACACAGGTGCCCAAGGTAACACTCTACCCTTAAGAATATTCAGACAGATCATGCCTGACAAGGTGGATAAGCAAGGATTTCCCACAAGGGATGTAAAAAGTAGGAGTGGCAGGACAAAGCTAAGAGCTTACAATGGAACAAGTATAGACTGTTTCGGAGCAGTAACACTTGAATGTTTATACAGAGACTCTGAATGGACATCGTCAACATTTTACTTGGTAGATGTTGAAGGACCTGCAATTTTGGGTTTACCAATGTGCGAAAAGCTGAGTGTGGTAACTATTAACAACATTAAAGCTGACAAAAAAGAACATCTTACTCTACACGTCACTGGAGTAGATGACCTTAAACAGCGATTCCCAGAACAGTTCGACAGAATAGGCAAACTTCCAGGAAAGGCAAGATTCTTTTTAAAAGACAACGCTGAGCCAAAGATAGACCCACCTAGAAAGTATCCTATACATGTTAAACAGAAACTTGCCACAGAACTAGAAAAGATGGTGCAGAATGATGTTATTAGAAAGGTTGAAGAGCATTCTGATTGGTGTAGTAGTATCACAACCGTTCTGAAGCAGGATGGTTCTCTTCGGGTTTGCCTTGACCCAAAACATTTAAACAACAGTCTAAAGCGCTGTCCACACAAAATGCATACAGTGGAAGAGATAACTCACAGATTCCACAATGCCAAATATTTTTCTAAACTAGATGCTGTACACGGATACTGGAGTGTTGAGATAGCAGAGGCAAGTCAACTCCTTACAACTTTTCGAACAGCATTCGGCAGATATTGTTTCAAGAGACTCCCATTTGGTTTGAATGTATCACAAGACATCTTCCAACAGAAGATTGACAACATTGTTGAGCAATGTTCTGGTACAGTGGCTATTGCGGATGACATTGTAGTCTGCGGCAGGTCAGAACAAGAACACGACCGTAACTTGATTAACTTGATGCATGTAGCACAGGCCAATGGGCTAACATTCAACAGCAAAAAGTGTACAATTAAGGCAACGGAGATACAATTTTTTGGATTGCTGTACACTGTTACGGTATATGCTATTAAAGCCGTCTGCTAAAGGTTAGCAGACGTGCAATCGTAAAGGTTAAGACATTTAATATATTGCGATAGATGTTTCAATTATTGAACGCTCCATACACGATCGATTATGACGTGTCTAGCGTTGTTTAGGACACAGTCGGTAACTAGGAGACGCTACCCTTTGTTACTTGACCGCCAAGCTGAATAGCTGCGTTTTTTCTAACCTTCCAATTCAATGGCATGATATAGCCATTTATATGTGCATTTTTGATGGACCAGGGTCAGTCCTAGAACTCTATATGAGAGGAAAATTTATGGAGGTTAGTATTTAACTAGAATCCTCAGAAGGAGGAGAATAATCGTCAAAATTCGTATGAAATATTCAGACTCGCAGTCTCACTGTCGGCAGGTAGCCATGTCTAGCTGCGCGTGCATATAGCTGTGATGTTCTGACGACAATACTGCATTGTATCCTTAAACGGACATTGACACGTAACCAGCAGTCTACGTTATTGATTAATTTATGCATGACTTATAAGGACTTATGTTCTGTTCCTATTTGAAATGATCATCCTGTGTGTACATGTGATTAAATATTACGGACTCAATCTGAAGGCATTAATTACTTCATTAATGTTGCTGAGTTCAAGTTACATGAACTACTTCTTCATACCATGCTACTGAGTTGTATGAACACCTTCACCCTAATTCGCGTAATACTAAACAAAGCACGATTAACAAGAGATCACTAAAGTAACCATACTCAGTGCATGATCTTCAACCGGCAAATAACTCAGCAAAAAAGTGGCGGCCGAATGCGGGGAACGACAGAAAAAAAAGAAACAAACTTCTGTTCCTTACGCACATGTTAACCACAAATTTTTACGATCAATTTTCGATCACATGATCCAGTCGAAGATGACGCAGTACTCATTATAATGCCTAACAACGTGACGTCACCGAAAGTCGTGTAGGTGATCTGTCGGAGAAACCAAGCCGTTTCTAAGTCTAACCAGGGGAAACATGAGCCATTTGAAGCAAACACATGATATGGACTACAGGAGCAGACAGTCAGGGGCTTTAGCCTAGCTGTTGATGACCTCTAGCACTGATATAAGCAACGGAAAAGATAAGTCTAGGTGTTTAACTGTTGTTATTGCAAACAGTGCTAACTGAGTCCATGCCCTCTGCCTACATCGGCATGTTTTTACCTATGTTTAATGTACTTTTTGTTGTCTTAATGTGTTGTTAATTAGTGGGAGGTAGGGAGGATGAACCGAAATTAGATTCTGTGGCTCTCACGATGCCTGAATTGATTTCGGTCGTTTCTTAGGGCAGTTAAACGATTGCACTTTTGGAAGCCCCATTGAGGTTTGCCATTGGACTACCTGTCCAAATCTGCTGTCGTTTGACGATTTGTGTTAGCTGTACCGTTCCGTAGATAACTGGTGTATTTTATTCGTACTCAGTTCACAATTTTATTCAGTTTTGTATCATGTTCGTTAACTATTTCGTCCAGTCTCCTCTTACTATCATTTATTTGATGATTGTTAAATGGTCGTCCGTTATGAGTCCTGTGATGTCATCATTTTTTGCAGTCATTTTTTTTTGTGTACTTTGAATATTAAGTTGACCTCGGGTCAGACCTTGACCCTTCATTTGGCTTGTGACACTTCCGCTTGTTTTATTTAGTTCATAAATTCATTTTTAATTGTGAAAATGTCTTGTTTGCGTCTTGACATTGTTTGTACCCTTTAGTTGCATCATTGTTTTGTTTGTCCTCATGATATATATTAAATACTACATTAATAATATGATATTATATGCAATAATACACTTGTAATTTAATTTAATTAATTTTTTCTGATATTTAAGGTTAATATGGGACATTGCATAATTATGCAGTGATAGTCCAAGAAAGTAGCACTACAATTTATAAGAGATGCCTAGGGCATAATAATATAATATATATATTGACCAAATAAAATAATCTTATAGTCTACCTTTGAGGTAATAGACCCATTGTATATTATTTAATATACTTTTCTGGT
Source organism: Oreohelix idahoensis (assembly GCA_024509875.1). Lineage (NCBI taxonomy): Eukaryota > Metazoa > Mollusca > Gastropoda > Stylommatophora > Oreohelicidae > Oreohelix > Oreohelix idahoensis. The sequence goes on along the minus strand of JAMPIV010003724.1, from coordinate 53,307 downwards.
ACTAAGAGAGTGACTTAGTACATTGAACAATATAATTACTAGGAATCATACCCAACATTATTGGATATTGAGATTAACTGTGTGATGTAATTACATTATATTTAACAGATATCATAACTATTTATGATATAGTTAGTACTTAGATACAATATTGTTACAAAATATTGTCTATTAGTTGAACTTAGATATCTTCTTCTTCTTCTCGTTCGCTGTTGTTTAGAAATGTCTACACAAGAAGTCCGGTTTTCTGGATGTATGTTGCTGTGGTTGAAAGTTCTTCAAGACTCCCAAACAGCTTTGTGTGGATGTGCGTCTCTGTGGGCCAATGTTCAGTTCGCAATTGACTAAGCATGTGGCAGTCTTGCAGGATGTGTTCGGCTGTCTGTGCTGCCTGTCCACACGTACATAGGGGTGATGGGACCAATCTCAGTCTGTATAAGTGAACTTAGATATAAGAGTTCAGTACTATTGTGATTATTTATATTGAATATTCCTAAGTTGAGTAAGTATAATAATTACTCTGAAGCTACTATTGACTATTTTAATCAGTAATTATCAATAATTACTTACAGATAAAAGTCAAAATGCTTACTATAGACCATTTCGTTAAAATTGGTAAGGAATATGGTTATAAATCTCAAGAACTTCGTCAGTTTGCTGAGGCAGAACTGGAAAAAACATAAAGCAGAAATAGAGGAACAAAAGGCTGCATTAAAGAAAGAGGAGGAGGAACGTGAGATGAAGCAAATTGCCAAGGAAAATAGATTAAGAGAGATTGCTCAACGTGAAAGAGAAGAGCAAAGAGCAATTACCAAACAGGAAGAAGAGAATAAATTGAAACGAGAGGAAATTATTTTACAACAAGAAATGGAATTGGCGCGTATTAAATTGGAGACAGCAAGATTACAAGCACAAAGTGCTGATGCAAACCAGAATAATAACGCACAAAATGGATCGTCATCCAGCCAAACTAAACATTTCTACAACTTTAAATTACCCACTCTCAACTTAAACGTGGACGACCTTTCATCGTTCCTGTCACGTTTTGAACAGACTTGCAAAACAAATCATTTGCCTGAAGAGTCATGGGTACTCAAGTTAAATGAATTCTTGGTTGGAGAACCACTGACGGCTTCTCAAAATGCTGACCCATCAATAGCAAATAACTACGGTGCTATTAAGTCCTTGCTTTTACGAAGGTTTCACCTGGACGAGGAACACTGTAGGTTGAAATTTAAGGGAATTTTACCTGAATCTCCAAAAGATTTTGCAGGATTCATTGCGAACATACGCAATACATTTAATAGATGGGTTGAACTGGCAGAAGTCAACAAATCGTACGACAAATTAGTTGATTTGCTACTACGGGATAAGGTATTATCTTCGGTTAGCCAGCCATTTTTTGCATATTTGCAGGAGCGTAAACCAGGTACTATGGACGAGTTAGAAAAAATTTCTTTAAACTACTGTTCGGCACATCCGAATGCAACCATTTCTAACTCCTCATTAAGAGAACCTCTACCTGTAGCGTCTAATATGGCCTACAATCATAATAACAAACAAAGACATCACAGTGTAGACAGAAGCAGGTTCCAAAGAAATCACAATGTTAACTTTCAGAAGGGACATAATAATGATTTCAACAATAAAAATGAGTTCAACAGAGGTAGATCACGAGATAGAAATTATTCACCTCAAACAAACTACCACAATGGTCAACATAACACTAATTATAATCGATCACATACTCCCAATAATAATAATAACTGGAATGGTAATAATCATGGCTCGAGACATCGAGATAATAGTTACTATAGAGGACGACGAGATAATTCTAACAATTATACTCGGAATCGATCTCATTCTCGGGGATCATCTCATTACAACCATAATACAGGGGCGGCAGTTACAAATAATACTACCCCTATAGCTCAGGTCCCACTTGACAATAATACAACACAGTCTTCTGCTGCATGTTTTGCTATTAATTATAATGTGGCAAATAGTTGCCAAGATTGTAATACTATTTTTCAGAAGGCCAAGGAAACGGTGCTGAATTGTGGACACCTTCATACAGCAGTTGGTCTTTCAGCGAACGATGGCAAGGGTACCCTGATGTTCAATAGAGGATTAGTCAATGGTACGGTGGTCTCAGTTTTAAAAGACTCTGGATCAACAACCATTGGAGTTCGGCAGTCTTTGGTACATCCTAGCTATGCAACAGGGGACTATGTCCGTGCATGATATTCGGGGGTACTATTGAGTACTACCCCACTGCCATAGTACATGTTAATACACCATTTTTTTCAGGTAATGTCAAGGTGTGCATGCTACAGAATCCATCAGCTGATCTTACATTAGGACGCATACATGGGAGTAAAGATTGCACTCCTAATGAAATTAATGATTGGGAGAAAAAAAAATTTGCATTCTTTTAGCAACGCTAACGCTGTTGTTGATATGGCTACACTTCGTGCCAACAACATAAATACATGTGGCACAGCAGTTTCCAACTTCACTCTCAGTACTATCCTGGAAATTGATGAAGATGATAGATCTATTGGACAACATACTAAGGATATAACTGATCCTAATAAAACTGTTGACGTTGTCAACATTGACAAAAACATTATGAGGAAGAATAATAGGTTAAATAATAATGCTGGACTTAAAAGGAAACATAAAGTTAACACAAATAATTATGATGAAAAAGTTTTTACTTTGCCCAGCAAGGACATGTCTACGACATGTAGGAAACTTAATACCTTTGGTGATGATAGGTATCATCCTCAGTCCAGTCAGGATGATACGACATCCAACAGAAAGACAATGTCGGTGTTGAAAGGGAAGGTTAATTCTTTGACAAAGAATACATATCATCATTGTCCACTATTTCGTGACAATGATACTACATATATTGGGAAAAGTGCGTATTCTCGCACAGTGTTAGTGCGAAATCTGCCGCAGGATACTACCTGGCAGGCACTTAGAATTTTTTTTGATTATACAGCAAACGTTAAGTTTGTTCGTCTTCTGCCATCATGCAATGGGCAGAATAGACAGGCGATGGTTACATTTCGTAACAATCGAGACGCTCGTTGGGTAATCGAGCGTGATAATGGTGTTTATTTTCATCACCGTTATCTAAAGTTACAATTAGTACCTGATTCTGCGCCACGCAGATAATGGTGTACGCTCACCCTTTTGTCTTATTTCTTGATGACTCAGCTCTAGTCAGTCATCATTTCTTTTCCTTATTGGTCATTTATTCTTATACGTCTTAGATATCAAGGGACACAAAAAGATATTTCATATTAACATGCTCAAGCAATTTCATACACGTCCTGAACACTTACAGTCAATTTTTCATGAACTAGATGACAACACAGTATCTACTTGTTATTATTCTAACTTATCCGTCATCCAGGAAGAAGAATCTTCTTTTCCTGAGGTACAGTTACCGTTACCGGTACCAGTAGTTCAACCTACTGAATCTTGGCGGGATGTAACCATCTCTTCAACGGTTACACCGCAACAGCGTCTACAGATTGCTAATCTATTACAATCTTATCCAGATGTATTGACCGACGTCCCGGGTCGCACATCGGCTATCAGTCATGACATTACTCTCAATGATGATACACCTATTCGTGTACATCCCTATTCGGTTCCTTTACATTTCCTTGCTAAAACTACTAAGGAACTTGAACAGATGTTGTCTCTGGGAATCATTGAGACTAGTAATTCGCCATTCTCTTCTCCATTAGTGATTGTCCGGAAGAAGGACAATAACATCAGACTATGTGTTGATTATAGAAAATTAAATGCTAAGACTATAGTTGACAGCGAACCACATCCACTTATCGACGACTTACTGCCACGTCTATCCAACGCAACTATATTTAGTAAGATAGACTTAACTAAAGGTTATTGGCAGATACCACTGACCGAAAAGGCTAAGTACTACACCGCATTTTCCACTCCACAAGGTCTATACCAGTGGAATGTGATGCCTTTTGGGCTTGTTAATGCGCCAGCTACCTTCATTCGCCTGATGCGACAAATTTTATCAGGTAGACCAGACGTTATTACATATATTGACGACATATGCTTGTTTAGTTCGTCGTTTGAGGAACATGTTTCGGGACTTAGATATGTTTTCGACACTCTAAGGAATTATCATCTAACTGCTAAACCTACAAAGGTGCAAATCGCGTGTAATGAGATAACCTTTTTGGGACATATCATTGGATCGGGATATATCCGAACGTTACCTAGTACAGTCTCCAAAATTCTAAACATAGCAGTTCCTCAGACGAAGAAACAGGTCAGGAGTTTGTTAGGACTTGTTCAATATTACAGTAGATTCATACCAAACTTGTCATCCATCACGGCTGTATTGTCTTCATTGTTAAAAAAAGACATGCCGGTGAAGGTGACATGGACTGGTACATGCAATGAAACTTTCAACAAAATTATAAATTTGTTCTCGCATGAACCAATTTTAAGACTTCCCGATGCTTCCAAAAGATTTTTCTTACGAACAGATGCTAGTAACTACGGCATTGGTGCATGCCTGCTCCAGAACCATGATGGCATTCTACATCCTACCTTATATATTTCAAGAAAGCTAAAGCCGGCAGAAACAAAGTATTCCACAGTGGACAAGGAACTTTTATCAGTGATATGGGCAATAACTAAACTTGAAAAGTTCTTGCTTGGTGCTCCCTTCACCATACAGACGGACCAACGTGCTGTAGCATCTTTGCGTCGATCTAATCATAAGAGCCAAAAAAACTCGCCAGATATGCAATCATCCTACAGCCATTTGAATTCTCCATTGAACATATTCCTGGCACTGAAAACATTGTGGCGGATGCGTTGTCACGTAATCCTATTGACGACGAATAATCAACATTAACATTCCTAAAACATATCAACTATAAGGGAACTAACCTTGCCTTCAATTTAAACTTTATAAACACTATATGCATCACAGAATTGAACTAAAGACAATCAAGGTATACATATTGACATTGAAACTTCGTCTAACGTCCATACACGATATATGAATATTCGTTGAACAATCATGGAACAATATCTGACGACAAGTCGAACTTATTATCCTATGTGCACTTAATTCTTGGATGCTGGGATAAATGACATTTCTTTCCAACGTAAACGTTTGAACATTTTTGCCTAAAAGAATTCATCAGGATCAAGACTACGGATGGATCATCATATCCTATACTAATTAATTAGTTAACTTAACTTCTTAATTGAATTATTATCAATAAAATGAAATGTGAGAAAAAAATGAAATGAAAGAACAAAAAAAAGAGAACGAAATATAAAAAGAAGAAATTATGAAAAGAGAAAATAAATCTCACACAAGTATTAGATTAATATTTTTTTTTTAATGTACCTATACATTATTTAGTTAGTTAAATTAGATAGTTATTATTCACTAACACTTAACACACACAATTAAGTTAAACTTATATTCGAATTTCTTTCTATTTCTTCTCACTTATTTTGTCTTTTCTTCTCTCATAACATCGCGTTACATTAGAACCTTAATAATTTAACTCTTAGTTTAATTAATTAATTTAATTTTAATTAGTCAAATTAATTCCTATATGACATACTAATACGACAGACCTTACTTTAATTTAATTCTATCATTCACTATTAACATTGGACATTTTATTTAGTTGATATAATAATATGTATAATATTGATATATAATATGATTAATGTTAGATGACTATGACAAATAGTTAGTTGACATGACCGCGACACGGTTCTACTCAGAACATCGTCGGCCATATGTCACGATTGTGTTAAATTTTTTTTTTTGAAAAATTGTTAAGTCGGATAGATCTTGAAAAAAAATCTATCGATTTTTTTTTCCCCCGGTGTACAGGGAATTGTTACGGTATATGATATAAACGCCGTCTGCTAAAGGTTAGCAGACGTGCAATCGTAAAGGTTAAGACATTTAATATATTGCGATAGATGTTTCAATTATTGAACGCTCCATACACGATCGATTATGACGTGTCTAGCGTTGTTTAGGACACAGTCGGTAACTAGGAGACGCTACCCTTTGTTACTTGACCGCCAAGCTGAATAGCTGCGTTTTTTCTAACCTTCCAATTCAATGGCATGATATAGCCATTTATATGTGCATTTTTGATGGACCAGGGTCAGTCCTAGAACTCTATATGAGAGGAAAATTTATGGAGGTTAGTATTTAACTAGAATCCTCAGAAGGAGGAGAATAATCGTCAAAATTCGTATGAAATATTCAGACTCGCAGTCTCACTGTCGGCAGGTAGCCATGTCTAGCTGCGCGTGCATATAGCTGTGATGTTCTGACGACAATACTGCATTGTATCCTTAAACGGACATTGACACGTAAACCAGCAGTCTACGTTATTGATTAATTTATGCATGACTTATAAGGACTTATGTTCTGTTCCTATTTGAAATGATCATCCTGTGTGTACATGTGATTAAATATTACGGACTCAATCTGAAGGCATTAATTACTTCATTAATGTTGCTGAGTTCAAGTTACATGAACTACTTCTTCATACCATGCTACTGAGTTGTATGAACACCTTCACCCTAATTCGCGTAATACTAAACAAAGCACGATTAACAAGAGATCACTAAAGTAACCATACTCAGTGCATGATCTTCAACCGGCAAATAACTCAGCAACAAAGTCAAAAACACTTAAACAACAGTCTAAAGCGCTGTCCACACAAAATGCATACAGTGGAAGAGATAACTCACAGATTCCACAATGCCAAATATTTTTCTAAACTAGATGCTGTACACGGATACTGGAGTGTTGAGATAGCAGAGGAAAGTCAACTCCTTACAACTTTTCGAACAGCATTCGGCAGATATTGTTTCAAGAGACTCCCATTTGGTTTGAATGTATCACAAGACATCTTCCAACAGAAGATTGACAACATTGTTGAGCAATGTTCTGGTACAGTGGCTATTGCGGATGACATTGTAGTCTGCGGCAGGTCAGAACAAGAACACGACCGTAACTTGATTAACTTGATGCATGTAGCACAGGCCAATGGGCTAACATTCAACAGCAAAAAGTGTACAATTAAGGCAACGGAGATACAATTTTTTGGATTGCTGTACACCCAGAATGGTGTAAAACCAGACCCTAAAAAGGTTGAAGATATTCATGACATGCCAACACCAGCTACAAAGAAGGAACTGCAACAATTCTTAGGTGCTGTCAATTTCCTAGCACAATTCATACCAAATTTGTCAGCTGCTGCAGAACCTTTGCGATCTCTACTACAGAATGAAACTCCGTATGAATGGTCAGAAGACTACCAACACATATTCAACCACTTGAAGACCCTCATATCATCTGATGCATGCTTGAAATACTATGACATGCAAGCACCCACTTTTCTCATGGTTGATTCCAGTCTGAAAGGCCTAGGAGCAGCACTTTTGCAACCAGACAAAAAAATCCTGAAGGACACTATGCCAAAGAACTTCGTCCTGTAGCTTACGCAAGCAAATCATTAAGTTCTGGCGAAAAGAAACTTGCAAACATTGAAAGAGAAATGCTAGCTGTACGTTTTGGAATCAAACGCTTCCACACATTTCTTTTCAACCGCCCATTTACAATTCTCTCAGATCACAAGCCACTTGAGATGATTCATAAAAAACCAATAGCTTCAGCACCACCACGACTACAAGCTCTGTTATTGGAAACACAAGGTTATGATTTTAATATTCAGTATATCCCAGGAGAGGATATAGGTCTTGCAGATGCTCTCAGCAGACTACCAAACCCCAACAAGACAGCAGATCTTACCCCAAACATCAAAGTTGATTTTGTCAAGTTTAGCGATAATCGGCTTGAACACATCAGAGAAGACACAATGAGAGATCCTATCCTTAACTCTCTAAGAACTGATATACCATGGATGGCCAAGCTCTATCAGGGAAGTTCCAACACACATCCGTCCATACTACTCGATGAGGGACGAGTTAAGCATCGAAGATGGTCTGATCCTTAAAGGAGATCGCATTGTTGTACCAGAAACACAACGTGATATCATCCTTAAACAGCTCCATAATAGTCACCTTGGTATTGTGAAGACACAACTGAGAGCAAAGAAAGATGTTTACTGGCCACAGATAAACAAGGACATAGAAACACTATGTAAAAACTGTTCAATTTGCCAAGAACATGCAAATAGGCAGTGCAGAGAACCTCTCATACCATCAGACATACCATTGAGCCCTTGGAGCATTATAGGAACTGATATTTTCTCAATCGACAATAATGACTATCTTATTATTGCTGATTACTACAGCAAATTTCCCATCATTGAGAAACTTCCACAACCCTCACCATCAGCTGTTATTGCAGACATTACAAAGAAGTATTGCAGCATGTTTGGCATCCCAGATGAAATTAGATCAGACAACGGTCCACATTTCTCAGGTCAAGCATACAGAAACTTCACTAAGGACTGGAAGATCAAACACACAACATCATCACCTAGATACCCTAAATCTAATGGTTTCATTGAGAGACAGATACAAACTATCAAGTCAATCATGAAGAAAACAAGAACAGAGGATGTACACCTAGCACTCTTGAGATGGAGAACAACACCGGTAGACAGTAAGATCGACAGTCCAGCAGAACTTATGTTTGATAGAAGAATTAAAGACCTCCTACTATCTAAGGTCCACTTCCGTCCACAACATAGAGACAGCACATATGATCAATTTCAGCATCGTCAGCAAGTTCAGAAATCCAACTATGACAAATGTGCTAAAGACTTACCACCATTATATCCTGGTCAGCATGTGACTACCTACAACCACAACAATGACACATGGTCAAAAGCAACAATCATTTCCAGAAACCCTGAACCCAGGAGCTATACTTTAAGACCAGACAGCAGCAGCAACCTCCTGAGGCGAAACAGAGTGGACATAAGAGAAATCCCACAGAATACAACAGAACAGAGAATTCCCATGCTTTCAACAGACAATGCAGTAACTCCAGACTTTGGTGCCCCACAAAACCAACAAGCGCCAAGGCCGAAATCACAACCAACTCAAGCTAAACCAGGGACTTCCGCAGAACCACCAGCACTTTACACCACTCGTTCTGGCCGTACAGTGACACCTCCCAGCCGATACAGACAGTGACATATATACTCACACTGAGCATTACACATACTTATCCTTTCTCACATGAAACATTTCGTTGGAAATGTTTGCACACATTTTTTTTTCAAAAAAGGGGGGATGTAATATGAATACATTAAAGTACGAACCACACATTGTAATATAATGCGAATCTTGACATGTACGATATTCTGTAAATAAACATGGCTACAAACTGAACATGCTTTTACTGAGTGCCTTCTGAAACATGTGTGTGCTTGTGTAGATGACGAGGTAATGCTTATATACATACATCATAACATTACACACACTACTGATTCTATTCAACAAACCGGTAAGTAAAATAGTTTTCTTCTTTTTGTTTTGTTAGTTGAAATACAAAGAATAGTACAAATATGTGCTACTGTATTTGCATCTAATTTTATTTCAAATTATTAGTTAACCTAAACGAAAATGCAAATTGGGTCTGAAACTAGCGATTGGGTCCATTTTCCTGCAATACGGGTACAGCCGAAAATGGCGGCCAAATTTTAGTTCGCGTAACTCTCTATACATCAAGGGGCTCTAGATAAGACGAATACAGTTTTTATTTTTCTCCCTCTATTCTAATAACTATACAGTAGATTTGATGCCACGTTGGCATATCGGCAATAGAACATATATAAAAATAGAGACACTATATATCCTAACATGGGGCAGGAACCTGTCCTCCTGTGATGGAGTTACTGTGATTTTATTTTCCACAGGCCCCATTCTTCTTCTCCCTGTAATTATTTGAGTTTACTCTTCTTCTCTATGTAATGAATTGCGTTTTTATGAGGGATTACTATAAGGTTTAATTTTAATGCCCGCATCAGTCTTCTTTTCTCTGAAGTAATTGCGTTCACGTAGTCTTATTTTCTTTGTAAATATAATTGCGTTCTTTTTATTTTTATTAAGCAGTGAGTGCGTAGATATTAGGCGGGCAAATTCTCCTGACGGTAGGAGATATTCCGTACTCCCGTATTTTCCTATGTTTAAACTAACGAGGGGTGGGGGTATTGAACCTCGATCCAGGTAACGTAGAACGAATCAGAGTTAATTTTGCTCACGCCAACGCTAGTATCTTATCTAATGTGACGCAATAAAATGCGCGGTAGAGGAAACAGACATGCGTCACGAGTAGCTTGCGTTATCATTGGCGGGTTTCAATAGTTTATTAAATGCCGAAATATTATTGGTTTAAGAGCGAAGCGACGCGATGACGTATGGCGTGGGTGAAGCGTCATTTTTCTTCAATAAATAACCGCGTCTAAGTTTTAGCGCTCTTTTGTCTCTAGAAATATATCAGCCGTGAAACTACGTCAATATCGCTTGCTCAAGCTAGAGATATTAAGTAATTGGCAATTTTCACGGCACACAGGGAGGGGTGCAAATTTGCCTTACAGCTTGCCAAGGTATTCGGCCTTCTCTAGAGTAGAAGAGTCGAGGCATCGCCAGAGGTGAACAAGAAATTGGTGACGCGGTAGTTACCGGCGCCAAGTACGTCTGCACCTGAAAACGATAGCAGTTCTCCTGCAGTGAAGCACCATGCTTCAGCGGGAACAAGTTCATCGCTGAAAATCCAGAGCTCTAAGCTCGTTATACCACTCCCAAGAGGCGCGTGGCCTGGAGATTGGTTTTTTGTGTAAATTCGGCCATAATAAAGCCGACGGTCCTAAACCCGAAGAGGGGTAACAGGGCAAGTGAATTAAAGCGTCAGCAGCAGCGAAGCACATACCTCCTGAGTCAAGTGCCTAATTCTAAAAACCCAAGTCATCAACAGCAGTAGTCGTGGAAGGAGATAAGGTCAAAATTCCTTCCGAAGGCTCTAGAGTGGAAGACAGAAGTTAAAGATTCAGATAGTCAGAGCAGAGGACAGCCTCTGTGATTGCACGGAAGAAGTCTGCTAGCGGATCAGGAATTGTGATTTAGCGGTGTAGGACAGTAGATAGTCATTCAGATTGGTGTAGACTTGTAGTACGTCTGCAGCCGGGCAGCGGTGTTAGATTTTTATAATTTACAATAGGATAGTTAGGAGTGGTGGCTCTTATTTAGAGACCCCACCAAGTCAGTGTGTGTAATCCTTAATTCTTTTTGTTCCCATACTGGTTGCAAGAGGAGGGAAAGGGTTGGGGGTTTTATTTATCTGACATTTTAATTGTTTGTTCTTTTCAGGTGTGCGACCTCGCACGTTATTTATTTTGTGATCGTGTGATTTAATTTGTGGTGTAAATAAACTGTATACTGGATGAGTTTCTCTATATAACTATACTGTACATATATATATATATATATATATATATATATATATATATATATATATATATATATATATATATATATATATCTATATATATATATATATATATATATATATATATATATATATATATCTGTCTGTATAGTATGTCTGTGGACTTTTAGTGAAACCTTATCTCCTTTATGGTAGTCAGAGGTGGTGAGTCTTTAGCTCTTAACAAAGTCGTGAGTGGTGAGGGAGAGTCAGTCTAGGTTCTCACCCTCGAAGCTATAAGTCTCATCTTTCCACATTAACTGACATTTCTCATACAAATCTATCTTCTCAGACAAACTCTAAAACTTAAATCCATTTCGTGACACCTCCTACCAGGTGCATCAGCCAGGCAGTGGATGGTTGATGGCCTCTAGATAAAGAGAATAGAGATCAGCTGTGAATACTGAATAATCAGCCGTGAACCAAAACAGGTGGTTGTCACTGAGGGAGAGGTGGGATGGTTGTGAGGGACAGCTGTCTGTATCAAATCACCTCTGAAGCTTTATGATGTGACAACCAGCGAGATGGAGGCACTTTAACCTCTTCCCTCCCCACTGAATTGTGGGTTTTACTTTTTAGTCAAAGGCTAGCGGAGACAACCGTACACAAACCAACGGAAAGCAACAGGAAACTACCATCGTATTATCCCTTGTATAACCATGGATCAAACCAACTTCCTAGTAAAAGACAACGAAGTTACGGGGGATTCCAGAGGAACCTCCTCATCCGGTAGCCTTAGCCTTACTTAAATCAGATAAGGAAATGACTGAAAGATACAACATTACAATACAGAATAGGTACAATGCAATAGAAAAAGTACAGAGTATAGATGAACAGTGGGAAATGCTAAAGGAATCAAACATCAAAAGAAATCGTACCAGAAGTAAAGAGGACTGCAAAGAAGAAGTGGATGACATGTACAATTTTAAAACTGATGTACGCAAGAAGGAAGAAGAAGCAAGACAACGAAGAATATGACAGACTAAATAAGGAAATAGTAAACAAATGTAAAGCAGCAAAAGAAGCATGGCTAAACCAGAAATGCAGAGAGCTTGAAGTGCAGAACCGAAAAGACACAAAATCTATGTCCAAGCAAATAAATGAGTTAACAGGCAGAAGGCCACAACAAGTCACTGGTTCTTTGACAGCAAAAGAAGGAACATTGTTTATTTATGGGCCATGAGAGGGAGTCGCGCTGGTGTAATGGTTACAACGATGCGCTGGCGACCAGTTTTTCAAGGTTCAAGCCTGGGCATCAGCATTTGAAGGAGTGTCAATGGTCGGGATTTTGACTAAATAACCTGAACGGCTCCTGAGATAAACCCTCTGTGGATGGGAAAGAGCGAAGCTCCTGACCGGGTTGGAAGGAAAGTATTCAGGTTCCCCAGCCTCGCAATGACATGTCATTGGGCCAAAGGGCTGAAAGCCCAAGTGCCACTGGTTAAGGAAAAAAAAAAAAGGGCCATGAGAACATTATAGAAGGGTGGACAGAATACATCATGGAGCTGAATGATGATGAAAGACCAGAACAGTTGTGAAGGACCTCCAATACCTGTGGCAGAGGTAGGTGATGCCATGCACCACATGAAGAAAGACAAAGCGCCCGAACCAGATAATGTGACAGTAGAGGAAATAGAAGCTTTGGGAGAATTTGGAGTAAAGGTGATAATAAAACTCTTAAATGACATCTACAACAGTGGTCAAATACCTGATGATCTGCTAAAATCCATATTCACAGCTTTGCCAAAGAAACCTGGAGTCATGGAATATGAAGAACGTCACACCATTAGTCTTATGAGTCATGTGACCAAAATATTATTACAAATTATCATGAGAAGAGTGAGAATTAAAATTAACTCTTAGTATACGTGCGGCCTTTTAGAAAGGCAGACGACCGATCCCCGTTTTACGGCCGGCCTTTCTAAAAGGCCGAGACAGTTTAGACAGTTTCCGTGTCAATAGCGAAAATGTATAGGTGAATGCATGTTTAAAACCACTGAACAATTTAGTTAAGTGCATGATATAGGGGTTTCATTTCTTCACATTTTGATATATAAAACACTTTATGTTATCTTTATAAATAAATTATTTATTGCAAAATCTGTAAAGTAGTCATGTCTAAAAATGTACTCTATGAATTTAGCTCATAAAAACGTGGTTTTTGATTTCGTATACTAAGAATTAAACCAGAAATCAACGAACAGTGTGGGTTTGTAGAAGGTAAAGGCACAAACAGTGCTATATATATTTTAAGAACATTAATAGAAAGAGCCATAGAGGTGAAGACAGATCTGTACTTGTGCTTTACAGATTACACTAAGGCATTTGACAAAGTGAAACATGAGGAAATTATCAAAATTTTAGAAAGCATCAACATTGATGGTAAAGACTTGAGGATAATAAAGAACATGTACTGGCAACAAACAGCAGCTGTAAGAATTAGCAGCCAAATAGGAACGTTTCAGCAAGTAAAAAATGGTGTCAGGCAGGGATGTGTGCTGTCACCGGATCTGTTCAATCTGTACAGGGAAAATATTATGAGATCTCTATAGGACATGCCAAGAATATCACTAGGTGGACAAAATATAAACAACTTGTGATACACAGATGATACAGTCTTAATAGCAAAAAGTGAAAAGGAGATGCAGGAAATCGTTGATACAATAGTGATAGAAAGTGCAATTAAGGCTTTAGCCTTAATAGCAAAAATACAGAAGTAATGGTCGTCTCAAAGAAAAGGGCTTCCTCAGAATGCACTAAGTAAATGGAACTGTTTTAAAACAAGTCAATAAATTCAAATACGCAGGGCACATAAATAACAATAGATGGAAGATGCATCTCAGAAGTGAAGAGCAGAATAGCTCAGGCAAAAGCAGCATTCTATAAAATGAAGAGTATTTTATGCAACAATTCTTTGTCATTGGAAGTAAGACAGAAGAGTTCTTTAGTGTTATATAGAACCAATACTGACATATGGGAGTCTTCTTCTTCTTCCTCGTTCATCATGAAAAGGACTGTGGTTGCATTGTGCCCGTTTGCAGCGAAGCTGAGATATTTGCGCCTTTCGGCCGACACATCTGACTTCCGCACAGCATTTTTTGGGACAGGGTTAGCCTTCCCTCTTCGATCCCTACTCTCTCAGCCAGACTGCAGTGATGTAGCCTGTTTCCAGGCCACATATGGGAGTAAGTCATGGACAATTAGTAAACAAATAGGGAGGGCACTAGAGGCAACAGAGATGTAGTTTTACAGAAGAATGTTAAAATACCATGGACAGCCAAAAAGAGTAATGAGGATGTCCTGCAAGAGGCCAATGCACAAAGGAAACTTATTTCACAAGTTAGAAAGAAGCAATCCACTTTTTTTGGGCATGTTATGAGAAGAGGAAAGCTGGAATATATCATAACAACAGGTAAGATTGAAGGAAAAAGAGATAGGGGAAGTCAAAGAGAGCAAATACTGGACAGTTTGACATCATGGCATGGAAAGAAGTCAATAGCAGAATTGATAAATTGTACTGGAGACAGGAAGTTGTGGAGAGACATGATCTTCTACGCCACTAGGCACGGTACTTGAAGAAGAAAAAGAAGATATATCCTAATTATAACCGATTATCCAAAAGAACGTTGCAATTTGTTCTGCACAGAATATGAGTCTCTTAGAAATACTTCAGTGGTTGAATGGGATATTTTACTTCATCAATTTTAGAAAAAACAGTGGAGTTGATTTTGCATCGTTGTTTTCTAACAGTGCTTGCTAAGTTTTGCAATGCTGGTGGAAAAAACTGAATCACAGGTTGTGTTCAGTACATTAAGTAAGCGTACTTATCATAGGTTATTTTCAGTACATTAAGTAAGCAAATAGTTTTAAACTGCACAGTAATCTTAAATTAAGTTTTTCTTTCTTTTTTTTTAAAATTTTGTATTTAACAGTTAAATAAATTTAAAAATAGAAATTCTACTTGTACCTTGTTTCATACGCAAATCAGTCAATCAATATCGTTTAGTGCCCCAAGCACCTTCAACAAACACATGCCAAGTTCTGTCGCATGCCATCAGTTTAAAGCATTTCCTTGTCTTTCTCATCATTTTCACTTCTCTCCAGTTCTCTTTTCCATATGTTCTGTGGTCTGCCGCCACTTCTTTTACCCTGTGGATTCTAGAACAAGTGTCACCATCTCTGGGGCTGGAGAACGGCACGACAGCTTGCTTTATACCGGATGGCTAGTCGCTATATCCAGGGCCATGATCTGTATGTGGTGCACGGTGGTCTAATTCACAAAGAAACATAACTCACCGTTCTTGTGTGAGGGTGCTTTGCAATAGGTGTCAGTTATTATAATCTTATGATCATTTTCTATTTTCGCTACGTAGTAAGTTTCTCATAAGTCATAAAGTAAATCATTCAAATGAAGTAAAATTTTCAAGCTGAGACACACAAAAACGAACGTGAAAGATCTAAAATTCTGCCGAAACAGAAAGATTTGACAAATCAAAATGAGCAGTCCAAAAAGTCAAGACAAGCTTCTTTTTTTTAAATTTGGTTCAATACACAGCCATGGTGTTTTCTCTTTAAAATGATCAGAATAGGATGTTGCAAATGGTTGAGCAAAATTTGATATTCTTTATTTATGTCAGTATGAAAAGCAAAAGTTGCCATATGAAAATTTATATGTTGCCATTGATGAACTTGAGTTTTCTTTTAAGTCAGTAAATGATCTTTCACTTATTGTATACTTGCGATGTAGTCAGTATCTATCAGGATGAGTAGAACCAGTCTTTTCACTGGTGTATTTTAAGTCCATGTCTACTACAATTTTAGATTTTGGTACGAAGGTTGACTATGATATTCACTGTTTGGTTATATACGTATATTAATGCTTTAAAAAATTCCTAGCTAAGTCCATATATCTACGTAATCATATAACAAAATTTCCGAAGTGACGTCTGTTTTTCAACCTATTACTTACACCATTTCTGCCGTTCTATTTCTTTTGTTGTGAATGCTGTGTTCCAGGCATCACTTAGCCATTTCAAAAGGCAACAGGTCATAAGATCATCCACTATATATGGGAGACAACAGTCCGGTCAGAAGTTCAAGAAAATATGGACTGCTCTCGGTGATGGATTGTCCGCAACTGAACTATGTTTCTAAGCACTGAGCAAGCAACACCTAACTCATGTCATTTTATTATTTCTTTATTAATTGTTAACACGTCTCCTAGTGACCTCAACGTGTACCAAATTTGCATTCCAATAATTCCAGCAATTATCATAGAGATTATGCCTATGACATCACGAGAAAACCCCCCTAGGTTATTAACAGCTTTGTCTGCTGAGCCTAGTCCTGCTATCAACAAGCTTCCTTGATGTGTGTCCTATCCGAATACAAACACATAACTTTCAGGTTGACTATACAATCAACAGCATAGAACATGGAGGAAGCAAATCAGATCCTTTCAAGATGAGTTAAAGGAATTTTAAGTACAGAAGGATTGCAGAGTATTAATGAAAGAATGCTCTGGGTCATACAATAAAGCGTTTTATTTCTATTTCATCATGAATTCTTGTCAAAATATTTATCTTTAAAACATTCTGAAAAGCAACAAAGTAAACATTAAGATAGTCAAACAAATCATAAAAATATAAAGGTAGTCCCATAGCAGACGCTGCCGCAGGGTAGTGAAGTATTAGACACTTCACTATACTAGGTCCAGCAACGAGAGGTGGGGGTGACCTATATATTTATATACAGTACTCGCAACCAGAAACTCACGTTTGAGTTAGTTTCTTAAAAACTCACAAACTAATCATACAACCAGTTAAAATACAAGGGAGCTTTTGGCATGTTTATCCAAGATGAGTTTTATAACTACATGTACAACAAGGTTGCCATTTAGCGGTGTGAAATGTAAACAAATAAACATGGTGACTGAAAAGTTGCTCTATATTTTTATATCCTCACTTATATAACTCCTGTGTCACCAGTACACTTGTGTATGGCAGTGAGACATGGACAACCAATGCTAAGCAAGAAAGAAGGCTCAATACCTTCCATCTACGGTGTCTGCGCCACATCCTCAGTATTTTGTGGAAAGACAAAGTGACGAATGTCGAGGTGTTGTCACGTGCTGGCCTTCAAAGCTTGTATACTCTGAGACAGCAAAGACTAAGCTGGCTTGGCCATGTCCGCCGCATGGAAGATGGTAGCATCCCAAAAGATATCTTCTATGGACAACTGGCAAATGGCAAAAGAACAGTTGGGTGACCGCAGCTCAGATTCAAAGATGTGTGCAAGAGAGACATATGGGCACTGGACATAAATCCAGCAACCTGGGAGGATGAAGCTGCTGATCACACCAAGTGGAAATGCTATCTGTGGTGCCACCACCTCAGATTGGGGGAAAAGAAGGTCTCACAGCAAGAGAGGAGAAAACATCGAAAGGAGCACCAGGAAAATAAGCAGCTGCGAGCTGTCACTTCGGGGGCGCATTCCCATAGTCAGTTATGACTGAAGGGGTTATTATTATTATATCCTTAATTGTATTTACTGGATATACACAAAACAAATGTCAAACAAGGAGCAATAACTGCCACTTGCTAATAAGTTGTTTTTAATTTTGTTATTTCTAGAAACAAAATAAAATAAAAAATCCAAACTGGCCAATAAACTGAGGCTACAAGAGACAGCAAACATTCAGGTATGACGTGATGTGTTGAACAGGCCGTGTGTCATGCTTTCAGATTTTCTTCGTGTGTTTTTCGGTCTCCTATCTCTCTTCCACTGGGGATTCAAGAACAATGGCTGCCTTGTAATGCTATAACCTGGGTCCCTCAATATGTGTCCAGTCCAAAATATATGCCTTTCCCTTACCTCTTGGTATGATGATAGGAAACTCTGTACAGAGCGATACAACAGGAGGCAATCTGATCATCAGAAGTTGTCCCCCCCCCCTTTCAATCCAGTGTTTCGGCTCCTTATTCTCCTTTACACTCTAAGAGGGGTGGGCCCACCTGGGTCGTGACTCCCATGTGTCTCAGCCTCCTGTTGTCTTGTGTAGCAAATGAACCCATTCCACCTTGGTTGCAGCTTTAAAATCCACAATTCCTCCAGCTGGAGGCAATTGTGAAAGTAACAAAGTGAAGACAAATTATTGCGGTTGTTCCGCAGCACACCAGTGACACACCTGCATGAAACCGACGAAGCGTGAAGCCATTACGAGCTGGCAACTGAAATCTAACTGTGCCTGACACCTCATATAATATGCCACGGGTTACCCGTAGAACCGCCGTCCTTTCACCAATACAACAAAAAACTCAGTGTATTGCGGTATATATCTAGTCCTTTCCATCAGTTCCACACTGGCGATCTTGTCATATGTCATTGGAATCCTTTGATTCTATGCAAGCAACCATTTATGAAAGCCTGTAACTTCTTGGTTGTTGTTTTAGTTCATGTTGTAGAGTTACAGACTTTGACAAACGGGTGCTTGCGTAGAATAGAAAAATTGATATAGTATGGCAAATTCACCATCATGGAAACTGAGGATAAAAACCAGACATGTGCTAATGTAATAATAGGTGAGTAGAAGACTCTGGTGTTGGATAGAACTCACATTAAGGAAACCTAGTGATAACAACACAAGGCAGTCATTGTTCCCAGGGTAAGTAAACAACAAAACACACCTGGAGATGCCAAATGGAGACGTATGAAAGGGATAAAGAAGACATGGAAAGACTTAGAATAGATGGCACAGGACCATAAAAGCTTGGCATGAATTTGTTAAAGGTCTACGTTTCTTAGGGAGTCGGAGGGTAAAGATGATAATGATGTTGCAGAGTTATACAACATGGCTGCATTAACGTTCTGAGTTGAAGATTCTCATTTCTGTGTTGGGTTCAGCTTCTGATTTCCATATATTTCCAAATTCCATGAAAGATCTCCAGGCCTTTTGAATCCTTATTTTGATGTCACTGTTTGCTCCTCCTAATTTCTCTGTCTTGCTGTCAAGATATATGTAAGAGCCCATGTCTTATAAAGGCATTTATCTCACTGTAGAATCCCCGACAATGAAGAGGCTGATTTATCCGAACACTTAAAAACTGAAATTTATAAAAATTTGGAAAGTTTTTTTGGGCTACTTTTTTATCACAATTTGGATTATTTATGACTATGATGGGTGACTTTAAGCTATTTTTTGCGACTTCGGGCTATTTTTTAATCAGTTTGGGCAATTAGGGCTACTTTTCGAATGCAATTTGGGCAACACCTGAAAACCATCAAAATCCAGTTTTAGATACCAAGCTGTCATCGAGGACTTTGGATAAAAGGTTACAAATCTGTATAGAATGAACACATGATCTGTCAAAGCAACAGTGAACACAAACAATCTGACAATATTTAAGACAATGTTCATGTTTACTGTGAAGCTGACCATTCACTCTCCATGTTCTGAATGCCACATTTACAAAGCCATATTTATATGATTTTTATTCTTCTAATAATGGGATGACACCATTACCAAATAACAAAAGAAAAGTTTTGTTCTAAAAGTTGGAGTGATCATTCAGTGAAACAATGTTTAATGAACACAAAATTAAAACACTGTAACTGGAGGTTTGCTGTGACTAGTATTTCATCTGAACAAGTAATATAAATGAAAAAAATCAAACTCAATGAAATGTTTCATAATTTACAATATGGAAAGAGATGAAAAACTTCAACAACATGAGATCATTATTTTTTTTTTTCAGAATGAAAACTAATGTGGGTTTGGGTAGCATATTAACCTCTTGGCTCAGTTACGATGACATGCATCATCAGAATTTTGATATCTGTCACTATGGCTTGATGAAACATCATATTTGTATTAAACATTACCAAATTCCAGGCTAGTATTACTTAAAGTTTTGCAACTCTTAGCCATAATAGTGGTGAATGCATTGCCACTGCATAGTTATGAACTGACACTGACCCAGTAGAAGAGTAATGGGAACGGGACAGAGTATTCATGTGACCTGATCATGTTATCATCAATATTTTCCTTTGCACTCCTTATAAAAAGCTTACACCAGGCACTCACATGCTCTTGTAGTAGTGCTTTCTGTGGCAACTGGTTTTACATGATCAGGTTGCCATCCCCATGCAACAATGTCAGTAGCCTTGTATGACATGCCTGAGGGTGTAGTAGTCTTATTCTTTCTGTCTATTCAGAACCCCTCCCCCCCCAGGAACTACATTATAGTGACTATTTCAGCTGTCATATCTACTGTCAGCATTTCTCACTGCTGTTGTGGTTTTTTTTTTTTCTGTGTTGGCTTCCTGGTTTCTAGAGGTTCTGACATAATGTACTTAACAAGTGATTATGAAACCTGGGGGGAAAAAAAAAACAAACATACATTCACATTTTCTGTAGACAATGGTTTTTTTGTTCTGTGCTGACTTAGTAGTTGCTAGAAGTCTACTACTGGACAAAAGTTAAGGGCCGCCATTCAGTTTAGACAAGGTTTATATAATTGATTGGCAAACTGTAAAGACAAGTGAAAATGTCATTAAAACTGAGCTCAGAGAAATGTGTATACATTTCTGTGTGCACTAGGTTAATTTTTTTTAAATGTCCAAAAACTGGGTCACTTTAACCCGCATGTGAAAATTGCCATTGTTGCTGCAAAAAGTCGTGGTTTTTGCAACACGCCCCACTAGTTCAAAAGGTGAAAAAGTGAGTTGAATTTGAATGCATGTGGAAAATGATCATCGGTAAAGAGTGTTCACCGTTGGTATGCAATAAATCAATATGACAAATGGTAAAAATGATCACTGCATTAGCCATGCCACCAAGGAGAAGTCTCAGCACTGTAGACCGTGGTCGAGCCATGGCATGGATTCAGGATGGTCAATCTGTTCGTCATGTTGCAAGACATTTAGCAGTGTCCCACTCTACCATTCAGAGACTTCTTGAGAGATTTCAAGCTACCGGACATTTTGAAAATCGACCCTGCTCACGAAGAAATATATAAACCTTGTCTAAACTGAATGGCGGCCCTTAACTTTTGTCTAGTAGTATATAATTTACTTCACAGATGATTATGAAACATGAAAAAAGACATCATAATTTGCCATTTAGCTCCTGATGGAGCATGGAGGCACTGCTGCAGCCGGTTCCCTTGCAGGAAGCTTGCACCAAGCATTCAAATGTGCTAGCAACAGTGGTTTCTCTAGAAATTAGTTTTAAATGATGAAGTTGCCAGTCCCATGCACAACCTCACATTAGTTGCCTCTTACTACATGCCAGAAAGGGCAGTTGTCTTATTCTTTCTCTGTCTCTTCCGAGACCCCGGGGGACTACATGGGGCCGGAAAAAAGACATGTTCAATACACATTCTTTGTAAACAGCGAGGCCAGACTTAATTACAAAACAATATCTTTTTCTGCACCTACTAAATCACGAATCCATAATTTTTAAAAAGAAGCAAGGAAAACAAAATGAGCAACCCTAAAATAAAACCTTGGTTCAATCAATGATTGGGTCACCAAAAGAAAAAAAAAAGCCTTGTCTGACAAAGCGACCCTGATCTTTCGACAGGATCAATGTCGATTTTCCCCAGCAGCCTTATGTTTTCTCTACTGTTGACTCTGTATCGTACAAACTAATTTTTTATGATGATTTGCTTTGCCAGCTTATGGTGGTTCATACATACAAAATACAATACTATGCCATCATGTCGAATTAGTGAATATCAAAACTGATGATGTCATTAAAACACAGTCAATGGGTTAATTACAGTCTGAAAATAACTTAGCAAAACTGTGAATTACAATTCTGCATGACTTGCATTAATTAGCATATTTTACTTGCAGATTAAAATTTTTTTCTATAATCATTTTACTTTCCTAGGTAAATTCAGCTTTCAGAAATGGCCTCTGCCTTAGAACAAAAGTGCTATGTATATCATTGCCTTATTGCGTGTCACTAGTGGAATCCTTGTAAAGACAACACTTCCAAATCAACTAGCCAACATCTAACATCATTTTTATTTCCTTTTGCCTCCCCATAGAGCATGAAGTTACCACTACAGATGGCCCCCACTTGAGGAAGCCTAAGCCAAAAAACAAACTCCTTCAGCTGTGGCTTCCATAGCAATCTGTTTTCTATGATGAGATTGCCAGCCTCATGAACAACCTTATATTAGTCACCCTTTTACATAATGTCTGAGGGAGCAGTCGACCAATTCTTTCCTTTTGTCCTTCATAGACTCCAAGAAACTACATAAGGCATCTAACATCTAAGCTTTCTGCTATGTGAAATTGTTGAAGTAATGCACAAGTGGAACAAATGCTCACAAAGATTAATGTTTCAGTGTCTTTAATTACCTTAACAAAATGAACACCAGCGACACTGAACATATTGTACAAACTAACATTCTTTTAAAGCTGGTTACAGTAATGAGTTCAACAGTTCATTATTTAGTGTGAACTTTCATGTAAGAAGCAGTGACTGTTCAGCAGCTTTCATTACTAAAAATATCATGCCTTCACACTGGTTCTCAGCATTCTCTGTTGTAAAGGTTCACCGTTTTTAAAATTCACACATATTCTGCAGCTGTACAACCTGTATCATCCAACCACCCCATACAATCATTCAGTGAATACTGCAATGAAATATGAACACCAATTTTTACATGCAGAGTGTCAGTCACACAACAAATTAAGAACCTTACAGCACCGTTGTTCTCAACCGGGATACGCATGCTCCTCAGGGTACCTCGAGAGCTACCAGGGGGAACACCTTGGTTTCCAAAAAGCAGATTTCATGTGTTTAGTTCACCAGTTCATTTCAATATTTATCAGTTAATTGTGAAATAATTTAGATTCAAAGTGATGCATGCATACTAATGATATTCATTTTTCTATTGTTATGAGAACCGAAGAATAATAGAAGTTAAAAAAAAACTCTCCTTTCTTAGGGCTCTATGCCTATGATAATCTTACTTGAGGAGAACTAACCAACACTCCAGGAGGTACCTTGGATAAAAAGGTTGAGAACCACTAGAAATAAAATAATCATTCACCAAAACTGACCAGACTTTTTTTAAAATAACAACTTTCTCATACTTTCAAAACAACTCAAATTTACTTTAAAAAAAATATAGTCTCGTTCTCTCAGAAACTGGAAACTACGATGTAAACTTCCTACAATTCATTCAATGTCATGATCTTGAATTAAAATGTACTCTTGAAGACTAGTGATTTTGAAAAATAGCTGGAAAGATTTTGACAGGAAAGGTGGAGGAAGAATCATTACGAAACACACCGTGGAATCATTCAGAAACTTCAATACTTTATGACAAATTTTAATTTGTTAAAAAACAAAATAACATGTTATTTCTAAACAAAAACTCAACTAAGAACATCATAAACTCAGAATGAATAATTATAATTCTCAGATAACATGTAATGTGATCACACAGTCATTTCCTGGCACTGAAGTGAAAAAGCCATTCCTAATGTTTCATTAAACTTTCAAATATGAAGGTGTAATAACGTGTACAGTTCACAGGCTTTAAGGATATTTAAAAGTGTGGGGAGCTCTCAAAACTCTTAACATGTAGTTAATGCAGTTTCAATGATTATCAAAGTCTATAATTTCAGGAGTTTAACACACAAAAACATGAGGATTTTCCAACATTCTCAACATGTTCCACTGTACCAGTTTAACTGCTTTATGAATCCTGATGGACATTAAAAATGAACTGATCTGAATCCATGCAAGAAAAAAGAAAAACTAACCAAAAAGTCAATTTTGTTCACATTGACATTTCTCGTACACCTATTTCAAACAAAACGTATATATGACTGCTATTGCAGAAAAACTGCTACGTTACTGAGATAAAAATTAAAAACAAAACGGTATGCTATGTCAGTCTTATCCAAGCAAAAGAACAGACAATGTCAGCTTTAGATGAACAACGTAACAGTTTTACACAGTTTCCAAAATAAACTGTTCTTGTGTACGTGCAGAACTAACAAGCATACTATTTTATCTTTAATCTTCTTTATTAAAAATGCATTACTTTCATTTTATAGTTTGTTCCACCATTTCTATGATGCTGCATGTTCCACCGTTTCAAAGATACTGCATGCACCTTTTATATAAAACCTCACGGTCTCTAAAAAAAAACCCAACCCCCAACATACACGACAGATTTTTGTGGATTTGTGTTGTATATTTATAAATGCACAATAGCTTTAACACAGCAGCTTTTGTCCAAGTTATTAATGCTCAAGGACTATTTCATTTTTCCTAAAATTAGGTATCAAACTCTACAACTGAGCAACAATCAAGGAGTTTAACAAAATCCAGAGATGTTGTGAAGGCACCTTGAAAAATTCCACAAAAAATGCTGTGCGACTGAGGGTGGTGGTTTTTAAACTATATGTAGACAGGAGCATATTTAAACAGGTTTCTCTATACTTGGCTCTGATGTTGTCGTGGGGATGTCTGGTTACTCTTCTTAGGTGACGGTCTGTCTGAAGGAGGTGGTGGATTCCTGCCATAATCTAAGTAAGTAAGTATATCCAGACAACAAGCAAGCATAAAAGTAAATATAATTTTTTCAGCGTTTAATACAATTAACTTATTGTTATTGTTAATCAGAATCGACCTCACTGCACTCCGGGCAAACCCATAGGTGCTCAGTCTCCCTCAGCAAATGTCGAAGAGTATGAATGCTAATTGTTCCTGTTGCACGGTGGTTGTACATACGATGGATGCATCCTCTCTCACGTCCATTTCTGCTAGTCCCACGTTTGATGCCAAACTCCAACAGCCTCAGCCATGTTAATTCATCCATTGCAGTGTAATTATCCGGCAGGCGATCATTAATAGCCCTTAGTATCTCTCCTTTATCCACGTCCAGTGTCCCCACTATGGGTGCTCTCAAGGCCAGTCTGTCAGCTCTCTCATTGCCAGGTACTGCTGCACGACCAGGACAGCAGATCCACACCAGTTCTTCAAGACTTGAGGATTCTTTTGATGTTTTCCATTCCTGCTGCAGCCATCCATTCTGAACTTTCTGAAGCATGGCTTGATAGTCTGACAATATAACTGCCCTGGTTGATGGAGTTTCAGACAGCCACCCCAGTGCTGCAGTAACTGCCTCAACCTCCATTCTCATGCTGGAGGTTGTTGTCATGTAGGCTCCACTCTGTTCAGCGACAACCCTGCCCTTTATTCTCGAAGAGAAGCCTCATCCTGATTTCTCACCACGCACTACAGACCCATCATTGTATACAATGGCGTCATCATCCCCAGCATGATCACTTATCAGCTGATTAATTTCCAGCTCTGCTTTTCCATTGCCCCAAGATCTGCACTCTCTGCCAAGGCTGATGATGACCTGCTGGTAGTTTATCCAGTTCTTCCCTGACTTACTCCACTCTTCCCATTTGGATACATTTTCAACCCTGGTCATCTGACCAATCGTAGCCTCTGCCTGTGCCATCCATGACATCCCCCTCTTGATTCTTGCTCCTTTGATGTCAGCTACATTCTCATGTAGGGGATGTCTTTTGTCAGTGGTTACCCGCATATATTAACTTAGAGCAATGCCTACGAATATTTAAGGGTAGACTGAAAATGTCAAGGAAAATAATGGCTAGCACAGTGATATGCTTGATGAAAACACAATAAGCAAAGTTGAATCCCCCAAATGAGAAGCTGAAACAGATGAAATTTACCATTCATAAGTGTGTAAAGTTATATAGAACTAAATCTGCCTCAAAAGATTCTGTAAAAGGTGCTGTAAAGTAGTGCCTGTAAAATATAAAAAAATCTTCCACTTCTGGAAGTGAACTAAAAGTGTCAACATTCAGTCTTTGTCAAGTTATCAGAAATTAACTCTTGTGACTACATGTTCAACTCCGCCAATGCCGGTCCCAAGCCCGGGTGAAAAAGGAGGAGGGCGGCCTGCATGGAGGCCGTAAGGAGGCAGCCCCTCCACCATGCAAAGGCACAACAGGCCAATCACCTGTTTGCTTTAAACCACGATTACGAGTAACAAAAGAGAGAAAACCGGACTGATTCTAAAGGCGACGAACTGGAACGGACTACGGACTACGACTTATGGAACATGGAACACAAGAAGTATAAATGGGAAGGAAGAGGAGCTGGTGGAAGAGATGAGGAAAGCAAAACTAGAAATCCTGGCTATTACGGAAACAAAGAAAAAAGGACAAGGAGTCATGGATCTCAATGGCAACACGCTGCTCTACAGTGGTGTACCCATATCCGAAAGAGCTAAAGGGGGTGTGGGTTGCATTGTGGCCCAAAATCAAAAAGATAGTATCAAGGGGTGGAACTTTGTCTCAGAGCGCATTATGGTTGTGAAACTAAAAGAAGGAGAAACCATAGTCAACCTGGTCATAGTGTATGGGCCAAATGAGGATGAGAGAGCAGAGGTCAAGGAGGAATTCTTCGAGCTGCTTCAAAGGACAGTGGATGACTGCCTAGATGAAGTTATCATGCTCGGAGATTTTAATGCCAGAGTTGGAAATGACCATGCTAGATGGAGTGGAGTTATCGGAAGATATGGAGAAGATACTCTCAATGACAATGGAAAGCGACTCCTTAGATTCTGCAGTGAGCAGAATCTGACCATTACAAACACAAAGTTCCCCCATAAGCGCATACATGCATACACTAGATGTGAACCAACAAAGAATGAGAAGTCAGTGATCGACTATGCCATTGTTCGGAGAAGCTCATTCAAATATGTCCGAGATGCAAGAGTCTGGAGGGGGCCAGAGATTGGAAGTGATCACTACCTGCTAACAATCAAACGAACAACTGAAAGAGTTGCTCAGCCTAGGAACTGCTCAACATCACGCAAGAAACCAAGTAAACGAGCAGGAGAAATGAGCATTAGGACCTACAAGCTGAGAGAGCCAGAAATTAAGACCAGATATCAGGGGCTTATTGCTGCAGCGATGAGCAACACAGAAGAACAACCTGATGACTTGGAAACCCTCTGGATTAAATTCAAGGATATCATAAAGACAGCTGCTGCAGAAGCATGTGGTGAAGTCCGACTTGGGAACCAGAGAAAGAGGACACCTTGGTGGACAGAGGAAGTCAAAGAGAAAATAAGAGAGAAGAAAATGGCATGGAAACAATACTTAGGAGCTAAAAACACAACAGGACAAATGGAAAAATATAGAGAATATGTGACACTCAGAACAGAAGTAAAGAACAAAGTGCTAGCAGCAAAACAGAAGTCCTGGGAAGAATTTGGAGAAAAGCTAGAAAAAGATGCACAAGAAAACCAGAAATTGTTCTATAAGACCCTAAAGAACATGAGGAAGGAAAAACAATGCCCTCTCAAATTTATAAAGGACAAGCAAGGCAAATTGCTTACTGCCCCGAAGGAAGTAATGGAAAGATGGAAAGAATATTTCTCAGAACTCCTTGATGGTGAGCAAGGTCAAACATCAGAAATGATAACCGCTAGCACAGAAGAGGAAACCAATGGTGATGAAGATGACATAAAGATGGAAGAACTGAAGGCAGCACTGGAGAAAATCAAGATGGGCAAAGCAGCAGGGCATGATGGTATAATACCAGAAATGGTTAAGTACATGGGAGCATCAGGCGACCTGTTACTCCTAAGGGTCCTACAGGCAGCATGGTGCAACAAGACCATACCAAAGGATTGGGAGATCGCCATCATAACACCAATTTTCAAAAAGGGTGACAATCGACAGTGTGGAAACCATAGAGGCATATCCCTTCTCAGTGTCCCTGGAAAAATCTACTCTAGAATCCTAGAGCAGAGACTCCGACGTCTAGCTGAGCCACAATTGGATGAGGTCCAGTGCGGATTCCGAGCAAACCGAAGTACTCAAGACCTAATCTTCACACTCAGACAGCTGAGTGAAAAGGCCCTTGAGTACAAGAGTGAGATCCATCTTTGTTTCATAGATCTGGAAAAGGCGTTTGACAGGGTCCCTTGGAGCAAACTTTGGGACTGTTTGGCAAGGAAGAATATTCCAGCACCTCTGATTCATGCTATACAGAGCTTCTACAAGTCTTGCAGAAATTATGTGAGGACAGCAAACCATAAGTCAGAAGAGTTCAGGACCACCACTGGTGTAAGACAAGGTGATATCCTATCACCTTACCTCTTCATACTCCTTATGGACGATGTCATCAAGGCATGTAAGGAGAGAACAAGAAAGTATTCAGTGGGGTACTGGAAGATGAGACAGGTCTATATTTCAGAGCTGGCATTTGCTGATGATGTTGCCCTGATTGCTAAATCAGAGGCACATCTCCAATCCAACCTGCAAGTCTGGAAGGAAGAGCTGGAGAAGAGAGGGATGGTCATAAGCAGCTCTAAAACAAAATCCATGGTGATATCACGAGAAGAAAGAAGACATCAGATTAAGCTGGGAGAACAGGTCCTGGAGCAGGTCGACCACTTTAAATACCTCGGAGCTATTATTGACCGAAAGGGAGGCATCAAAGAAGAGTTGGCCACTCGAAAAGCAGCAGCTGGGAGACTTTTTCAGGCCATAAATCGAGGATTCCTCAGCAAGAGAGAGGTTGGTAAGAAAACGAAGATGGCTGTATACCGCTCCACCTATGTCCCAGTCTTGACATATGGATGCGAGTCATGGGCAATGACTACAACCCATAACAGCCAGATCCAAACCTCAGAAATGAGGTATCTGAGGAAGGTGGTTGAAGTAACAAGAAGAGACATGGTTGTTGCAAGTGGCGTGTTGCAAGGCGTGGTTTGGTTAGCTCTGAACAATGTTCCATGTGATATTAATAAAACAGTTATAAATGTCTGGCCATTGTTTTATCTTCTTGATATTCTTGAGTGATCGTGTATCGTGCCTTCTATGTAAGATTACGCGAATGCAGGGGTGGAAGATTCTGAACAATAATTGAACCTGGGAATACGATTGATGTGACAAGTCGGTTCATAGAGTCCACAAATATTTAATACAGTTTACACGTCAAGACGATTCATGCATGTTGATCACAAAGGTACATATTATAACTTGAAAATATATGGCATAGATATGTAGATATCCTATCAGTCCTTGTCCAATAATCAAATTACTGTATGCAGATTGTCATAGCTGTATGCACGCGCGGTTGGGGTTTTCCAACGGCCGACAGTGAGTCTATGAGTCTGGTAAAATCAAATACTATGGACTGACCCATGTCCGTACTTGCATAAAATATATCTGTATGGCAAGGAACCATGCTCAGGTAGGAAAGTCAGACGCGTCTTAACAGCTTGACGGTCAATGTAAAAAGGGTATGGTTTCTTAGTTACCGACTGTGTCCTAAACAACGCTATACACGTCATAATCGATCGTGTATGAAGCGTTCAGTAATTGAAACATCTATCGCAATATATTAAATGTCTTAACCTTTACAATTGCACGTCTGGTAACCTTTAGCAGACGGCGTTAATATCATATACCGTAACAATTCCCTGTACACCGGGGAAAAAAAAAATCGATAGATTTTTTTTTCAATATCTATCCGACTTAACAATTTTTCAAAAAAAAATTTAACACAATTGTGACATATGGCCGACGATGTTCTGAGTAGAACCGTGTTGCGGTCGTGTCAACTAACTATTTGTCATAGTCATCTAATCATAAATCACATTATATATCAATATTATACATATTATTATATCAACTAAATAAATGTCCAATGTTAATAGTGAATGAGAAAATTAAATTAAAGTAAGGTCTGTCGTATTAGTATGTCATATAGGAATTAATTTGACTAATTAAAATTAAATTAATTAATTAAATTAAGAGTTAAATTATTAAGGTTCTAATGTAACGCGATGTTATGAGAGAAGAAAAGACAAACTAAGTAAGAAGAAATAGAAAGAAATTCGAATATAAGTTTAACTTAATTGTGTGTGTTAAGTGTTAGTGAATAATAACTATCTAATTTAACTAACTAAATAATGTATAGGTACATTAAAAAAAAAAAAAAATTATTAATCTAATACTTGTGTGAGATTTATTTTCTCTTTTCATAATTTCTTCTTTTAGTATTTCGTTCTCTTTTTTTTTGTTCTTTCATTTCATTTTTTTTCTCACATTTCATTTTATTGATAATAATTCAATTAAGAAGTTAAGTTAACTAATTAATTAGTATAGGATATGATGATCCATCCGTAGTCTTGATCCTGATGAATTCTTTTAGGCAAAAATGTTCAAACGTTTACGTTGGAAAGAAATGTCATTTATCCTAGCATCCAAGAATTAAGTATACACAGGAACATCAGTTCGGTTTGTCGTCAGACATAAATCCATGATTGTTCAAAGAGTATTCATATCTCGTGTATGGACGTTAGACGAAGTTTGAATGTCTATATATACCTTGATTGTCTTTTAATTCAATTCTGTGATGCATATAGTGTTTATACAGTTTAAATTAAAGGCAAGGTTAGTTCCTTTATAGTTGATACTTCGTTCAATCCAATGTAGTTCTGATTGATGTAGTTTAAGAGTGTCAATATTGATTATTCGTCGTCAATAGGATTACGTGACAATGCATCTGCCACACAATTTTCAGTGCCAGGTATGTGTTCAATGGAGAACTCAAATGGCTGTAGGATGATTGAATATCTGGCAAGTTTCTGGCTCTTATGATTAGAGCGACGCAAAGAGGCCACAGCACGTTGGTCCGTCTGTATGGTGAAGGGAGCACCGAGGAGGAACTTCTCAAGTTTCGTTATTGCCCAGATCACAGATAAAAGTTCCTTGTCGACTGTTGAATACTTCGTTTCTGCCGGCTTCAGCTTTCTTGATATATATAAGGTGGGGTGTAGAATGCCATCATGGTTCTGGAGCAGGCATGCACCAATGCCGTAGTTACTAGCATCTGTTCGTAAGAAAAATCTTTTGGAAGCATCGGGAAGTCTTAAAATTGGTTCATGTGAGAACAAATTTATAATTTTGTTGAAAGTTTCATTGCATGTACCAGTCCATGTCACCTTCACCGGCATATCTTTTTTTAACAATGAAGACAATACAGCCGTGATGGATGACAAGTTTGGTATGAATCTACTGTAATATTGAACAAGTCCTAACAAACTCCTGACCTGTTTCTTCGTCTGAGGAACTGCTATGTTTAGAATTTTGGAGACTGTACTAGGTAACGTTCGGATATATCCCGATCCAATGATATGTCCCAAAAAGGTTATCTCATTACACGCGATTTGCACCTTTGTAGGTTTAGCAGTTAGATGATAATTCCTTAGAGTGTCAAAAACATATCTAAGTCCCGAAACATGTTCCTCAAACGACGAACTAAACAAGCATATGTCGTCAATATATGTAATAACGTCTGGTCTACCTGATAAAATTTGTCGCATCAGGCGAATGAAGGTAGCTGGCGCATTAACAAGCCCAAAAGGCATCACATTCCACTGGTATAGACCTTGTGGCGTGGAAAATGCGGTGTAGTACTTAGCCTTTTCGGTCAGTGGTATCTGCCAATAACCTTTAGTTAAGTCTATCTTACTAAATATAGTTGCGTTAGATAGACGTGGCAGTAAGTCGTCAATAAGTGGATGTGGTTCGCTGTCAACTATAGTCTTAGCATTTAATTTTCTATAATCAACACATAGTCTAATGTTATTGTCCTTCTTCCGGACAATCACTAATGGAGAAGAGAATGGCGAATTACTAGTCTCAATGATTCCCAGAGACAACATCTGTTCAAGTTCCTCAGTAGTTTTAGGAAGGAAATGTAAAGGAACAGAATAGGGATGTACACGAATAGGTGTATCATCATTGAGAGTAATGTCATGACTGATAGCCGATGTGCGACCCGGGACGTCGGTCAACACATCTGGATAAGATTGTAATAGATTAGCAATCTGTAGACGCTGTTGCGGTGTAACCGTTGAAGAGATGGTTACATCCCGCCAAGATTCAGTAGGTTGAACTACTGGTACAGGTAACGGTAACTGTACCTCAGGAAAAGAAGATTCTTCTTCCTGGATGACAGATAAGTTAGTATAATGACAAGTGGATACTGTGTTGTCATCTAGTTCATGAAAAATTGACTGTAAGTGTTCAGGACGTGTATGAAATTGCTTGAGCATGTTAATATGAAATATCTTTTTGTGTCCCTTGATATCTAAGACGTAATCAACGTCGGAAATTTTATCAATGACTTTGTAAGGACCATTCCAAGATATCAGTAATTTATTGTTATTGTGAGGAAGTAACACATAAGCCTCGTCGCCTGGGAATAATTGGCGTAATCGTCGAGACCTATTTTGTAGAGATCGAGCCTTAGCTTTTGCAGCCTCAGAAGAAGCTGTTGCCAACTGGCAAGACTCAATAATGTTCTTCCGAAGATTAATCACGTACTCGTAAGATGACTGAGTGTCCTGAGTCATCTCGTCGTCAATTAATAAGTCTTTTATTAGTCCCATAGGACCTCTTGGGGGAGCACCAAAAACTAATTCAAAGGGAGAGAAGCCAGTTTGTTCATGCGGTACCTCCCGATAAGCAAATAGAACAGCTGGGAGTGCTCTGTCCCAGTCATGAGGGTGCTTAGCAGTAACCTTATGTAGTAGTTGTTTAAGTGTACGGTTAAGTCTTTCAACCGCACCATTACTCATTGGATGATAAATACTACTTAAATTCCTATCAATGTCCCAAGTTTTCATGACTTCCTTCATGGTGTCAGATATAAACTGCGACCCATGGTCTGATAAAAGTTTTCTAGGAAACCCTATTCTAGAAAAGATGAGATGTAGTGCATCAGCTACATCTGTGGTAGTGGTGGTCTTTAATGGGATAGCTTCTGGCCATCGTGTGCACAAATCAATGCACGTAAGGACGAATCTATGTCCTCTGGCCGATGGTAGCAATGGACCAATAATGTCTATTGCCATCTTGTCAAAAGGTCTCACTGAGATATCGCAAGCCTGAATAGGCGCCGTGTGAAAAGCTCCACGTGCTTTCACTTCTTGGCATGTAGTACAGGAACGTACATACTGCGAAATATCTCTTGACACCCCTGGCCAAAAGAATGAAGACAGTACTCGAGATCGTGTTCGAGTATATCCCATATGTCCAGCACAATGTGAGTCATGTGCATGTTGAAGAATGTACCGTCTAAAAGTATATGGGACCATAACTTGTTGTTTCATTTGTGATTTGTCATTAAAACATCTAATCAATATGTCATTTTTAATAACAAAACAATGTTTGTTATTATTACCTGAGGATAGATTGTCAACTTTATCGACCAACTTAAAAAATTTTTTTAAAGATTTATCCTCTTTTTGTTTGGTTGCAAATGTTTCCCTGTCAATAGGTGAATTGACTACAAATTCCTCTTGGTTGTCTGCATCCATTTTATTATCATCAACTTTCTCCATGAGTTGAGTCTGCGCTCTAGTCGTCACGGCGTTTCCAGTGCATAGGTTACGTTTCTCCCATTCTATAATCTCATCTGGAGTACAATCTTTACTGCCGTGTATACGACCAACCATCAAATCAGCTATAGGCTTCTTTAGCATACATACTTTTACGTTTCCTGTGAAAAAAAGGAGTGTTAACATGAATAATAGCTGTGGGGTAAAACTCTATTGTTCCACCAAAAGTCATGCAACGGACATATTCCCCCGTTGCACAGCTGGGATGTACCAGCGACTGTCGTACACCAATCGTTGTGGATCCCGAATCCCTCAACACTGAGACGACGGATCCATTAACTAATCCTCTGTTAAAAATTAATAGGCCTGTTCCATCGTTGACTGCAAGACCTACCTGTGGTATAATATGTCCGCAGTTAAGCACTGTTTCTTTCGCCTTCTGAAAAATAAGATTGCATTGCTGGCAACTATTTGCCACATTATAATTAATAGCAAAACATGCAGCAGAAGACTGTGTTGTATTATTGTCAAGTGGGACCTGAGCTATAGGGGTAGTATTATTTGTAACTGCCGCCCCTGTATTATGGTTGTAATGAGATGATCCCCGAGAATGAGATCGATTCCGAGTATAATTGTTAGAATTATCTCGTCGTCCTCTATAGTAACTATTATCTCGTATCTCGATGTCTCGAGCCATGATTATTACCATTCCAGTTACTATTATTATTGGGAGTATGTGATCGATTATAATGAGTGTTATGTTGACCATTGTGGTAGTTTGTTTGAGGTGAATAATTTCTATCTCGTGATCTACCTCTGTTGAACTCATTTTTATTGTTGAAATCATTATTATGTCCCTTCTGAAAGTTAACATTGTGATTTCTTTGGAACCTACTTCTGTCTACACTGTGATGTCTTTGTTTGTTATTATGATTGTAGGCCATATTAGACGCCACAGGTAGAGGTTCTCTTAATGAGGAGTTAGAAATGGTTGCATTCGGGTGTGCCGAACAGTAGTTTAAAGAAATTTTTTCTAACTCATCCATAGTACCTGGTTTACGCTCCTGCAAATATGCAAAAAATGGCTGGCTAACCGAAGATAATACCTTATCCCGCAGTAGTAAATCAACTAATTTGTCGTATGATTTGTTGACTTCTGCCAGTTCAACCCATCTATTAAATGTATTGCGTATGTTCGCAATGAATCCTGCAAAATCCCTTGGAGATTCAGGTAAAATTCCCTTAAATTTCAACCTACAGTGTTCCTCGTCCAGGTGAAACCTTCGTAAAAGCAAGGACTTAATAGCACCGTAGTTATTAGCTATTGATGGGTCAGCATTTTGAGAAGCTGTCAGTGGTTCTCCAACCAAGAATTCATTTAATTTGAGTACCCATGACTCTTCAGGCAAATGGTTAGATTTGCAAGTCTGTTCAAACCGTGCCAGGAACGATGAAAGGTCGTCGACGTTCAAGTTGAAAATGGGTAATTTAAAGTTGTAGAAGTGTTTAGGTTGGCTGGATGATGATCCATTTTGTGCGTTATTATTCTGGTTTGCATCAGCACTTTGTGCTTGTAATCTTGCTGTCTCCAATTTAATACGCGCCAATTCCATTTCTTGTTGTAAAATAATTTCCTCTCGTTTCAATTTATTCTCTTCTTCCTGTTTGGCGATTGTTCTTTGCTCTTCTCTTTCACGTTGAGCAATCTCTCTCAGTCTATTTTCCTTGGCAATTTGCTTCATCTCAAGTTCTGCTTCCTCTTTCTTTAATGCAGCTTTTTTCTCTTCTTCCTCTTTCTTTAATGCAGCTTTTTTCTCTTCTTCCTTTCTTTCATATTTTTCCAGTTCTGATTCAGCAAACTGACGAAGTTCTTGAGATTTATAACCATATTCACGACCAATCTTAACGAAATGGTCTATAGTAAGCATTTTGACTTTTATCTGTAAGTAATTATTGATAATTACTGATTAAAATAGTCAATAGTAGCTTCAGAGTAATTATTATACTTACTCAACTTAGAAATATTCAATATAAGTAATCACAATAGTACTGAACTTAATGTCTAAGTTCAACTAATAGACAATATTTTGTAACAATATTGTATCTAAATAATACTATATCATAAATAGTTATGATATCTGTTAAATATAATGTAATTTATATCACACAATTAATCTCAATATCCAATAATGTTGGGTATAATTCCTAGTAATTATATTGTTCAATGTACTAAGTCACTCTCTTAGTACCAGAAAAGTATATTAAATAATATACAATGGGTCTATTACCTCAAAGGTAGCTATAAGATTATTTATTTTGTCAATATATATATTATATTATTATGCCCTAGGCATCTATGATAAATTGTAGTGCTACTTTCTTGGACTATCACTGCATAATTATGCAATGTCCCATATTAACCTTAAATTTCAGAAAAAATTAATTAAATTAAATTACAAGTGTATTATTGCATATAATTATCATATTATTAATGTAATATTAATATATATTATGAGGACAGACAAGCAATGATGCAACTAAAGGGTACAAACAATGTTAAGACGCAAACAAGACATTTTCACAATTAAAAATGAATTTATGAACTAAATAAAATAAGCGGAAATGTCACAGACCAAATGAAGGGCAAGGTCTGACCGGAGGTCAACTGAATATTCAAGGTACACACAAAAAAAAAAATGACTGCGAAAAATGATGACGTCACAGGACTCATAACGGACGAAAATTTAATAATCATAAAATAAATGATAGTCAGAGGAGAATGGACGAAATAGTAACGAACATGGTACAGAACTGAATAAAATTATTAACTGAATACGA
Organism: Oreohelix idahoensis; assembly: GCA_024509875.1. Lineage (NCBI taxonomy): Eukaryota > Metazoa > Mollusca > Gastropoda > Stylommatophora > Oreohelicidae > Oreohelix > Oreohelix idahoensis. The sequence goes on along the minus strand of JAMPIV010003724.1, from coordinate 16,518 downwards.
ATAAAATACACCAATTATCTACGGGACAGTACAGCTAACGCAAAATCGTCAAACGATAGCAGATTTGGACAACAAGTCCAATGTCAAACCTCAATGGGGTTTCCAAAGGTGCAATCGTTTAACTGCCCTAAGAAACGACCGAAATTAATTCAGGCATCGTGAGAGCCGCAGAATTTAATTTCAGTTCATCCTCCCTACCTCCCACGATTAGTAACAAATACATACGATGGAAAACAAATTTAACATATATACATGAAAATACATAGACATGCCTGATCAAAGCAAAATGGACTCAGTATTACGGTTTTGCAATGACGACAATTTAAACAGCTAGACTTATCTTTCCCGTTGCTTCGATCAGTGCTATAGGTCGTCAACAGCTAGGCTAATGCCCCTGACTGCCTGCTCCTGTAGTCCATTTCTTGTGTCTGCTTCAAATGACTTATTTTTCCCTTGGTTAGGCTTAAAAGAACGACTTCAGTTTCTCCGATAGTTTCACCTACACGAATTTCAGTGACGTCGCGTTGTTAGGCATTAGACTGAGTTCCACGTCATCTTCAGCTGGATCATGTGATCGAAAACTGATCGTAAATATTTCCTTCGAAAGTCATTCAAAAAATTTTTTTGTTTTTGGTTGTTTTTCTCGTCCCCAGACACCGGGCACCACTGTTGCAAGTGGCGTGTTGCAAGGCGTGGTTTGGTTAGCTCTGAACAATGTTCCATGTGATATTAATAAAACAGTTATAAATGTCTGGCCATTGTTTTATCTTCTTGATATTCTTGAGTGATCGTGTATCGTGCCTTCTATGTAAGATTACGCGAATGCAGGGGTGGAAGATTCTGAACAATAATTGAACCTGGGAATACGATTGATGTGACAAGTCGGTTCATAGAGTCCACAAATATTTAATACAGTTTACACGTCAAGACGATTCATGCATGTTGATCACAAAGGTACATATTATAACTTGAAAATATATGGCATAGATATGTAGATATCCTATCAGTCCTTGTCCAATAATCAAATTACTGTATGCAGATTGTCATAGCTGTATGCACGCGCGGTTGGGGTTTTCCAACGGCCGACAGTGAGTCTATGAGTCTGGTAAAATCAAATACTATGGACTGTAATTCATCCTTCCTTAATTTTCACTTTCGTACTGACCTTTAATCATTTCAAATCTTCGTAATAGCAATGGACTGACCCATGTCCGTACTTGCATAAAATATATCTGTATGGCAATACCATGCTCAACATTGGAAGGAAAGTCAGACGCGTCTTAACAGCTTGACGGTCAATGTAAAAAGGGTATGGTTTCTTAGTTACCGACTGTGTCCTAAACAACGCTATACACGTCATAATCGATCGTGTATGAAGCGTTCAGTAATTGAAACATCTATCGCAATATATTAAATGTCTTAACCTTTACAATTGCACGTCTGGTAACCTTTAGCAGACGGCGTTAATATGATACGCAACCAGACGATTCGCAATCTGCCAGTACAGACCCAAGTAGAACAGTCCCAATCTAAGATTCGGTTTGGCCATGTCTGCAGAATGGGAGGAAGATCGGCTACCACGAAGCAAGCATGGTCTGCGCAAAGAGCAAGGATCCAGACCCTTTGAACGTCCAGAGTCCGCTGGGAGGACAACATTAGACAATCTTTGAAGGACCGAGGACTAGAATGGAACCAGGCCAGGAGGAAGACAGCCGATAGAATAGTCTGGCGCTCTCTCTTCCAAACCTCTACACCTCACGGTAGAAGGGGAACGACTAAGTAAGTAAGTAAGTAAGACTACATGTTCATAAAATTATCCACATCTCTAGAGAGAAATGTATGCCAGGACAGCCAAGCATTTCGAAGCTGGCGTTTTCAGTACTGTTGAAACACAATGCCCAGAAAGATGAATGTAATTGCTGCTGCAGACTGTATACCATGATTAAAAACAGCAGTTTTATGGAATCATGAAAATAATGGCATATGTATCAGCCTCTCTGGCCTTCATCAGCGTGAAACAAACATAGAAAAATCTTGAGCCTCATTCCGCTAGTCAAATCTCTCTAAACGAAGTCTCATTGTAAATAATACTACTTTACTGCCCACGTACTACAATGCATCTCATTATGTTTCACTGCCAGGCAAAGTTCACTATCCTATAAACAGCAAAATGAATGGGCAGAATATTTCTTACAACAAGAGCGTTGCCTAACAATATAGCCCACAAAGAGTAACTTACGTGCAGTGTGCGGCAAACTTAGGTAACAGTAATAGGAAAACAAATAAAATAGATTTGTTAAACAAAGCAAAAAACAAATGACACAAAAAAATGAAACAAATAAAAAGAAGTACACATACTTGCATAACAGAAGAGCCAGAGTACAACTAGATGACCTCAAGAGCAAGAAAATTCTACTGCGTCATGGTGTCCCTCTGGGAGGGGGTTCTGTCCCCCACACTTTTCCTAGTCTACATTAACGACCTGGTTGCTGAACTACCACATGGAATGAAAGTGGCAATGTATGCTGATGACCTGGTAATATGGTGCGCAGATGAGCATGCAACAGTGGCCACCAAACTGCTACAAAGAGCTATAGATGCCTTAACCTCATGGGCAAATAGATGGTGTGTCAGCAAACCACAAAGACAAGTGCAGCACTACGCTCTTCAACCTCTCTCCCAAACAAAAAGCTGGTGTCATTAAGATAAACGAAGAGTTCCTGAGAGAAGATAAACAACCCACCTATCTCGGAGTTACATTCGATGATAGGCTGACATGGAAGCAGCACATCAACAATGCAGCAACAAAGGCCAGGAGGAAGTTAGCCATCCTGAGAAAACTAAGTGGAACCACATGGGGAGCCAGCGGGAAAATACTTAGTAAAGTTTACCAGCAGGGCATACGACCACACCTGGAATATGGGTCAGCTGCGTGGTGTCCAGCATCAAACACCACATTACAAGAGCAAGATAAGGTGCAAAACCAGGCGCTTAGGGTCATCACGGGGTCAATGAAATCAACGCCTATAGTGGAGATGGAGAAAATGGAGAGGATACAACAGGGTTCATAGCAAATTTCTTCAAGCATTTTCCAGGTTTTTTCCAGGTTTTTCCAGGTCCAGCACGTGATTTTCAAGGATGGGAAACTCTAATATTTTCCTCATCTAATTTTCTCAGATATAATTATCACTTTGCTGACCAGCAATCCGGAGCATTACCGTCTCCCATTACCAAGGGTGTTTGCAGATTTCTTTAAAAAGAACATTTTTTTTTTTTTTTTAATTCATAAAAGATTGAAAAACAGACATCTTTTCCCAGTTTATAGCGAATTTGTTCAAAGTCAGCGCAATAAAATGTTAGTGACATGGATGTCAATGAATAAAATAAGCTTGATTGACATATTGATTTAATGATTAACGTATATCAACATAAAAGGTTAATAAAATTGTGAATAAAATGAAAAAAAAAAAAAAAAAAAAAAAAAAGCTATTTTTCGTGTTTGTCTTTTTTGAATGTATTCTGCGTCTGTGGCATGACAATGAGCGTTTGTAAATGTTTGAGTAGCTACGTACCTCTAGTTGGAGTCTGAGCTGCTTCCTTTATTAACTGGGATTGAAGTTGTAGCTGTAGGCCTCTGCAAGAGTCTTTGTCTGGATCGTTGATAATCCTTGACTGTGTGGTATAACTTGAAGCAGAATATTAGGCATAGAGGTACATTGCAATCTGGGCAGTACATGCAAGTCTGGCTTCTGTTCCCTGCAGCCTTACACACTTTACAGTCTGGTTTGTACCTTGTCCTTTCATATTTATCAATGAAGTGGTGCTCAGTAAGTCGTGTTGTTGTGACCTGTGGTTTTGAAGATGTCACATTACGTCGAAGAATAGCAGGTTCAATAAGAGTCATACTGACATCCTGATCTTTGCTTTGATCTTTTTTTGTAGAGTTGGCAGTGTTGTAGGTTATGTGCCCATTGACCAGGGCAGTTTCAACTAAGAAATGATATAAAAATAGGATATGTGTGGGTAGGGGTAGCTTGCACCTAGTTGGCTGAAGTAGTCGACACCTCCCATACTTTTGCTGTATTTTTCTGCAAGCAAAGGCTTCTGAATTGTTCTGCCCTAAAGAATTTGTCTTTCTGTCTTGTTTATATTATCATTGGAGTGAACAGTAGATATAAGGTTAAATCTTTTCATATCATGCCAGGTGACTGTCGGCATGCCTTATCTTCTGTCGCACAAAACACAGGATGATTTGTCTTTTTCAATTTGAGTTGTTTTTTCTTCAATGCTGCAGGAAAATGCTTCCTATTTTCAGCTACTGTTCCAAATGCACCAATCTGAATTTCAGGTCTTGAAATAAAGCTGAAGGCTGAATAAAAACTACCACAGAAGAGAATATGTCCCTTGTTGCGTATGAAATTTGAATTAAAACTATGGTGACTTTTCACTGAAAAAAGAGTCCAAATAATCTCAGCTCTGAGAGTTTCTTCCTTGGTCACAAATGATGTCACATCTGTAGGTCTCCTAATAGTGTTAGATGTTTTTTGACGTGTCCGAGGGAATAGTGTTAGATAGTTTTGATGTTTCTGAGGGAAAAACTGCTCCTTAGGGTTGTGTTCTTTTCTGTTTAAAAAACAAAAAAAAAATGGAACACACAAATAACTTATAAGTAGGCCTAAGCTATGTATATTTACCAAGTCAAAGTTCTAAACGCATGAATAATATAGTCAAACAATATTTAACTAGAACAAAAGTTAATATATAGTAATTGGGAGGGTGAAGGTATGATGATATTCTTATAACACTTATGATAAGTGAAAATCTATTAAATATCTAACTGGAAACATCAGGCCCTTACACACACACACACCCCCTCCCCATCTTTACTATTTTTGTTTGATTTTTTTTGTTGGGGTTTGTTTTGTTTTATCGTTTCTGTTTGTTTCGATTTAAAAAAAATTTTTTTAATTATTTTAAAAATTTTAAATAACATAGGTCTATGCACAAAATTGGTAATTTTCATTTATCCTAATTACAGTGATTTGACAGATGTGACGCGACTTTCATGTATCGGCGGTTATTCATGTTATCTGGAATTGAAAACATGTAGGCCTAGGCATATCCTAATTATAAACCTGCAGAGCAGAACGGGATATGTCTCTTCATCATAAATATAATGAAAAAGCATTCAAAATATATTTATTTCCCAAAAATGTGGTGAAATGAACAGTGGGACACGTCTGATAACAGAGTAGGCTATAGGATATGGAATCGCCATCAATTTCTATTCTTGACCATCTCAAACTGTGTCAAACATATTCTCGTAAGCAGTTGTAAACCAAGAAATTTCATTCAAACACTAATTTTGGCCATGGTTAAAAATAACTGTAAATAGGCCTACATTGTAAATTACGGCAGCAAGTACAGTAGGCCTATCTATAAACCGCACTTAGCCTATGTAAATATGTTTTATAAATGAATTTATTACTTACCTCAGTTGAAATGAACGATTTAATACAAATTCTTGGTGTTGTTGTTGTTTTGTTTTTTTTAAGTTTTGGCGAGGCGCGTTCCGTTCAACCTAGTCGGTTATATTAGGGCGCATATCCAAATATAAAAGGCCCTTAGGTCTGAGGTTATAAATATATTTTTTCCCAGTCGTGGGATTTTGCTCCGCAGTGAATATGTGTAGTTATGTGTCCTTTCATAGCAGTTAGGGTTAGGTTTAGTATTAGGGTTTAGATTTGGGTTAGCGTTAACCCTAATCCTAACCTTAATACTAAATCTAACCCTAACTGTTACGATACAAGACATAACTACACATATTCACTGCGGAGCAAAAACCCACGAGTAATAGGAAATTACCGCTTTCGAGTAACAACAGACACGCGCGCTAAAAATAAATCTGCTTCACATCGTTAACGCAATTCGCCGAAAACGCAAATCGCCGAAAACACGAACCGCCGAAAACGTCTGGAAATGGATTTTGTGCCCAAAGGCAAGTAAAAATTCTGCGGTAACTGAAGTTTAACGAAAAATACCATCAATAACCGAAAAATGGAAAACTTCCGATTTTTAATATTTTTTCAAGGTCGGATGCGGGAAATTCAAGGCTGTTAGCCATTTTTCCAGGCTTTTCAAGGCCTGGAATTTTTTTTTTCGTTTTCCAGGTTTTTCAAGGTTTTTCAAGGTCGCTACGAACCCTGATACAAGCACTGTGAGAACGCAGAGACACGAAAGTGCTAACACAGGCAGAAAAGTTCCTCTGTATGCCGAGCCATCCAATGAAGGACAGATTCCAAAACCTAGTAATGGTGCGATTGAAAAGAAGCAGCTTTATCCACCAGGCCAAACGATTTCATAGACAAACCTCAGACCTACCTGAAGTTAACAGCCCCCTAAAGTCTGTGCCAGAACAAACCCCTTGGAGAGAGGAGCATGGACTACCAGTACACATCCAGACAAAAGTGAAAGGAATATTCGACAGGGATGAACAGAACAGCGTGCAATGTAGGACAGTCACTCTTAGTTTCCTGGATGATGAATACCCACAGGACCTCTGGGTCCGAGTATACACGGATGGGTCAGCACAGAATGCAGTAAAGAATGGAGGAGCAGGAGTGTACATAGAATACCCAAACAACACTAGGGATACGGTCAGAGTACAAATGGGGAAATTCTGTAACAACTATGATGCAGAAATCCAGGCAATCAAGGTGGCAACTGAGAAACTGTTGAACACCAATCTTGGTCCACAGCCTGTAGTATTCCTGACAGATGCAAGATCAGCACTCCAAGCACTTCAGTCCAGAAAATTGCCAAGTATACAAACCCCCACCCGTGTGTTACCGGGGCCGGAAAGGGGAGCAAAGAATAGTAACACTGTTCCCTGCCAAGCATGTCGTAGAAAGCGACTAAGGAGGGTTGGGCATGGGGCTGGTTACCCCATCCTGTAAACAAAATTAAACCACAAAAAAATTCAACAAATAAGGACAAGTCAATTAAAGATGGCACGTGACAGGAGGACTTGGCATGTGTTTGTTGAAGGCCTATGCTCCTTTGGGAGTGGAGGGTTATGAATGAATGAATGAATACAAACCCTACTTTCTGAACTGAGCAACCAGCACAGGGTCGCCATGCAGTGGATACCGTCTCATTGTGGAATACCAGGAAACGAGAGAGCGGACGGACTGGCTAAAGAAGGTGCTGCAGACGAGCAACTGGATGTACCAGTTACGTACCATCAAAAGAAAAAGATGATCAAATCAATCAGAAAGCCACCAACACCAACACAGGATGACTACCAAGCTATGAACAGATCAGAACAAACTGTCATTCTGCGCCTCAGAACAGGACACAACCGACTCCACAGCCACATGTATACAAAATTCAAGATTGGCAATTCAGCCATGTGTACATGTGGACAGGCACCCCAGACTGCGGAGCACGTACTTCAAGATTGCCCCGAATATGATATATTGAGGCAAACCCACTGGCCCAGAGAAACAACACTGGAAGCAAAACTATACGGACCTCTGTATGAACTACAAAAGACAGTGAAGTTTATACAAGAAACAACATTGCAGATATAGACAATATATTTCAAGCGAACGAAAGAAGAAGAAGAAAAAGAAGTACATGACAAAGTTGGCTGTATGCCTCATTATTTTTTTGTGTCTATTTCTATTGTCACTGTCTACTATCACCTAATGAAGGTCTAACTGACAGTTCTGCTTTCAAGAGTATGGGCAATTATTTACTTTCTTTATGTGTTACATTTCACCATAATATAAAACTACAGTTACCATTATAAAAAAAAGATATATACTATATGGCAAAAATAAAAAAATGCAAATGCCACATAACAAATAATGTTTTAAGATCTTTTTGTGTTTGGCTTAAGAAACTGAAAAAGATGTCATCTATATGGCAATCATAGATACCTAGACGAGGAGAGTCGGGTCCCATTGTAGGTGATCCTGCCCCACCACGACCAAGGTGAGGAGGTGGAAGCGGTCCACCTCTCAATGGTGGTGGAAGCATGTCGGGAGGAGGGATGCGGAATGGTGGGCTGCGTCTATCCAACATATGATGGTGAGGAGGCCGGCGGTCATACGGCGGAGGTGACCTTCCATCTAGCAGTCCAGGAGGTGGCATGCGTGGGGGCGGGGAGCGGCCACTGCCAAAAGGAGGCATACGGGGTGGCGGTGATCTAGCGTCTGGGGGAGGCCTCATTCCTGGAGGTGGCAGTGGACCCCTGCGAGGATCCAGTGCGAATGGTGGTGGTGGTCCCCTGTCTCCACGAGATGCGGCTAAGAAGTCATCATCCCTGTAGGAACAAGGAAAACCAATTTAGTTCTTTACAAATGGCACTGGGAAAGCAGCAACTGTCATGTCTGAGTGTTCCATCATCACCACCCCCTCAATTTTTATTAAATAATTAATTACTTTCCCTGGTTGTCATATTGACGGTTGAAACTAGTCATATGGGGGTATTTAAAACTGCAATTAGGCTAAAACAGCTATTTTCATTTTTGAAGTTCGGTAAAGAATAAATTAAAGTTTATATTTTCGTGGCAAATTATGAGCTTTTTAATTTTTTTTTTTAATTTATATGATAACGTGATTATATTATTTTTAAAATTACATCAAATATTTATTGAACTAATTCTAAACTGTCCTAGAAACTTCCCCATTCCATTTCATATAACAGGATAATATAGTTTAGCTCAATTTTTCTCTTTGCAATAATAATAATAACGAAGTAGTAAAATTAGTTGTGAGAACAGTGGAACGTCTTCTTCGATGTCATCCTTGAACGTTGTTAAGGTTAAGATTAAGGTTTGGGTTCAGGGTTAGGATTTCTAATCCTTATTACTGTGTCTCAGAATTCTTTTATAAGGTCCTATCAAACACAGGATTTATGGTCTGTTAGTGATAACTAAGCGCAGAAATAGACTAAATGATAACACAATCACATCATTTTTACAGTGTAAAATAAACTCAGACAATTATTGTTTGAGGTTTAAAATAAATGAAGACCTGCTTTAAAAGGCAAAGTCCTCATGCCTCAATTATAATGCAGCTGTAATTGAAAATTTTTTTACACGAATTAACTCTTTTGATACATTTTTAAAGTCTTTTTTTTTTTTTGTACAGGTTTTGTGGGTCTTTGAATTGTTTGTACAGGTTTTTCATCTCCGAGGTGTGACATGTATGTAACTTTGTCATGAGAGGCAAGCAATCTAACTGCTTTGCCAACATGACACTCTGATCATAACATAAAAAAGGTAGTCCAATTGCAGATACTGCCATAGCGGAGTGAAGTGTTAGAGACTTCACTATACTAGGTCCAGCATCGAGAAGTGGGGTGACCAGTTCTCCTCGCTGCCTTTTCCTTCCCTAACTCAAGTGCAAAGTCAGGTACCCATTTACAGCTGGTAGACTGAAGCATGTTAATACCATGAATCGAACCCCGGCGGATCATAATACATCCATTGATAAAGTTCTGAAATGTGGCATTTAATAGTTTGTTACTTCAAAGTTAGTTGCTTATCCTTTTACAATTGGCTGTTTTGTGATTTTTTCTAGGCAATTTTTTCATTCAGTAGTTTGCCATTGCTTTCTGAACGGTACGGCGCTTATACCATTGTTAAAAATCCACACAAAGCGATCTGCTACCAAACCGCCTGCAGCAGGTTTCGAACCTGGTATATCTGGATTATGAAACTGCGTTCATATCCATTAGGCCACAGACGCCGACTTGTTACTTCAAGCAGGATAAAATGGTCTAACTTAGAACAGCCTAAACACAGGATGCATAAATACATGCTACATCACCTTAGCTGGATGACAAATAAGATAATTTCAGATAACAAAATTAGAACAGAAATGTGGTCATGGTATACCTCAAATGAGGTGGAGGAAGAGGTGGTAAGGAACCTCTGGATGGTGATCTATCCATTCCTGGTGGAGGCGGTCCATTCATAACACCTGGAAGAGAGCAGAGGATTGTACTGTTTCTATGGTAACAAATGACAACATTTTTTTTAACATAAAGGTCACATGAGATACTTCTTATTAAGCCAAATTATTATGACAAATTACCTCTATTATTAGAGTCATGTTATATATAACACCTGCATCACCATCACACTTCTATATGGTAGCAAGACATGGGCACCTATGCTAAGCAAGAAAGAAGGCTCAATACCTTCCATTTACGGTGTCTACACCAGATCCTTGGTATTTCGTGGAAAGAAAAATGACAAATGGTGAGGTGTTGTCATGTGCTGGCCTTCAAAGCATGTATACACTGCTTAGACAGTGCAGACTACGCTGGCTTGGCCATGTCCGCCGCATGGAAGATGGTCGCATGCCAAAAGATATCTTCTACAAACAACTGGCAGATGGCAAAAGAACAGTTGGGCAACTGCAGCTGAGGTTCAAAGATTTGTGAAAGAGAGACATGAGGGCACTGGACATAAATCTAGCAACCTGGGAGAACGAAGCTGTTGAGCGCACCATGTGTTGACGCTCTCCCTGGCACCACCTCAGATTGGGTGAAAAGAAGCTCTCACGGCAAGCAGAAGAGAGGAGAAAACGTCGAAAGGACCACCAGGAAAATAAGCAGTTCAGGGCTGTCACCTCTGTGGCGCATTCTCATAGTCAGTTGTGACTGAAGGGGCTATTATTATTTATACAGTCATGTACTACATACATGTAACCCTTCACTGATAAATGAGCTACAAGGTCTGTTACACAATGTTAACAGTGTAAACATGAAATGACAGCCCAAGCAAGTAAAGAAAAAAATTTAAACCACAACCTTATTCTTCCACTAGTCAAATTATGAAACATAATCAAATAAAAGCAATGCTGAAACTACACATTAACAGATCACAGAACAATAAGTAACAGACTGTCAGAATTTGAAAGTTAAATAATACATACAAAAATAAGCAGAAACAAATAATGCAGAAATGCAGTCCAATGAATATTAATCATAATTCTAGTTCAACAACATCATTTCCCTAAAACACAGAGTGGTTAAATAATTAGTCATGTTGTGGGATGTTTATGTGTACGTTTGGATGTGGTTATTTTTGTTGGATACCACTGAGACTGTTGTGACATGAGTTTTGGGTCAAAAGTCATGTTAGTTCTAATTTTCTGCATACACCAAATGTCTGATTAGTAGTCTAAACTATAGTTGAGTCTGTGAAGATTCTGAGTAAGTTTTACACGGTGGCATGAAGGTTATTTGCGTAAGCTGGAGAGTGAAGTTAGTTTAGGTGATCAATAAGATACCTTACAAGATAACAACTTTCATCATGAGAATGGAGGTATAGGAAGCTGCTGCAGCCTTAAGGTGGCTGACTGAAACTTCATTAACAAAGGTAGTCATTCTTCAAAAGGTTCATAAGTTTATAAACTAATAAAACGGTATTGAATCAGTTTTACAAATAACAGTTCACATGAGAAAAGGGACGTTTCGGGTTTTACCTTTCGTCAGCCACAAACAGGTGACAAAGACAAAAATTACATATAGGTACTACAAAACTATACGATGATGAGAAATATACAACAAATTTATTCCTTACCAGTTTTACAGCAGCCCCTTAATTTATTAGTTTATAAACTTATATTCCATACCAGTTTTACAGCAGCCCCTTAATTTATTTACTTATACTATTCAAAAGGTTCAAAATGGTTGGCAACAGCATGAATGGAAAACATTCATAGAAGCTTCAAATCTGCAGCAGCTGGTGTGGATCAACTGTCCTGGTCATGAAGGGGTACATTGTAATGAGAGAGCTGACAGATTAGCATCAAAAGCACCCATAGTGGGGACACTGGATATGGATAAAGGAGAGATACTGAAAACAATTAATGATCGCCTGTTAGAGAATGACACTGCAATAGATGAATCATCAAGGTTAAGACTGTTGGAATTTGGCATCAAACGTAAGGCTAGTAGAGATGGACGTATGAGAGGATGCAACCAGCGAGCTACAGGAACAGTTAGCAATCACACTCTTTGACATATACTGAGGGGAGACTGAGCACCTATGGGTTTGCCCAGAGTGCAATGATGTCGATTCTGAATAACAATAACAATAAGATACCTAAATGTGAGAAAGCAGACTCTAATCTAAATTTGAAGTGGCAAGTTGTGTTACTCGAGGTAGATTGTGATTTGTAGTGTAACTGGTCGGTTGTGTCCTGAGTGCTAGGTGTAAGCAGTACCACAGGATTGTTAAAATTAGTGTCCAAGTTTTGCCAGCATTATTCAGAAGCCATTATGTGGTCATTAAGCATGTCGTAGAAGGCGACTAAGGAGGGTTGGGCATGGGGCCGGTTACCCCATCCTGTAAAAAAAATTTAAACCACAAAAAACTTCAACAAATATGGACAAGTCAAATAAAGAAAATAAAACACAGCCATCCAAGACAGGGGAAGGTCCTCTCGCGGGGAGGCGTATGATGCAACACAGAGAAAGCCGAAAGGAGTCTGTGTTGCTGACTAACCTTCTTTCTTCTAGGAGAACTTCCAGATTTGGCACCTGGAATGTTCGGACATTGAACGAACAAGGGAAAGTGGCACAAGTAGCAGCAGAAATGAGGGAATACAAAATCGAGGTTCTGGGAATGTGTGAAACAAAGTGGAAGGGGGTAGACAGGAAGAAACTCATCACAGGTGAATTGGTGCTGTCCTCAGGACACGAAGACGAAAGTTCACACCACAGTGAAGGGGTAGCTCTTATGTTATCTAAAGAAGCACAGAAAGCACTCATTGAATGGGAAGCTGTGGGACCCAGAATAATAACAGCTATTTTCAAAACAGCTAAAAAGAAAATTCATGTCAATGTCATCCAATGTTATGCACCAACTAATGACAAAGAAGAGTCTGTGAAAGAAGCATTTTATACTAAACTACAGGAAATTATGGATAAAGTAAAAAGAAGAGACATCACAATTTTGATGGGTGACATGAATGCAAAGATAGGTACAGTCAATACCGGATTTGAAGAAGTCATGAGAAAACATGGGCTAGGAGTAATGAATGAAAATGGAGAACTATTCGCAAACTTCTGTGCTTCAAATCAACTGGCTATAGGAGGAAGCATGTTTCCACATAAGAGAATACACAAGGCAACATGGATATCACCAGACCATAGAACAGAAAATCAGATCGATCATATATGCATAAAGAAGAAGTTTAGATCATCATTGCAGGATGTAAAGGTATATAGAGGAGCAGATGTGGCATCAGATCACCATCTTCTGATAGCCAAAGTAAAAATGAAACTCAAGAGATATGCAACAATGCAAAATTATAGACAACAGTTTAATGTAGGACAGCTAAGAAATCAAGAAACAAGAGACAAATTTGCGGTCACAGTATCCAACAAATTCCAAGTGCTCCAACAGTTGGAAGATGTAGAGAATACAGAAGACTATTGGCAGCAGGTCAAAACGGTATGGAAGGAGACATGTGAAGAAATACTGGGGAAAAGGGAAAGACAACAAAAAGCATGGATAACAACAGAAACCATCAATAAGATAAAAGATAGAAAAAACAAGAAAGCAGAGTTAAACACAAGCAAAACCAGAAGTTCCAAAGCCAAGGCTCAAGAAGTGTACACAGAAGCAAACAAAGAAGTAAAAAGAAGTATCAAAAGAGACAAGAGGAAGTATATTGAGGAGTTGGCAAGAGAGGCAGAAGATGCTGCAGCCAAAGGAAATATGAGAGAACTGTATAGCAGCACAAAGAAGCTAACAGGGAAATACAAGCAAACAAGTTGCCTCATAAAAGATAAGAATGGGAAACTGCTCAGCAATATACAAGAGCAAATGAAGAGGTGGACAGAATATTTTGGGGACCTTCTCAATAGACCAGCTCCACAAAACCCGCCGGACATCCAGCCAGCAGAAGAAGAGCTACAAATTAACGGTGAAAGACCAACGAAGGAAGAAATAAAGAAAGCCATAAAGCTTCTAAGAGATGGAAAAGCGTCTGGACCTGATGGCATTCCAGCAGAAGCCATCAAAGCAGATATCGACACGGCTACAGAGATGTTATATAAATTACTTGGTAAAGTCTGGGAAAAAGAAGAGATACCAGCAGAATGGAAGGAAGGATATCTGGTTAAGTTGCCTAAGAAGGGAAATCTACAAGAGTGCACAAATTATAGAGGAATAATGTTACTATCAGTGCCAGGAAAGGTATTGAACAGGATTATCCTTGAGAGATTAAAGGAGTCCATAGACAAGAAATTGAGAGATGAACAAGCAGGTTTTCGACAAAACAGATCATGTACAGACCAGATAGCCACTTTGAGAATAATAGTTGAACAAAGTCTGGAATGGAATTCACCACTATACATCGGATTTGTGGACTACGAAAAAGCATTTGACAGTGTGGACAGAGAATCACTTTGGAAATTGATGAGGCATTATGGAGTTCCCCTGAAGATCATTAATTTAATAAAGAAAACCTATGAAGACATGACATGCAGAGTTCTTCATGAAGGACAGCTTACAGAACCATTTGGGATAAGAACAGGAGTGCGACAGGCATGCCTCTTGTCTCCATTTCTTTTCTTGCTGGCAATAGATTGGGTTATGAGATCATCGACAACACACAACAGAAATGGAATCCAGTGGACTCTGACTAAGCAGTTGGATGATCTGGATTTTGCTGATGATTTGGCTCTCCTGTCCCATAACCGTAATCAGATGCAGGACAAATTGGAAACACTCGATGAGAGGTCACAGCAATTGGGTCTGAAAATACACAGGGAAAAGACAAAAATAATGCGAATAAATGCAGGTAATGAAAACAGGGTTGAACTTGAAGAAACACCAATACAAGATGTAGAATCATACACATATCTTGGCAGTAATATAGATAAAGTTGGAGGGACAGACAGCGATATCAAAATAAGAATACAAAAGGCAAGAGGAGCTTTCATTGCATTGGGAAATATATGGAGATCAAGAGAAATAGGATCCAACACGAAAATAAGAATCTTCAACTCAAATGTGAAGTCAGTCCTATTGTATGGCTCAGAGACATGGAGAACAACAAAGACAACAACCAAAAAGCTACAGACTTTCATAAATGGGTGCTTGCGTAGAATAGAGGGATTAAAATGGTATGACAAGGTTACCAATGTGGAACTGATGACAAGAACTGGACAAGTGCCAGTGGAACAAGAGATGAGAAGAAGACGATGGCGATGGATAGGACACACACTGAGGAAGCCTGTTGATAGCATTACAAGGCAGTCCTTGTTCTGGAACCCCCAGGGCAAGAGAGGCAGAGGAAGACCAAGAAGTACATGGAGAAGAGAGTTGGAAACAGAGGTGAAAATGATGAGGAGAACATGGAAAGAACTTGAGATGATGGCACGTGACAGGAGGACTTGGCATGTGTTTGTTGAAGGCCTATGCTCCTTTGGGAGTGGAGGGTTATGAATGAATGAATGAATAGTAGATACAACCGTAGAGGAGTTAAGTGTTAGACTTGACAATACAAGGTCCAGCACCGAGAGGTGGGGTGACCACTTCCCTTCCCTGCTACCTTTTCCTTCCCTAACTCAGAGCAGAGCCAGGTACACTCATTTACAGCTGGGTAGACTCGAACCCGGCACCTAAACCACGAGAGCCTAGCGCTCGAACCACAATCGGTCGCTCTATTATTAGGTTACCCTTTATTATTTACATGCTGGGTATTCTAGAGCAAGGACTACCTTGTAGTACTATCAGCTGGTTTTCTGAGTGCATGTTTTTCTTCGCATATGGTTCTGAAAGCATTACAAGGCAGTCCTTGTTCTGGAATCCACAGGGAAAGAGAGGTAGACCAAAAAACACATACAGAGGTGAAAATGATGAGGAGAACATGGAAAGAACTTGAGCTGATGGCACAGGACAGGAAGACTTGGCATGTGTTTGTTGAAGGCATATGCTCCTCTGGGAGATAAAGGGTATATCACAGGACCAATACCTTTCTCTAGTAGCGGTACTGCAACACGTGGGTTTGACAGACGTTCAGGGTTCGCACCGTTGTCGAGATCTCTACCTCAAATTCAGAAATCAGCTGGTCGCTGGGTTCCGGTCAGTGATTCACATTAGTGGTGAGATCAATGATCGTTAGTACTTCAGTTGTTTAATTTACAAGGTGTGAATCCCACACAAGATCCACGGCTCTTCTATGCATAATAAGCTACCCAACTTCTATCAACTGTTTATAATCGTAATCCTATACAGCTTCAATTCAACAGACGTAATAACTAACCTGACGTCTTGGCAGGAACGTAAAATCTGAGCAAAATCAGCCATGCAACCTGCATAGTACCGAACATAACGTTAATTTATCGAACAACGATCTTCTAGATCAGTGTTTCTCAACCCTGATAATAGCAACGCCCCCTTTTGACAACTAATATTTTAAAACGCCCCCCACCCTTTTAACACCCCCTTGCTCTTTATCGTGCGCGCGCACACACACACA